>LZPO01115350.1:874890-889004 GCA_001675575.1 Neotoma lepida | reverse complement strand
TGTGCCACCACCACCCAGCTTTGAAAACCCTTTTCATCTCCACTGTCACTATGCCTGGGAAAGTGCAACTGTAAACTGGCCTGTTCTACTTCCCCCATGGCCCATAGTTGAACAGCTCTTTCCTCCTCTATTTAGCTGACTGTCCTGCTCTTGAACACTATGACTTAGCCAGAGATGGAGGAAGGATTGAGGAAGCTGCTCTTCCCTGATAAGACCTGAGGCTGCCATCATTTTGAGTATGGCATTTATCTGCTTCCTCCTCCTGGAGCCTTTGGACAGCCTCAGCCAGTAGTATTGGTCCATCAGTTCCCTACTTCTTCATCTTGAACCAAGTCTTAGTGTGGTTACACTGATGCCTTCAATACTGTGGAAAGGGTGGTGAATGGAGATGGGGTTAAAATGACATCATTCCAGGGTGTGCTGTTCACAATCCCTGAAATTAAGCACCAGCTGTTCAAATGGACAGCTTCACTCCTTCTTGGGTGACAGTTTGTATCTAACCATAAACAATTGATTCTGAGCCGAGTGGTGGCGCACGCCTTTAGTCCCAGCACTCAGGAGGCAGAGACACGAGGATCTCTGTGAGTTTGAGGCCAGCTGGGTCTACAGATCGAGTTCCAGGACAGCCAGGACTACACAGAAAAACTCTGTCTTGAAAAACAAACAGACAAGCAAAGAAAGAATTGATTCTGGACAGCGTCCTCAGGTTGGCATCTTGCCATACATACATGGGTACAATACCTGATGACCCTTTTACTGGACTGAGTATTTGAATCCATTGAGAGCAGGGGTCCTTTCTGCTATCCCAGGGCATTCTCTCTAAAGGATGGAAGAAGCAAACAGTGACAGAGTGGGAAGGGTCAAATTCTGAGTAGAAAGGTCCTTTTCTGTGGACGAAGAGAGCAGAGAGCACCATGCCCTGTTGGTCTTGCATGCCTTTGGCCCCAAAGCAAAGGAATGAAGGATCACACCCTCTAGTCTGTATTCTCTCTCTCTCTCTCTCTCTCTTTCTCTCTGCAGTACTAGGAATAGCCTCACACATGTAAGACAAGTGCTCTGTTACTGAGCCATGTACCCCAGGCTTGATCTTTATTTCTGATTAAATTAACCACTGCCTTACCTGACTTGGCCACCCTATCCCATTTTGAAGTTCTTTTAATTCCCCCCTTCCTCTTATACTTCATCACCTCAGTAAATAGCTAAAAATGTTATCCTTAAGGATATTTATTCAGGGCTTTCTTCACTGGTGTGTTCTCAGTGCCAAAATTCATGGTAAGTATGCAATGCATGTATCAGAATGAATCCTTAACATGGCCTCTGCTGACCAGCTAGCTACCTTCCCACTGTTCTCAACTGAGTGGTTCCTGCACTGCTGGGATATGCTGTGTAGCCCTATTATATTAACTCACTTCACACTGTAGTTGTTTTGCCTTAATTTTTTTTTTTTTCAAGACAGGGCTTCTCTGTCTTGAAACAGCCCTGGCTGTCCTGGAACTTGCTCTAAAGACCAGGCTGGCCTTGAACTCACAGAGTTTTTTTTCTTCAAAAACTTTTAGGGGGCTGGAGAGNTGGCTCAGAGGTTAAGAGCACTGACTGTTCTTCCAGAGGTCCTGAGTTCAATTCCCAGCACCCACATGGTGGCTCACAACCATCTGTAATGAGATCTGGCGCCCTCTTCTGTATACATAATAAATAAAATCTTTAAAAAAAAAAAAAAAACAACTTTTTTGTTTGTTTTTTCGAGACAGGGTTTCTCTGTGTAGCTTTGGCGCCTTCCTTGGAACTCACTTGGTAGACCAGGCTGGCCTCGAACTCACAGAGATCTGCCTGCCTCTGCCTCCCGAGTGCTGGGATTAAAGGTGTGCGCCACCACCGCCCAGCTTTCTTCAAAAACTTTTAATCACAGTTTAAAATCTATTTTGTATGTGTGGGGGGGCATGTGCTGAAGTATGAGTATGGAGGTAGTAGGACTACTTTTCAAAATTGGTTTTCTTCTACCATGTAGGGCTCAGGAATTGACATCCAGTCATCAGGTTTGGCAGCCAAGTGCCTTTGCTCATTGAGCCTTCTCACTGGGCTTATTCTCCATCCCCAACATCCCTTTTTTGGCCTCTTTTTAAATCAGGGTCTCAGCCCAGGGTGCCCTTAAACTTCTGGTCTTCCTGCCTCCATCTCTGGAGTGCTGATATTACAGGAATTCCATCACTAACCCTAGTTTACACACTAGAATAGTTTTTTTTTAAGCTTTAAAAAAAAGATTTATTATGTATAGTATTCTACTTGCATGTATGCCTGCATGCCAGAAAAGGGCATCAGATCTCATATAGATATTATAGATAGTTGTGAGCCATCATGTGGCTGCTGGGAATTGAACACAGGTCCTCTGGAAGAGCAGTCAATGCTCTTAACCTCTGAGACATCTCTCCAGCACATTTTGTTTTTCAAGACAGGATTTCTCTGTGTATCCCTGACTATCCTGGAACTCACTACATAGACCAGGTTAACCTCAACTCAGATCTGCCAGTCTCTGCTTCCCAAGTGCTGGTATTAAAAAGTACACCACCAAGATTTTTTTTGTTTTTGTTAAATGTGTTATTCATGTATGTGTGCTTATCTGCATCACGTGTGTTTAAGTGTCCACGAAGGCAAGAGGGTTTTGGAGCCCCTGGAACTGGANTTATAAGCAGTTGTGAGCTGCCTGACATGGGTATAGGGAACGGAATCTGGGTCCTCTGCAAGAGCAGTAAATGCTCTTAATTGCTGAACCGTCTCTCTAGCCCCACGCATTAGCTTATTTATTTATTTATTTATTTATTTATTTATTTATTTATTTATTTATTTATTTATTTCTGAGACAGGGTTTCACCATATAGCCCTGGCTGTCCTGGAAATAGCTCTGTAGACTAGGCTGGCCTCAAACTCACGACAGATCCACTTACTCTTTCCCTCCTGAGTGCTGGGATTAAAGATGTGTGCCACCACACCTGGCTCCCAGGCACTGGAGTTTTAAAAAAGTACTCCCTGTTTGATGTTTAAAGCTACGAAGACATCAGTCAAGGATCCTCAACTTAGTCCAGAGACAGTAAAGCCCAGGACACTCAGGACTGCCACCGGATGACAGCAAGTACACCTTGGGAAACAGAAATTAGGAAACAACTCTAAGAAATGGATACTACTAGGACTATTTCATAGAGGCAGAAACTAGCAGAGTTCTGGGTAAACTGTCCACATGTAGAATGCCCAACGGGCAACAAAAGTAGGATTCAAACATAGGTTCCCTGCCCTGATGACACTGGGAATAATGCAAGCAACCAGAGCAGAAGAGAGGTCAGGAATGAGGAAAGACACATAGAGGGCTAAGTGAAGGGTGCTTAAAGGGGCAGATGGGCATGANGGCAGGGAAGGCAGGCAGGGACTCAAATCACTGGAGGGTACTTGAATGCCACACTAAGGAATTTGAACTTCGGCCCATCNGAGATGGAGAATCCTAAAGATTTTTTATTTTAGTTTTGAGACAGGGTTTCAATATGTAGACCAGTTTGGTCTGGAATTCAAGACATCTGCCTGCCTTTGTCTCCTGCGTGCTGGGATTAAAGGTGTGTGTCAACATGTCCAGCTGTCTAAAGATTTTAAAAATTAGGATATAAGAGATTTAATCATCAGTTTTAGCAAGTTAGCTCAANAGGGGAAAAGGCAATTGCTTTCAGGCTTGATGATGTGCGTTCCATCCTCGGGTTGTACAAGGTGNTAAGAGAACAACTCCTCTGACCTCCACGTGCTTGCTAGCATTCAAACAAAATAAATTAGGAAGAGATTGTGCTGGCTAGTTTTATGTCAACTTTACACAGGCTAAAGTCATCTAAGAGGAGGGAACCTCAACTAAGAAAATGCCTCCAAGCCAGNCAGTGATGGTACACACCTTTAATCCCAGCATTGGGGAGGCAGAACCAGGCAGATCTATGAGTTTGAGTCCAGCCTGGTCTACACAACCAATTCCAGAACAGCCGGGGCTACATAGAGAAACCCTGTCTTGAAAAACAAACAAACAAAAAAAGAATATGCATCCATAAGATCCGATTGTAGGCAGGCCTGTAAGGCATTTTCTCTTTTAGTGATCAATTGGGGGGAGGCCCAGGCCATGGTGGGTGGTGCCATTCCTGGGCTGCTGGTTGTGGGTTAAGAAGGTGGGCTAGGCAAACCAGTAAGCAGCTCCCCTCCACGGCCTCTGCATCAGCTCCTGCCTCCAGGTTCCTGCTCTGACTTCCTTTGATGATGAACTGTGATGTGGAAGTCTAAGCTTAAAAAACCCTGTTCTTCCCCAAGTTGCTTTGATCACGATGTTTCATTGAAGGAGTAGAAATCCTAAGACAGAGATTCAATGATGATCTGTGCTCCAATTTAGAATATGACACTGGCTGCTTGTGGCTACAACAGACTGGAGAAGGGACTTTGTGGAAAGACCAACTGAGTAGGGCAGCATTCTGGGTTAAAGGTGGAGATGCCTGAACCAGGTACTGGTGGTAAGAATAAGACAGCAGAGATGGGCATAGCTACACAAGACTATAATCCAGCAGGATGAAGCAGGAAGACAGATACATCAANTCTATTAGCCATACAGCAAGTCACCAAGACCATCNAAGGCTACACAGCAATGCTCTGTCTCCAAAAACCAAGAGAGAAACAGCAGCTAAGAACAGGATCAGGAGCTGAAGAAAGTGGGCCAAAGGTAANCCAAAGGTTTGGTCCCCAGTTAGCTGGTGGACGAGATTATTCATTAAATGCAGAAATGTGAGGAGGGAAGGTGAGATTTGGGCCAAGGAGAGGGCTGCATTCCTCTGGTGTCAGAACTGGGTTATCTCCCCGCTCAAAGTCGATTGAGGATTGGTAATATTCCCACATTGCTATTCCATCAGTCTGAGGTCCCAGAATCCCTCAATGAACCCAGCTCTTTCGGCTTCATTTAGTCAGCAACCATCAAGCTTCTATCACGGTTTGTTTGGCATTGATCAAGGTAACAGAGAATGCCTGAAGGAGTTTTGTTTGTTTTAAAGGAGCTATGAGAATTAGCTTATCTTCTCAGAGCTCACAACTATACTGGAAGCAGTGAACATAAAATAAATGGCACTCGGGTTCTGAAAGGCTGATAAATGTACTTTGGCANGGAGTTAGATCCTAGGAAGTCAGCCAGGAAAATGCTGCAATAATCAGATATGAGTTGGTATGGGTGAGGTGGAGTTTTCTGTGGCAACAAGAATAGAAATGGTTGACAAGGTCTGGACTAGTCATCAAGGGTATAAAAGAGTACTTTCGTGTTTCAAGCATAGATGGCTGAGCCTCTATCAGAACAAAACAACTGACTTCACACAGCACAGGCTACCCAGGCAGACTGGCTTCACACAGCACAGGCTGAGTAGCCCTGTTTCTTCTGCTTGTTGCCTTTCTTGCTCTCAGAAATTCACTTCATTTAAAAAAAAATTGAGATTTATATTTTGCAAAATGTGTATGACCATTTTGCATTGCAAGTATGTCTGTGTACCACATGGGTGTAGGACTGAAGCCCGAGAAGGTGGTGAGCCTCCATGTGGGTGCTAGGAATTAAACTCGGGTCCTTTGTAACAGGCACTCTGAACCACTGAGCCAACTCTCCAGCCCCTTTTCACTAACATCCTTTCTTAGAACACAGATCTTCACTACTTCAGGCAAACAGTTCTGAGCACTCAGCTTTTCTGTGGTAGAGAGCACACAACTACATAAAAGAAGGAAGGAGACAGACATCATCCAACTCTGTGAAAGGCTGAGGAAGAGGAAAACTATCACTGTGCACACCTTCCATGCCAGCTTCCCAGGCTCTCCTGATGTGACTTCCTGGTGTGTGGTGCTCAGGAGTTGAGGACAGTAATTCAAGCCTGGTAATTCAGTTACACCTGGAGGTCAAAGGCCAGATGAATCTTGTAATTCTGTTGCTCTTAAAGAAGTGCACATCCCCAGTCATGTGGCTAAGACTGGGAAGAACACACACGTCTTCCCCTGGAGGTAAATTATCCAGACCCTTGGGCAACCTGGGCTCCCAGAAGAACAATTCCAAGTATCTCCACCTGNTTTAGAAGGATCTATTATTTAATTACTTCCAACAAGACATTGTTTATAACCCACATCTCCAACCTGCCCAGCCTGAGTGGAAGTGGCAACAATGACAACGGACTCTGCTAAGTTTCCACAAAGCAATGGTTTATTAGAAAGTTCCTTCCCTCATTTTACAGCATATATATCTCTATCATATGTGATAAAGTTAAATACAATCTGTTATGCTTGCAAGTAAGGATAGGTTATTTTGTTTTTCTTTTTTTCTGAAGTTTTAAAACTACTATTCTGGAAGTTAAAGAGAACTGCCTCCAGGAAGGCAGAGAGGCGGCCAGAGTGCAGCTCAATCTACAACCTAACGGGAAGCAGCACAAAATGTTAATACTGTTTTATTTAAATATTTACATGGGCTGAAAGCAAGGAAAATGAGTCCCTTCACTTCAAATCAATTATTTCATTTTTCCAGGGCTAGTTATCTAAAAAGTGATACTTGTGAATCAGACGAGGACTGAGCAGGTAGGAGGGGCTCAGCCAGGCGCCTCAGTCGTCCAGCACTGGCTTCTATAAACTCAAAGCCTCTCCCTTCTGGGGATTTGAGAAGGCGTGAATAGAGAACCTTGGCTGAGGCAAGTAGGGTTGTTTATCTTGTCTGCTGACTGCTTACCCAGTTCTAGTCACAAGAAGAGCACAAACAACAGAGGAGATGAGACCTGCATGACAAGCACCTTTGGGTCAGTGTTAACTAGGGCTGAGAGCCTGGGTGAAGGCAAGAGGGGAAGAGGGACTGATGCACTTCTGGTCAGTGTCATGGGAGAAAAGAAAAAGGAGCCTCTACTGCTGAAACCAAGCTGGGCAGACAGCATCGAACTGTGAAGCCAAAGACCACCAAGTACCTGTAAACGTGCTCACCTCCCAACAAAACGAGGAGAAAACCGTCCCAACTCTATTATCCTCTGGTCTACTTCTATTTTAGTTTCTAGCCAACCCAAAAGGCACATTAAAAAAATTGTCAGAGGGGGCTAAATACTAGGAAGGCAAATAGATTGTCCGGAACAAGGTACCCAGGGAAACCAAAGGGTCCCTCTTCCTAGGCAATCACCGAGTGTCACTGCTTCCAGAGAATAAAGCTGTTGAATCAATCTTCCCCTTCTCCATGGAGTCCATTGTTCTCTGTATAAGAAAGCGTATCAGGGAGACCACTGCAACTGAGCATCCATCCTCCTGATGCCTGCAGCTGCTTGCTGCCCATTATCTCAAAAATCCCAGTGCAGGATGAACCAATTACTGCAAATTACTTAACACTTGTCCCAGCAAGAAAGAAAAAAAAAGTTGTAACATTTTTATAGTTCATAACTTCAAAAAATACAGGAGCTTGATAAAATATACATGCTTAGTCATTTTTGCATCTAGCAGGAAACAAATACTTTATTATTTTTTTTTAACTTTATAACCTTTAAAGTTTCTTAATTCAACTAGGGCAAACATATTTACAGAAAGCCACCAGAACAAGGATCACTTAAAGAGCTGGATGTAAAAAATATTATTGCAGTATACTACAAATACGGAACCTTTTTAATATGGGCTACAAAAAGCAGCATTTACGTTTATAGAGTTCAGTGCAATTTTACATTAAAAAATCCTATAAATTAAGAAGAAAACATCAACATAACAGAAGAAAATATACCCTCCAAACATGAGCTCCTTTCTGGGAAGCACATGAGTGACTCTATGTTCCGCATAGCTTCTACTCATGATAGGATCTTCTTTTCTGGGATATGTAGATGCCTCTTCTGGGATGAGGGGCATGAGGACAGTAGTGCCAAATGCGTGGCTCTGTTTGTAAGGAAAGTGGATTAAATTGCAGCCTGAGTTGCTTTTGGTTCTAGGTTAGACTCCCTCTTCCGCCTCACTTGGGATGACGTCACCAAATGTTGTTCAAAGACACTGCCCAAAGTGGTGGAGTTTCCACCGCTGAAGAGACAGCCTGGCTTTCCTCGTGGCAGGGAGGAGGGCAAGGCCAGATGGGCCCATGGCAGGTGCTTTGGTGACAACCCATTAGAGGAGGAAAACGTTTTAAACTTACAGAGGGGTGAAGAGCAGAGGACTAGAAAGTAGAGAGAGGAAGGAAGTATCTATACTTGACAGTCTGCTGCAGAGGAGTGTGGGTAGCACTTACTGGTGTTCCCTAGCGTAGAAACATGGGAGGGAGGAACTAATAGAAAGGGGGAAAATATCCCTGATAGTAAACCCAAAACAAACCTCGAATCCAAATCCATCCCTGCAAGCCAAAACTCATTTCTTTGGCTGTCAAGACACTGCCCATTCCAGCTTTTACTTGCTGGAATAAATGGCTCAACACCCCCANGGGAAGAGTAGGTCACCTTCCCTAGCCCAACTTAAGCTTACAACTCCCAACTCAAGTACCATGGCTAGGAGGGTGCTGCAGGTCCTGACCTGAGAAGATGGGGTGAAGAAGAGGGTGAAGATGGAGGGCAGTGGCAGCTGCTGCAGCAGGCCNTGGTGCAAGCAGGGTAGGGTAGAGGGCAGCATGTGGGACAGGATGGAAAGTGAAGGGGCCAGGATGGATGGCTGAAGCAGGGATTATATGGATAGGGTGGCTAGCAAGAAAGGTGGCAGGGTGGCCAGGGATGATTGAATGAGTGAGATGGGACAAGGAAATAGGGGTCAGATGGGGCTGGGGAATATGATGTACTTGGGCAAGTGGCTGGGGGTGAGGATGCGGGTGAATGCCAATGGCCGCAGCTGCAGCCGCAGCATGATGCTGTAGGATAGCATGTTGAACAGTTGTGATGGAGGTGGCAGAGGCTGTGGCTGGCTGCTGAATGTGAATAGGTTGCAGGGCTGGTGTGGCTGGGGCCAGGGCTGCTGAGGTTGGAAAGGCCTTTACTTGTTTGGCCAGAAGCTGCTGCTGGATGTGCTGCTGTGCAGCCTGTTGGAGCTTGCTGTACTTCTCCATCTCCTCAGGGGTGAAGGTGATGGGCTGGCTCTCTAGAGGAGCCAAGGAAGCATCCTCAGTCCCATCTGTTGACTCAACACTAGGTTCTCCACTGGGAGGTGCGTAAGTGGGGAAATGCTCAAGGTCTGGGGCTATAGGCAGCAAGCTGGATTCCACAGGGCCTGGTTGACTGCCACTATCCAGAGACTCCAGGGTATCCCCATCACTGGGGTCAGGGAGGTAGTTATGGGAGATGGCTGGATCTCCAGGGTAGCAGTCAGTGTGTGCTGGGGTGCCCAGCGGAGCCACAGAGTGATCAGCAGTAGCTTCTTCAGACTTTGGCTCTTCTGGAGGAGGGTCTGATAAGGGACCAGCTGTTTCCTCTGAGAACTGATGCCCAAATGGAGCATCACTACTCCCTGGGGACCCTTCTTCTGGCTCAGACTGCTCCTGCTCTTCACCCCTTTCCAAGCCAGGCTCTTCACATTTCTTACTGGGCTTCCGGGTAGCTGGAAGCTTCCCTATCAGTGGAAGGACAGGCTTATTACCAAGAGAAGGGGGGAGCTTAGGCCCGAAGTAACCTTGTGGGGGGTTCTTGTATTTGAGCCCAGCCTTATTAGGGGTGGCCAGCACCTCCTCACACACATTGGGTTTCCTCTCCACTTTCCTGGACTGGATCTTCTCTAGTAGCAGTCTGGCAGTGACAGAATTCTTATCTTCAGGACTGCAGTCACTTCCTGTGCCAGTGCTGCTATTCTGGGAGGGCAGGCCTGTTCCTTTACCATCATCTCCTCTGCCATCTTCTTTCTTTCCAGGACCTTCTCCCCGACCTGATCGGAAATAGTGGGGAGACTGAGAGCGGTAGATCTTTGAGCGAATGAAATCCCGACGACCAGAGCGCCTCTCCTCCGGGCTCTCATGACCCCATGACCCCTTTCTGGAGCCTGATCTCTGGGAAGGACTCCTGGTGCTGCGGCTGCGGTCCCGGCTATAGCTCCGGCTTCGCTGCCAGCTGTGGGCTGTGGTGCTGCGACTTCTCCTCTTGCTTCGACTGCGACTACAGCTGCTGCTGCGGCTTCGGCCCCGGGATCTTGAGCGCTCCCTAGAATGACTCCGAGATCGGCTTCGGGACTGGCTGCAGCTGAGGCTATAGTCATCATCAGATGACGAGTATTTGTGTCGTTTGGACCTGTGTTTGGAGCTGGCATAGTCTGAATCATCTGAATCATGAGAGCGCTTAGAGTGCCTTCGTGATCGGTCACTATAGTCACTATAGCTATCATCAGAGTAACTGTGCTGTCTACTATAGCAGCTCTGGTCTGAAGAAGCATCAGAGCTGCTTGAGTAAGAACGCCGGGAGGAACGGTGTGAGGAATGGCGATGGCCAGATCGGGAGCGGCTACGAGAATGCTCACTACCTGAGTCTTCGTCTTCGTCCTCCTCCTCTTCTTCCTCCTCCTCCTCCTCCTCCTCCTCCTCACTGTACTGGGATGGAGACTGCTGGTGCAGCCTGTGAGAAGAAGCATCATCACTATCTTCATCCCCACTACTGGGTTGGCTTCGATGGCTGGAGCGGCTGCTATGTTTGGTGCTAGCTCTCCGCTGGCAGGATGAAGTTGGAGGGTCACCTTTGTGTTTCCTTCCACTGTGATCTTGGGAACTGCTACCACCTCCCCCATCATCCTTCTTGCCACTGTTTCCTTCTTCAGCAGGAAGGGATCTTCGCTGGGAATCATCTTGGGCACGGCGCCGTCTTCTTGGTGGTGCAGGGCTCCCACTCCCAGGGGGTTCTGGTTTGGGTCCTCGTTCAGAATCAGGTGGGGCTGATGACTTGTTCTTTTTTCGTTTTCGTTTTTTGCGCTTCTTAGATTTCTCTCCAGACTCTGCCTTAGAACTTTTTTCTTCCAAGTCGGCCTTGTGTTTCCGTTTGTGCTTACTGGATTTTTTGTGTTTCTTTTTCTTTTTGTGTCTGTGGGACTTGCCTGATGGTTCTTTTTTGCTAGGATGGCTTCTTCCTGTGTCTTCAGTTTCTGACCCATGGCTACCACCAGGCTCCTGCTTGTTCAGGCTGCTACAGGCAGCCCCTGAAGCAGGTTCATCCACTCTGCCTTCTGAGGAGTGTACTACATTCTGCTCCCCCTCCTTGCTTTTATTCGGCTCTCTAGGATCAAGGCCCTGGAGATGATCCTTTGAGGAGCCTACATCATCTTTTGGTTTTTCTGTCCCCTTAGCTCTGGCATCTTTGTTTCTTGAAAGTTTAAAGTCAAAGTATAAAGGATTACAACTGTAGGAAATGGAGGGTTCTGCTTTGGTGAAAATTAATAGTTCTGATGGCCACTGGAGGGCAGTGCTTTCATCCTTGCTCAAAACTGGAAAGAACGGACCAGTCGGGTGTTTGGGTCCTTGGCCTGCTATTGCTGCTGAGGTGGCTTGAGAAACTTCTTTAGGATTGGATTCATGCATCTGGCTCTCCCCAGTCTCCTGACTCTCCATACTGTGCTCATCTATACCCGCGCCTGAGCCTTTCTTTGTCTCAGTTTTGTCTCCAGGTTCTGACAGCTCAGCCACAGTTGTTTCCTTTTGTGGCTCAGAGACCTCACCAACTGTCTTTTCTGCTCCTTGGCTTGCTGCTGCCTTAATGCAACCTTTAGGTTTGGGAGAATTGCTTTTTTTGTTGTCTGCGGCATTCTTTGAATGTATACTATGATCACCTTCCATTTGTTCACTGGCTCTCATAAAGAGTAAGAAGGGAAAATTAGGTTTGACTTTGCAGTGTGCTGGGGGGATGTAGTGGTAATATTCCGGCTCTGTAGCTCCAGTTCCTTCTTCCCGCTTCATCCTTTTTAACTTGGACAGTGTTGAGGCAAGGGACCCTCCATCTGGAGGGTCTTCATCTTCTTTCTTTCCATCAAGATTACCACTCCCATCAGTATCTCCCACCTTCTGCACCCCTTGGTCAGAACTCTTCTCATCAGCTTTTGTTCCATCTTCAGAGGTTCCTTCCTCTGCATGGTCCTTGAAAACAGAAGCTATTGATTCAAGCTTGACGGGAGCCTTCTTGGCAAAGGAAAATGAAACTCCCAATTTTTGCAGTGGGGGCCCCAGATTATTCTTAATGCCAAAGCTGATACCTTGGGAGGCTAACCCAGGAGCCTGTGCCAGTCCCGTGGTATTGGTAATCTGTACTGCAGTGAAGGAGCCCCCTTTATCCATGGAGAATTCAGATCCAAGGCCACAAGAAGAAATGGCACTTGCACCACTGTTTGTTGATGACTCATCTTTATCCTCATCTCCACCATCTTCATCTATAGCCACTGTGGTTGGTCTGAACATGGGACCGCTTCCAGGTGCACTATACAGTGGTTCAGAAAGTGAAAAAAGATAGGGTTAGAGTTACATATCTTATAAAATATTCATCTTCTTTGTCCTTCCATTCGTCATAGGTAGGTCTCAAAGATGGAGAGCAGCTGGTCCCTACCAATGTGTTGATGAATGGAACTCGTTGAGCAGAGCTAGGCAAAGTTTCATTTGATTAAAGTACCACACTAAATTACCGAGGCCAGTTATTTTTAATCTCTTAAGCTATCTGCCCTATAAAAAGGCTTATCTCACAACTCAAATTCTTTTAAAAATAATTTAATTTTATGTGCATTCGTGTTTTGACTACATGTATGTCTGTGTGAGCGTGTTTGATCCCCTGGAAATGGAGTTATAGGTAGTTGTGAACTGCCATGTAGGTGCTGGGAATTGAACCCAGGACTTCTGGAAAAGCAGCCAGTGTTCTTAACCTCTGAGCCATCTCTCTATCCCCACAACTCAAATTCTTTACCAATACTTTCTCATAGATTTTGCTTTAACCTGTTACTAATAATCTTTTAATTATAACTTTTCTTTTCATTGTATTTTTATTTTATGTGTATACTTCGCTTGTATATGTATACCTGTGAATCATATGTGTACACCACCTTTGGAGGTCAGAAGAGGGCATCAGATGCCCTGGGATTAGAGTTATAGAAAATTGTGAACCATCAAGTGGGAGCTGGAAACTGAATCCAGGTACTATGGAAGAGCATCTAGTGCTTTTAACCACTGAGCAACCTTTCTAGCCCCTCTACTTTTAAGATTTCAACTACTGAGTCATCAGCCCCAGGGGCAAGAACAAACTTTACCCACTGAGCCATCTCACTGGTCCTTCCAATCTTCCTTCCTTCCCTCCCTCCTCCTTCCTTTCTTCTAGACAGGGTCTCTGTGTATCTAGCTGTCCTAGAACTCACAGAGATCTGCCTGCCTCTGCCTCTGAAGTGCTGGGATTACCATCGCCTGCTCCAAACATATTTCTTAATATATCATCCTACCAACTGGCATACAATCACATATATCAATGTACAACTATTCCAAAGATTATTCTGCAGGGCATGGTGGCTTAAGCCTGTAAGCATAGTACTTAGGAGACAGAGACAGGAGAATTACCACTGAATTCAAGGTTGGCCTGAGCTATGTAGGGAGTTCAAGGCCACCTGAGGAAACAAAGTAAGATCTTGTTTCACCTCTCACTACAGAAAAAAAAACAAAACAAAACAAAAAAAGACTATATTTCATTTAGCTATAGAAAAAGTTTAGGGCTGGAGAGATGGCTTAGCAGTTAAGAGCACTGGCTGTTCTTCCAGAGGACCTGGTTCAATTCCCAGCAACCACATGGCAGCTCACAACTGTCTATATCTCCAAGATCTGACACCCTCACAGAGACATACATGGAGGCAAAACACCAATGCATATAAAAAAATAAACAAATTTAGAAAAAGAAGGAAAAAGCTTTCATTTCTTCTGCACTTTCAAATTTACGAAAAAATTCTCTTGTGCATGCATGTGCACACGTGTTATGTGTGTGTTCATTTGTGCCATGCACTGCATGTAGGGTNAGAACCTGAGAGACTGGGTTATTTCCTTCCATGAAGAGTTGGTGGCAAGTGTCTTAAATTTATTTTTATTTTTTGAGACAGGGTCTCATTATGTAGCATCACTGGCCTAGAACTCATTATGTAGACCAGGCTCGCCTTCAACTCAGAAATCTGCCTGA
>LZPO01115350.1:832869-843567 GCA_001675575.1 Neotoma lepida | reverse complement strand
ACACAATAAAAATTATACATGGTAGAACACTAAACATTCCACAGAAAATAAAACATAAGAAAAAAAATCAAGGAGGAAACTAGGCACAGAGGCTCACACCTATAATCTCAACACTCAGAACGTAAGGCAGGAAAACAGCTCAAGTTTGAGGCCCACCTGTCTACACAGCCAGATTGGATAAAGGTACTTGCCATCAATCTGACAACCTGAGTGTGATCCCCAGGAGGACCTACATGACAGAAAGAGAACTAATTCTCAAAAAGGGTTCTGTTATACAGAAAAACCCTGTCTCAAAAAACCAAAAGAAAAAAAGTCTGTGAAAAGTTTTTACAACCTAATTTAGCTTCTAGTTTCTAGTGAATTTATATTAAGTATGAAGACTATCCATGGTCACTTCAAGTTTCCAAAGAAAATATATCATATTCAGAGCCATTTCCAAATTGTTGGAGAGTAAGGTATTATAATTCTATCAAAATTGCAGGATCCAGTAAACTGTTTAGGGATATCATACAGCACACTGATTAAGGCACAGATTTTATACACACACACACACACACACACACACACACACACACACACACACACACATACACACACAGAAATATAGGCCAGTGGTAAAGCACTTGCCTATCTCGAACAAGGTCCTGGGTTTAATAAGCAGAACCACTAAATAGATCCATAAACGTATAAAAACCTACTTAGGAAGATTCTGCTAAACATACATGTTTGGCATGATTCTGCTATTTATTTGCTAAAGGAACTTGGACAAATTGTTGTTTGAAATGGGAACTTCCCGTCAAGTATGGTGGNGCATGCCTATAAAACAAGCACCCAGGAAGTGGAGGCAGAAGACTCCCACATCAGGGTCAGCATGGTTAATATAGAGCCACAGGAAAACCTTATCTCAAAAAAATGAGAGAGTCAATTTTCTGATCTGAAAAATGGAAATTTTATCTCAGAGACATGAGAATAATACAATGATTACAGTCTAGCTAGCCTGGCATATACAGAGGCAAACTATCTCTGACCTCCATACACAAGCCCGATATAACACACACACACACACACACACACACACACACACACACACACACACACACAAAATCATTATCATCCAAGATTTTTCTAAAAATTAAACTAATCAATAAAAATGATCTCTAAAAAAATATTTCATTTATTCATTTATGTTGGGCACTGTGCACATGCCTTTATTCCCAGCACTTGGGAGGCAGAGGTGGATGGATTTCTTTTAGTTTAAGACTAGTATGGTCTAAACAGTAAAGCCCAANGCAGCCAGGCCTGCCTAGTAGACCCCACCTCTAAAAAAAATGAACGCACAAACAAAAAAGATGTTTTCCATTTAGTTAGCCAGCGCAGTGGTGCACACCTGTAATTTCAGCATTTGGAGGTAGAGGCTTGGGGATCAGGAACTGAAGGTCATCTTCTACCATACAACAAGCTTTGAGGCCAATCTGAGCTATGTGAGAACCTGCTTCACAGACAAAACTTTTATTTAACTATTCTTCCAAATTAATTTACCTTGATAACATCTAAGCTGCTTCTGTAACTAAGTCACTTCTCCCCGCTCCGCCCCTGCCCCGCCCCTGCCGCGTGTGCGTGTGCGTGTGTGTCTTTGGCATGGAGGCTGCTGGGTTGTCTAGGCTGGCTGGTGAACTGCCAGTTTCTGTTTCCCCAGATGGGGTTACAAAAGTATGCACCACCATGACTGGCTTTTTTTACGGGCTCTAGGGATCAAACTTAAGATCATCACACTTGCATGACAAACACTTTACTTTACTGACTGAGCTATTTCCCCAGCTCCACATTCTTTTCTTTGTAACTAAAAAATAGAAAGTAAAATGATAAAAAGAAAAACTGCCTTCTACTTTCACTTGTTCTCAATTTTAATCTGAAATTATTATTATGCCATGAACTTACTTCATTATCTAATGTATTCATAGATTCTTTAATTTTTTTGGTCGAGACAAGTTTCTTTGTGTAGCTAGCCTTGGGTGTCCTGAAACTAGCTCTGTAGCCCAGGNTGGTCTCAAACTCAGAGATCCACCTGTCTCTGCCTCCTGAGTGCTGGGATTAAAGGCGTGTACCACCACTGCTTGTTACTTATATCTGTGTGGGGTTATGTGCACATGAGGCCAGCAGTGTCTAAATCCCCTGGAGCTGAAGTTACAAGCAGTTGTGAACCACCNGACAGGAGCTCTGGGAACCAAAACTAGTCTTTTGTAAGAGCAGTGTATGTATGCTGTTAACTGATGAGTCATCTCCCTAGCCCCTTGATGTACTACTCTTTAAACATGATGATCTCTATAATGAAAAACAATCTTTTCCATTATATTCTTTTACTCTACAGCTCACCATTCCCTTCCTTCTATTCTTCTCCAATCCCTTTCTTTCTTAATTTTATTATTATTTTTTGCTGTTGTTTTTTAAGACAAGGTCTGACTATGTAGTTCTGGCTGTCCTGGAACTCACAGTGATCCACCTGCCTCTGTCTACCAAGTGCTNGGATTAAAGGTGTGTGCCACTAGGACAGACCCTTTCTTTTTTAAATTTATATATTTTTAAGATTTTATGTGTATGAATATTTTGCCTGAATGTGCATATGTGTACCATGTGCATGGCTGGTGTCTACACAAGTCAGAAGAGTGTGTTGGATCCCTGGAACTGGAGTAACAGA
The DNA here is from genome assembly GCA_001675575.1 of Neotoma lepida. Lineage (NCBI taxonomy): Eukaryota > Metazoa > Chordata > Mammalia > Rodentia > Cricetidae > Neotoma > Neotoma lepida. Next base: position 840,872 of record LZPO01115350.1, on the reverse strand, counting down.
TGGTCACTGGGTGCTGTGAACCAAATCCCGGTCCTTTGCATGGGCAACAAATGCTTTTAACTGCTGAGCTATCACTATAGCCTCCCCCTAACTTCTTTTTAGCTCTAAAATTTAGACCTCTTGGGGCTGGAAAGATAGTTCAGTGGTTAAAAGTGCATACTATTCTTTCAGGCGACTGGAGCCTATAATTCTGGCTCCAGGGGATCCAACACCCTCTTCCAGCTTCTAGTGGGAGGCCCACACATGTGGCATATAGTCTCAAAGAAACACACAAATAAACAAAAATAAAAGTACATCTTTTAAATTTGTTTTAATATTTATTTTATATGTGTCAGTGTTTTGCCTGAATATGCATGTGCACCACATGTGTGCCTAGTGCCTAAAGGTCAAAGGCATTAGATTCCTTGGAAGTGAAGTTACTGATGGTTGGATCCACCATGTAGATGCTGGAAAGTGAATTCAGGTCCTCTGCAAGAGCAGCAAGTGCTCTTAATCATTGAGCTATCTTTCTTGTCTCTTAAAAAAAAAAAACCCTGCACACACACACAGAACAACAACAACAACAAAAAATTGACCTCTTACTCAAGACTGAATTCTAATTTTTATTTACTATCTGGGATTTATCTTTTTAATCTAATTTTATAAATTAAATTATCTGTATTAACTAATTTCTACTAAGAAGATTAAAGCTAGCCAGATGTGTTGGTTTACAACTATAACCTTAGCACTTCGAAGGCTATGGCAAAAGGTTACAAGTTCAAAGCCAGCCTGGACTATACACCTCAGACTTTGATTAAAAAAAGTTAAAGGCTCTCAGAACCTGAAGCTTACTAAAAGTAACTTAGAAACTACAAGATTAACAAGATTAACAAGAAAAAACAAGATTAGGCTTGTCTTTGACAAAGGTACTAAGACAGCCCTACATAATCATCAGGGATTAGAATCGGTGCTTCCTAAACTATACGAGCTCTGTNTAAACTAAGGTATGAAGACAACATTGATCTCAAACTATAGGCCTCATACTGAGAATCTTGACTCTTACTTCCAGAAGCTTGGGTCACAAACACACCCCACACTAGGCACAAGCCTTCCTGACAATCCATACCTTGCTTTGTGATTCAGAGGAGCTATGTTTCCTGACCTCCCCCATTCCATTCCTATTTTCAGTATCAGCTTTTTCTGAAAGGAAAAAGGGTATAAAGTAGATTTAAAGTCATGCTTATACTTAAATGGCAGATACTCAGTAGCTGTGGGACTTTTCTAAAACTGTTTCAATTTATAAAATGAGCATACTTAACTTGGCCTGGTCACTCATTTCTATAATGCCAGGAAGACAGGGCAGGAGGATCACTGAGAGCTGGAGGCCAGCACAGGCTACATGGTGAAACCTTATCTCAAAACAAACAAATGAGCAAAGCATGATGATGCTCACCTGTGATCCCAGCATTCAGGAAGCTGACCCAGAAGGATCAGAAGTTCAAGGCCAGCCCCAGCTGTGAGAGACACTGTCTCAACTTACCCCCTTTTNCCCAAAAAAATACTAGCTGTATATTTTATTAAACAGGACAATGAGAAACATCTAGATCCTAGATCAACATTTGGCCTATAATATGTACTTAATATTACTTCCATTTTGCTAAATTTCACAGGGAAAAAGAGACTGTACTTTTACAAATATGCCACTCACAAAAACTATCTGTCACAAGAATATGTAAAGAAAACTCATCAACAGGACTGGGGATTTGTAGAATTGGTGGAGTGCTAGTCTAGCATGCAAGAAGTCCTGGGTTCATTCAAGTCCTGGGTTCATTCAATCCCTAGCACCTATAAAACCCATAATCTCAGCACTCTGGATATAGGGGGAGGATCAGGAATTCATCATCCTTGGTTACATAATGAGTGTGAGACCAGACTCTATGAGACCTTGTCTCAAAAAAGTANAAAGAGGGAGCTGGAGAGATGGCTCAACAGTTAAGAGCACTGGCTGCTCTTCCAGAGGTCCTGGGTTTAATTCCTAGCACCTAAATCACAGCTCATAACTGCCTCTAACTCCAGTTCCAGGTGATCTGACATCTTCATGCAGACAAACATGCAGGCAAAACACAAATTCTCATGAAATAAAAATAAATGAATTATTTAAAAAAAAAAAAAGTGGAAGGAGCCAGGCATGGTGGCTTTAATCACGGCATTTGTCCTTAATCCTAACAGAGGCAGGCAGATCTCTGTGAGTTCCAGGCCAGCTTAGTCTACAGAATGAGTTCCAGGACAGCCAGGGCTACATAGAGACACCTGTGTCAAGCAGCACCACCACCCTGGCATACAAACCCAAAAGAAAAAAAAGAAAATCTGAAGGAAGGAAAACAAATCAGGGCTGGGAAGATGGCTCAGTGGGTAAAAACACTAGCCATTTAGGCCTGACAACCTGAACTCAATCCCCAGGACGCACAGAAAAAGCCAGATACAGTGATGACTACTATAACCCTATCATTTCTACTTCAAGATTGGAGGTAGTGACAGGAGAATAACCCAGAAGCTCTTGGGCCAACTATCTTAGAGTACACAGCACATCAGGAGAAAAAGAGGAAAAAAAGAGACCCTGCTTTTAAAAGGAGGAAGCAAAGAATTCCAGAAAGTTGTTCCCTTACCTCCACATGTGCCATGCACAATGACCTGAATATGCACATATGCACACACATGCACATACACTAATTAAGAAAAAAACTGACAAAAGTATACATTTTTCTTTTTCTTTTCTTTTTTTACATTTTTCTTAAGAAGTTAGTGAAACTGGGGACGCAGCTCGTGGCAGTGGCAGAGTACTGTGTAACATGTCACAGATAAAATGTCAGCACAGGAAAAAAGTTACCTAGTGCCTGTGTCAGTATAGCTAACTATCCAGGAGGCTAGGGAAGGAGGGTCAATTGAACCCAGGAATTCAAGACCNGCCTGGGCAACACAATAAGATCCAATTTCACTATTAATTAATTTAGAATTTTTAACCAGCTAGCATGAAGATCTGGATTCAACTACCAGTACTGCCAAAATAAATTAAAAATTATGTGTATGTGCATGCACACCAGCACAAGTGTTTCAACTTTTAAAAAGCAATTTAAAATCTCTTCAGAGTCTCCTTCACAAACACAAATACAGAGGATAGCCATGTGTTCCCACAGAATATAGAATGCCTCCGTTTAATACCTAAGCTGTGGACAATGTTCCCTTTGACAAGGTTTCAGGAACCATGATAATCCAACACCTACCTTCCAGTGCTGCAACTAAGGCATGCACCACCATTCCTGACTTAAAAACAGCAATTCTTGGGCTGGTGAAGCTCTAAAGCAAGCCAGGCATGCTGGTACTCATCTGTTACCTCAGTACTTTGGGAGGCTGAGACAGGAAGACTACCCCAGGTTTCAGGTCAGTCTATACTACACAGCAAATCCAGGCTAGCCTTGACTATAAAGTGAGACTTTAAGATAAAAACAAAACTAAAACACATTAGAAGATTAAAGCACAGACACTAGAGTCTAGTAGTATCTAACATACACAACGCACATTAGATGATAGTGTCCTATACGGGAAAACAGAGTAGTAAAATGAATGTAATCCAGTTTATAATATTTATAACAGATCTGAAATGGATTACCTCTAATTCAGTTAAAACATCTAAATATGGAGCTAGAGATGGTTCAGAGAATAATGAATGTAATCCAGTTTATAATATTTATAACAGATCTGAAATGGATTACCTCTAATTCAGTTAAAACATCTAAATATGGAGCTAGAGATGGTTCAGAGAAAAAAGTGCTTGCCACTAGCCTGATGACCTGAGTTTGATCTCTGGGATCCATACAGGGAAGGAGAGAACCTACTCTAGCAAGCTGTGCAATAAACAAATATAATTTAAAAAAACAAAAAGTCTAGGGGCTGGAGAGATGGCTCAGAGGTTAAGAGCACTGGCTGCTCTTCCAGAGGTTCTGAGTTCAATTCCCAGCAACCACATGGCAGCTCACAACCATCTATAATGAGATCTGATGCCCTCTTCTGGCCTGCAGGCATAAATGCAGATAAAGCACTCACAAAATACATACATAAGTAAAAATTAAAAAAAAAAAAAAAAAAAAAAAAAAAGAGTCTAGCAAGATGGCCCTGGGGGTAAAAGCACCAAGGCCAAGCCTGACAATCTGAGTCTAATCCCTATGACCCACATGGTAGAGAACCAACTCCCACAAGCTGTCCTCTGACTCCCATATGCATATGTACCCCCACACATTATAATAGATAAATGTACTTTTTTAAACATTTAAGATATCTNAAGATGGGGGTTGGAGAGATGGCTCAGCCGTTAAGAGCACTGACTGTTCTTCCAGAGGACCTGGGTTCAATTCCCAGCACTCACATGGCAGCTCACAACTGTCTGTAATTCCAGTTCCAGGGGACCCAACACCCATGGCAAAACACCAATGTGCATAAAATAAAAGTAAATAAAATTTAAAAAAAAAGATATCTAAAGATGGATCCAGGCAGAAGCATCGATGTGTGCTTGTAATACCAGCACTCAGGAGGCAAGGACAGGAGGATTGCCAAGTCTGAAGCCAGCCTGAGCTACAGGGCAAGATCCAATCACAAAACCAAACGTAACAGAACAAAACACTGCTCCCTACCCAAATGAAGTACTTCTACACAAAAGTAACTGAGAATCCTTATTCTCAAAGAGACCAAAGCAATATTCAGGACAATCANATTCTTGATTTTGTTCAAGAAAAAAATGTACAATGCCAGATATGGTAGCTAACTCCTGCAATTCCAACACAGAACTTGGCTGGCTGAACCAGGAGGATTGGTGTGAGTTAGTAAAAGAAACCCTTCCCTCTGCAACCCTTCAAAAAGGCCCAGTGATATGGCTCAGTGAGTAGAGGCACTGGCCACTAAGCCTGATGACCTGAGCTCAGTTTTCAAACCCCACACAGAAGAAGAGAACTGCCTCCAGAAAGTTGTCCTCTGACCTTCAGATGTACACTGTGGCATACATGTACCACCAAACAATCACATAGACATACATATGCACATAAATAAAAGTGAATCTTAAAAAAATAATAAAAATTAAGCATCTAGAGAGATCACTCAGCAGTTAAGAGCAATGGCTGCTCTTGCAGAAGACACAGGTTCACGTCCCTGCCCCACAGTGGGGCTCACAACCGTCTGTAACTCCAGTCTCAGTGGGCACCATGCATGCATGTGGTGCACTGATATGCATGCAGGCAAACACTGAACACATAAAAAAAATAATAATAATAAATTTTAAAAAATAATAAAAATTACCTAAAACAGAAAGTCACAAAAAATACAAGGCATAGTATGATCCCTGGACTAAAGAAACCTTCAAAGGTCTCAAGTAGTTAAAGGAGCAAGATTTTTTTTTTTTGGAGGGGGTGGGAAATAAGCTTAAAAGGCAGAAACAATGTCCTTTTGAGACAGGGTCTCATTATGAACTCAAGGTAATCCATCAGCTTCAGATTCCTGAGTTCTGAGATTAGACACAGGCCATCATGCAAAGCCCTATATAATATCCCAGTAGCTCAGTAAATATGTTAGCTGTCTAATTAATTCTACCGTTTTATCTTTCCAAACAGGTTGAGTTCTGAAATAGTATCAGACTCCATTCATTTTTCCCAAGACTGGAAATTTTAGTTTACAATTAAAACAAAATAGCCAAACCAACAAATAACTTAGACAGTGTTACAAAGGAGGTTTAGGTACCACTTCTGAGCTAAACCTACTGAGGAAACATATCTCACAGCAAAATAATAGTTCAATTTCAAAGCCACAAAACGTTGTAAAATTATTTCCAGAAACGCATCCAGTCTAACGATCACAAAATACAACTATAANTCATTGTTTTGTTCTGATTTAATTATATCTTCTGATTCTATGATATATAATGGTGCAAAATGTTTCTCACAGACTGGGCTCTCTCCTTCAGAGGACAGATATTTTATCAATATAACTTTTCTGCAGGTCTTTATTTTTAACAATAACAATTATTATCTGCCATGTACAATAAAGGCTTTTGAAAAAGCATTTAAAATATTATAATGAACACAAGGAAAGATAAAATAATAATAAAACTCAANTACAAAAACAAATCCAGTTTACAAAGTACAATTTGATATCTTGGCACAGAGAACTTTATTTTAGAGTCAACAAGCCCTATCCTCAACCTATCCAGTCTCTGCTACCTACACTGGAGCCCCAAGGAGTATGGCGTCACCTGTAAAAAAGCCTTGCATGGGCTGAAATAACATTTCAACTTTTGACCAAAAAAAACCAAAACACTTGAAGAGATCATGTTTAAAATTTAGTGAATGGTTATATGATCAATATGTTAAAGAGTCCTAAATTCAAATAAGAATGAAAGTTGACAAATAAAGCTATAGAATTTACAAGAACATGTGAGCCTAGAATTATCTACAGTGAAAGTATGATACCAAGAAGGCATTATCATTTTTATTAAAGTAACAGGGCTTTCTTCTATAATCAATCGTAGCAAAGACTTAGAACAGTGAAAAAAATCTGTTACAAATTACCTAAATGTCCCATTACTATGGTCTNTTCTAGGTCAAATCATGTGTTAATTGGAGAAAGTTACATGACAAAATCCAGCATAATACCTGCACAATGTTGAATCTGATAATAAGAAATAAAGCTATTTATAAAACTAACTTGACCCTTAATCTTTGTTTTGTTTTTATTTTTCGAGACAAGGTCTCTCTGTGTAACATCTCTGGCTGTCCTGAAACTTGCTTTGTAGACCAGGCCTGCCTCTANTTCCCAAGTGCTGGGATTAAAGATATGCACTACCACTGCCTGGCTTTGACCCTTAACCTTTAAAAGATTTTTTACTAGCTATTTTTAAAAGATCAACAATGTAAATATACTTAACACTACTAACCATACCCTTAAAATAGCCAAGTGAAGCCACCCGGGCAGTCAGAGGACAGAGGTCAGGACTACATAATGAGACCCTGTTTCAAAAGAACAAACAAACAAAAGCAAGAAGCTAAAACAGAGAAAGAAGCCTTGGGTGTAGCTCTACAGTAGAGCACAGACATGGGATNTACAAAGTCCTGGGGTGGATACTCAGAACACAAAGCAAAGAGGAAGAGAAGGAAAGAGGGAAAAAGATGTTATTATAGAAAAATTAGTCAGATGATTTATCACAACTGTACTAGAAAAGAGGCTGGGCGTGGTGGTAAAAATATGTAATTCCTACATTTAACAGGCTGAGGCTGTGGGGTCATACAGTTCAGGGCCAGCCTGCACTAAAAGGAGGCCCTGGTCCATCCTCACTCCAACCCAATAAGAAAACAAACAAGTAACAAAAGATGTAATCTCAGAATTTAAGAGACAGAGACAGGAGGATCAGTATAAAAATCAAGGCCAACCTGGTCTACATATTAAGTTTCAGGCCAGCTAGGACTATATAATAAAATCCTGTCTCAAAAAAATAAAATAAAACAAAACTAAACTACAAATAAGCTCTAAATTTCCCTTGTATTCTTAAGTAAAGGTATTTATGAGTTACTGTGGATGTTACCATGGAGCTGGAGCTACAACACCAATAAAACTTNATTCATTTTTCTCAAAGACCACACTGGGTATGATACTGTACACCTATACTCCCAATACCTGGGGATCTGAGGCAGGAGAACCATGGGGTTTTGAGGCAACCCNGAGTAATAGCTATCTCAAAAAAATAAAATAAACAAAAAACAAAACCCAGACCCCAAAGAACTTCTTTTCACGAAAGTAAAAATTAAAAGAAAATCAAAATTCAACAGAGTTCTTTTTAAAAAACTTACATCGAAGGGTGGTGGTGCACACCTTTAATCCCAGCACTTAGGAGGCAGAGGTAGGTGGATCTCTGAGTTTGGGGTCAGTCTAGTCTACTGAGCAAGTTCCAGGACAGCCAGGGCTACACAGAGAAACCCTGTCTCCAAAGT
>LZPO01115350.1:813718-825748 GCA_001675575.1 Neotoma lepida | reverse complement strand
CAACACGTGTTCTTGTTTATTATGTAGTTTTCAAATGGGAAGATCTTCAAAAGCTAGAAGTGCTTTGTAAGTAACCACCAATATGCTTAAAATGTAATACCAACATTAAAAAAGCAAACAAATAAAAACCTCATTAAGTATCTTAGATGGTCCTCAACATTTTTATCTATTAATTAAACACAAAGTAGAAAACCTTCCCAGGAAACTACTCTCTGCTCCATGTAACTATATACTGCCACAGTAACAAGGACCATTTGGCAACACCACCATCATGTATGATGGGAGCCTATCAAAACAGATAAAAATTATTATAGTGCAAGGGGCTGGCTACCAGTTTTGATACTAAAAAATAGAATCTCATATCTCAAGAGAAAACTACACTTCNGATNTATCAGTGATTAAATAAATATTAATCCCATACTCAATCTTCTTTTAGTTGACAACTACATTCAATTTATAAGCTGTCTCTTATACACATCTAGATGTGTATAAGAGACAGATATATCAGTGATTAAATAAATATTAATCCCATACTCAATCTTCTTTTAGTTGACAACTACATTCAATTTATAAAATTTATCTCATTTCAGCAGGACAAAAATGGTCTCTTGAGTGGGTTGTAAGCTTTGCTGATTGTGTATTAGAGACTCTATAAGCAAGAACCAATGCTACCAGGTGAACCCATGCAAAGAACAAATTTGTAAAAATTCCCCAAACAAAAAAAATCTATAGCTCACTACAGATGACAAATGAAGACTAGAGAGAAAAGCCATATAGTAATGCTACACCATTCAGCTCCAAGAAGCATATTATTTATTGTGCAGTCCACATAAGTCACTGCTAAGAGTCAAATTAGCAGTCTCACAGAGTTACATTTTGGAACTAGTGGAGTCCACAGATCTAAACAGATATGCAATATAACACAACTCCAGCTATACATGTACTACCAAATCCTTAGATAAGTAAACTAAACACTGGCAACTAGAGTTTGAAAACTTAACACTAATTTTTAAAACCTACTCAATCTGACAACTCCTAAAGTCAGGATTTTAATCAGTCAGGTACAATGAAAAAGCAACTAATAGCTGATGGAGAGCTGTACCTGGTACATTAGTACAACTGTACCAATGACAGCATTTTTTCAAATCTAGGATGTAGGCATTTTGTCTTTTGTCCAACTTCTATTATCCCATCTGATTTATCACCTTCAAACTAAGATAAAGGTCACAAAAGATCGTATATCCTAAACCATACCAACCGATTCTTATTTTTTCCGATTCTTATAATAGAATCTAATATTGGACTACAGCTTTANATTACATTTAGTTTTCCAAATATTTTAAATGTATGGAGGTCATTATTGTGGCTTGGACTTCAAAATCTCATAAACTAACAACTTTTAAAGTTCAAATTNAAAAAGTTGTTTGTGGTAAAAAAGTGTTATATTTTGTTCTCACCATAATTCAGTTATCAAATTACCTGCCAATTCTAATGTAATTTTCTTAGAAAATGTTTTACTCTTGGCCAGAAGGATATTTTATTAGTTGAAATAAAGGAAAATAAAACTTTATTATCAAATAACTTATGAATCTAAGATTTTGTTTTTAACATTTGCCTACTAAAACTGAACAACTGTATCATCTCACTAACAGAGCCAGACTTCAGAAGTTCACTTAAAGTATAATTTATTAGCATCTTTGAGTCTCATTTCACGTATTGCTGGTTTGTATCAAATATGTCCTATTATGAAACAAATAGCTTTAATTCCATACTCGTAACAGCCCTTCATACAGGCATATTCTTGACCCAAACCTGGGCAGACCTCCACAGCTATCAGCTGCTGCAGATTACCTGTCTTATTTATTTAAGTGACTACAATTTTAGCTCCTGCAATGATCTGTAGACTCCCAAAGCTGTGTATTTCCAGCCACTTTTGAGTTGCATGCTGTAGCAAAACAGTCAGCACCTCTCAAGATATTGCTGCAGAGAAAGATTTTAATTCAGCAGAGGCTCTTTCTGTGTTAGAAGCAACATTTCCCCCTGAGAACAAAACAGCTCAAGATAGCCAGCCAGCCCTGTAAGTAAATATATACTTATTATCTGGTGGGCATTCAGATGACAGGGGACTTTTGCCTTTGGATATGAAGGAACATTACCTACTTTGATATCAATCATGTAGGAGTTCTTTCAAAACNTCAAATTTTATTTCCAAATGATTACGTAGCAGAAATAAAGCCCTTTGTTTTCTGGGTCCCACTTTTCTTTTTTTGAGTCCTACTTCTATTTAACACAATGCATCCTACAAAAGTCTTCTGCTATTATTTAACCTACCAATTCACAATTAATGTGTATGTTTATGGATTCCAGCAATAATTTTTCGTTAGAAGTATAACTTAATATATTCATCTCTGACCACACATTTATTTTAAAAAGTAAAGATATGGTCTGAGCACAATATCATCTGTTATTTTAAATGGAGAAGATTAACATTACCTAATAAAGAAGACTTAAGCCAATTCTACTCTTACTCACTGAGATTACTGGGCAATGATTACACAAGCAGACTGTCTTGTCACAGTGCTTTGCTTATGAATACGACATGTCCAATAAAAAAATCCTGGGCACTGTGACCAAACAGAATCATTAGTCTCATGTCACAGGAATGGATTTTAAAAATTATAATGTGGACTTACACAGGATTTAAAAGTGCTAAATGTCAATGCTTTAAAAAAATATATTTATTGAGTACAGTGACAATGAACCAGGCTACAAATTCAGGCTAATTAAACTTTCTGATACTGACAAGTCAAAGTACTCAACAGAAATAGCTTATCCATGTACCTCACAGAATAAGGTACTGGGGAGTTGTTACTAGTGGTTTGTTCTTAAAACTCTGACACAAAGAAATATTTTTAAATTAAAATAGGAAAAATAAATTATTTTCAAGTATAAACCATGTATCTTGCCTATGGATTTCATTGTAAAATTCTGTCTGATGATAATCTCTGATACAGAACAAGGCATATATCTTGGTGAGTTCTAACTTAGCAAAATGGGCGTGGCATTTTNGTCTTATGATAAAATATAAACTGGACTTTCAGCACATTATCAGATACGAACTCTCCCTCTGCAGCATTATCACATGCGTCATCAATTACCGCCATGCCTAGTCTAGCATCATGCCAGCACATTAAGACAGAAGTACTATATGCAGTGTTCACTGGACCAGAAAGACAGAAATAAGAAGGGGAGGTGGGGAGAAAGAAACCCTAGAGAAGAAATTAAAAAAGGCAGACCGTGCAATACAAACCAGATCATGGCTGCTTAGCTAATATGGGCCAACTGCTGTGGAAGAAAAATGTCGAACACCCCAAGTTGTGTAAATTTCTGTAAACATCTAAACACACACACAAACACACACAACACCAACCTAATTAGGAACATAAATATATGTTGATCCTTTACTATGTTATAGTTTTGAAAACGAGCTAAATTATCTATCCTTTCTAAGCCTCCTTGTTATCTCCCAGAAGAAAAGGCAGCTAGTGTTTCTNACATGGAGGGGACCTATCTTGACTAATAGGAAATTAGGACTCCCTTTTTGATCTTTTATCCATTCAAGCTTTACCAATGCTTCAATAAAATCCTTTTAAGTATGTACATATAAGCATATAGTTTTAATACTGACAATAACAAGTTTAGACACTTTAACAATGNATAGTTATTTAAAAATAATGTTTTATTTTTAAATGCTCAAAACTTAAGACTTTTTTTTAAATTAAGAGAAAATAAATTCCCTTGTTCTATGACTTGGTATTATTNATGTCATAGATTAAGAAGTATAAAAGGACAAAAATAACTAACTTTTGACCTGGAAAGAAAAACAAAATAACAAAAACCACCAGATATTTCTTAAGCTACAGAGACCAAGCTTACCATGTCTCCTCTCAAGGGTCTAACAGTTTGCTACTTCTTAACTGTTTCTACTGGAACATTTCACACATGATTATACTGCCCAGAAAAGGTATTAAAGGATCAAAATACATTTTACTCCTTTATTCAATTTACAAAAACACTACACCCAACTTTCTATCTTTATCAAAGTTTAATATGGGCCAAAATGACACTTTTTCCATTAAATCCTAGCTTTTTTCTGTGTTTTCCACTGATTTCCCAACATTATTAAATCACATCCAAAACTCCACCTGATTACTAGAGGGCATGCAAGACAATGGCTCTAAACTGTACTATCAGTTCTACTAAGTGGAACTTCACTCACATCAAGTGTCACACGAGCTCTACCTAACTAACTGGCTAAGACCCAAAATAAACACGGGTCATCTTACCGATTCTATAGGCTTGTCAAGGGATGCTTGTTCAATCTCCAAATGTCCTTCTTCATACTGATCAAAGTGATTACCCTGGAAAAAAAAACCCTGTAGTTATTTTTCAAAAGTAATTAATAGTAAAGTGAGTGATAATCTAGCCAACTACAAGTTATTTTTAATATTTTTTTCAGTAGAAAACCAAAACTGTACCACAAATTAAGACTCCTTAAAAAAAAAAAAATCTATAAGGCCCAGTGAGATGGCTCCACACTGTAAAGGCACGTGCCACCAAGCCTGACCACCCAAGTTTGATCCCTGGCATCCATATGGTGGAAAAGAACCTACTTCACCCAAGCTGTCCTCTGACAGCCACAAGTGTGCCATGAAATACACAAACCCCACATACTGCCAAATAAATAAATATATTTTTCTTAAAAATTGCCACCAGATGATGCAGCTCAGAGGTAGAGCTCTAAATCAGCACACATGAGGTCCTAGGTTCAATCCTGGGAGACAGGAGGTATGCACTCACCCATAAAAACAGTTCAGGATAGGAAAGATGGCTCAGAAGATAAGTATGCAAGCCTGATAACCTGAGTTTGATCCTCAGAACCCATGTAGAGGTGGAAAGAGAGAAGAACTCCATAAAGTCATCCCCTGACCGCCACATGTAAGCTATGTCATGTGAGTCTACACATGCAAACACAGACTCTTCACTAGAATTTAGAGGTGTAATTTGTTGTGGGATATATGATCGATCATATTATGAAACTCCCAGACTGTGTTAATAAAATTAACCTTGGATCGGGGGCAGGGCCAGCGACTAGTTGACAAAAATTAGCCATGGAGAGGACAGAGGGCAGAGGAAGATGGATAGAAAGATGCATAGGAAGGAGTAAGGAGGGACTTAGAGATTCTCAGGCTTTTGTTTGGGGGTGGAAGGAGAGACACTCTTGCTGGGTCTCTGACTGAAAAGGAAGGTCAGCTGGTTGCTTCTCAGCTTCTCTGATCTAGCAGGTTTTCATTCCAACATCTGATTCTCCAGTCTTTATTGGTAAATAGAACAACTTAGATAAAAACAATAATTCACAGGTAAACAAAATGATTAGAAGGCCTGGCACACACCTTTGATCCCAGTACTTTTGAGGCAGAAGCAAGCAGANCTCTGAGTTGGAGGCCAGAACAGATTCCAGGACAGCAGAGATACACAACCAGACAGGATGGGGGAGGAGGGAGGCACGGGGACAGGGACACGTTGCCTACTGTGCACAAGACTCTAAGTTCAGCCACCAGCACAGAANAATAACAAAAAGAAAGGAAGAAACAGTGAAAGGATGGCAGGCAGGCAAAACAAAAAGAAAAAAACCTTAAGTGTCTATGTCTGGAGCTAGAAAGATGGTTCAGTGGTTAAGAGTACTGACTGCTCTTCCAGAAGACCCAAGTTTGATTCCCTTGCTGACATGTTGACTCANACCATCTGTAACTCCAATCCCAGGGGATCCAAGGGCACCAAGCATCCATGTGGTGCACAGGTACACAGGCAGACAAAACATCCATACACATTAAAAAAAAAAAGTCTCTGACTGGTAGCCTGGAAAGATAGCTCAGCCGACAAGAGCACTGGCAGCTCTTGCAGAGGATCTGGGTTCAGTTCACAGCATCCACATGGCAGCTCATAACCCTCTGTAATCCCAGTTCTAGCATCCTCTTCTTGCCTCAGGCACTAGACATGACACAGTACACAAACATACAAAACATTCAAACAAATTTTATAACTATATAGTAGAGTTTAAAAGAGTCTGTGTCTGGGAGCTGGAGATGCTGCTCAGAGGTAAAGTGTTTGCCCAAAATGCAAGAGACCCTACATTCAATCACAAGCCCTGGGAAATTAAAACAAACAAACAAACAAAAAAACCGACTAAATCTAAAATTCTGAACTTTTTCCCCTAACAAATGTCTAAATTGTGAACTAAAAACATTATCAACCACTTGCGACATCTATACTTAAACTGACTACATCAGGAAGACAAGTTGTGCCCTTTTACTTTCATAAACAGCATTTCTTTTTAACTTTTTATTACATTTACTTATTTATATGTGTGTTTGTGCATCTATGAATGTGCCAATCCACCGTGAGGAGGTCAGAGGCCAACTTCCAGGAGACAGTTCTTTATTCCAGTATGTAGGTCCCAGGGATCAAACTCAGGTGATCAGGCCTGTCTGCAAGAGCCATGGTGTTGGCTCTGTATTCCTTTTTTGTAGTTGTTAAGATTTATTATTATTGCCAGGTAATGGTGGGGCATGTCTTTAATCCCAGCACTTTGGAGGCAGAGGCAGGTGGGATCTGAGTTCAAGGCCAGCCTGGTCTACAAAGTGAGTTCCAAGACAGCCAAGGGTGCACAGAGAAACCCTTAATTATGTGTGAGTGCAGGTGCCCAAGGAGGCCAGAGGCATTGGATCTCCTTGGAGTTGTGAGCTGCCTGATATGGGTTCTGGAAACTGAACTCAAGTTCTCTGCAAGAGCAGAATATGCTCTTAACCACTGAGCCATCTCTCCAGTCTTACTTCATTTTTCTTTATGCTCTAGAAAGTAAGTCATAGCTAGGTATGGGGGAACACATCTGTAATTCCAGGGCAGAGAAAGAGGCAGTAGAATTGATAGTTCCACCCCATCATCCTGAAGGGGGCTACCCAACAAACTCCTGTTCAAAACAAAACAAAATGTCACATTAGAGGAACATACAGAAAAGTTGTATCATACTGAGTTGCCAGCATTGTTTTTTATAGATGATTTGATCTGCTGTGAGATAAATGTGCCCGTATAATGTTATATGTAAGTATAATCAAGCAAACTGTCACTGAAACAAGAATACAAAGGAGTTAAGATTTCTAGGAAGTTCTCTAATTGCAGTTTTTTTCAGACCTACCTACTTCATTAGGAAAGAATAAATCATAATATAGCATTGAATCAAATATTAATTTCCTGGTTGGTTCCCTTTTTTTCCTGTACTGGGGATATATATGTATTTTTAATGTTACAAGAGTTTTTGAAAAAGAAAGAAATGAATGTTGTGTTATGGTTCTAGGGAAATCAAACCCAGGGCCTTGCACATTCTAAGCAAGCACTCTACTACTCAGCTCCATCTCTACCCCTAAAAACACTTATGAGGGCTGTCTTGATGGCTTAGAGCAGTGTTTTTCAACCTGTGGGTCCAAACTCCTTTGGGAGTCGAACGACCTTTTTACAGGGCTGCCTGAGACCATCAGAAAACACAGATATTTACATTATAATTCATAACAGTAGCAAAACTAGTTATGAAGTATCAACGAAAATAATTTTATGGTGGGGGGGCACCACAACATGAGGAACTAACTGTACTAAAGGGCTGAAGCATTAGGAAGGTTGAGAACCACTGGCTTAGATGGCAAAAGCAGTTGGTACACAAGACAGTTCAACCCCCAGAATGTGCAGTGGAAAGAGAGAACCACCTCCCAAAAAAGTTGTCCTCTGAACTTCCACATATATCCTCAGTGTCACGTGTCCCCACATAGAAATAAATAGATAAACAAACAAATAAAAATAATAATGAAAACATTACTTATGTCAGGCAGTGGTGGCACATGCCTTTAATTCCAGCACTCGAGGGCTGGAGAGGTGGCTCAGTGGTTAAGAGCACTGACTGTTCTTCCAGAGGTCCTGAGTTCAATTCCCAGCAACCACATGGTGGCTCACAACCATCTGTAATGAGATCTGGGGCCCTCTTCTGTATATATAATAAATATATCTTCAAAAAAAAAATTCCAGCACTCAGAGGCAGGTGGATCTGAGTTTGAGGCCAACCTGGTCTACAAAATGAGTTCCAGGACAGCCAGTACTGTTATACAGAAAAACTCGAGTCTCCAAAAAACCAAAACCAAAACCAAAAACCAAAAAAAAAAAAAAAAAGTTACTCATCAAAGTCAGTGGACTCAAAGTGGGCTTTTTGTTTTGTTTTTGCTTTTTTGAGACAAGGTCTTCCTATTTAGTCTTGGCTGTCCTGAAACTCAATATATAGACCAGGCTAGCTCCAACTCTTGCTTCTATATTTTGAGTGCTGGGTTTATTAAGGGCATGAGCCACCACACCTGCCCCCTCATTAGTTTTCTTTGTTTTTTCTTTTTCTTGGCTTTTCGAGGCAGGATTTCTCTGTAGCTTTTGGAGCCTATCCTGAAACTCGCTCTGTAGACCAGGCTGGCCTTGAATTCACAGAGATCCACCTATCTCTGCCTCCTGAGTGCTAGGGTTAAAGGCGTGCGCCACCACTGCCCAGTCTCCCATGTAGTTTTTATTAATTTAATTTAGTTCATTTTATTTATTATTTGGGTTGTGTATGTGTTTGCATTCACTTGCAGGTATGATGTGGCCCTTATGTGGAGTCAGAGGATAACTAGAAGCTGGTTCTCTCTTTCCACTTTATTGTAGGTGCTGTAGAATATTTTAACTATGTAAAGACGTGTTACATTTGTTTATGCTGCATTTGTTTAATTATGAACAGATGTGTTACNGTTTTACCTTGTCTGCCTAAGGCACCTAATTGGTCTTAATAAAAAGCTGACCAGTCAATAGCTAGACAGAAGAGAGATAGGCAGGGCTGGCAGACAGAATAAATAGGAGGAGAAATCTAGGCTCCAGAAAGGAGGAGGAAAGAACAAGGGAGATGTCTGGGGCCAGACAGGTAGTTGCCAGCCAGCAGACACGGAGTAGGACATACAGAAAGAAAAGTAAAAAGCCCTGAGGCAAAAGGTAGATAAACAGGTTAATTTAAGTTAAAAGAGTTAGTCAGAAATGAGCCTAAGCTAGGCGGAGCATTCAAAACTANTAAGTCTCCATGTCATGATTTGGGAGCTGGTTGGTGGCCCAAAAGAAAAAAGCCTGGAATAGTAGGTTCTGGGAATCAACTCAGGTCATCAGGCTTCCCAGCAAGAGCATTGGCTAAACCACGTTGCTGGTCCAGGTCTTAAGTTTCTGATGAATGATCATATCAATTATTAACAAAGCTGTAAACGTGACTTTTTTCCATCTAGATGAGGTGTGAGCCAAGTTTAAATTGATTTTAATTGTGACATGCCTCTTACTCTATCTTTAACTTGATTCTGGCTAGTAAGTATATATTCACCAACTAAAATTCCTTTTTTTTNGCTGTTTTCATCCCATCAATGTTACAGGTGCTGCTTCCGGTTGCATTTTCAGAACTGAAGGGTTACGAGAGTAGTCTTTAGGGCTGGAGAGGTGGCTCAGTGGTTAAGAGCACTGACTGTTCTTCCAGAGGTCCTGAGTTCAATTCCCAGCAACCACATGGTGGCTCACAACCATCTGTAATGAGATCTGGGGCCCTCTTCTGTATATATAATAAATATATCTTCAAAAAAAAAATTCCAGCACTCAGAGGCAGGTGGATCTGAGTTTGAGGCCAACCTGGTCTACAAAATGAGTTCCAGGACAGCCAGTACTGTTATACAGAAAAACTCGAGTCTCCAAAAAACCAAAACCAAAACCAAAAACCAAAAAAAAAAAAAAAAAGTTACTCATCAAAGTCAGTGGACTCAAAGTGGGCTTTTTGTTTTGTTTTTGCTTTTTTGAGACAAGGTCTTCCTATTTAGTCTTGGCTGTCCTGAAACTCAATATATAGACCAGGCTAGCTCCAACTCTTGCTTCTATATTTTGAGTGCTGGGTTTATTAAGGGCATGAGCCACCACACCTGCCCCCTCATTAGTTTTCTTTGTTTTTTCTTTTTCTTGGCTTTTCGAGGCAGGATTTCTCTGTAGCTTTTGGAGCCTATCCTGAAACTCGCTCTGTAGACCAGGCTGGCCTTGAATTCACAGAGATCCACCTATCTCTGCCTCCTGAGTGCTAGGGTTAAAGGCGTGCGCCACCACTGCCCAGTCTCCCATGTAGTTTTTATTAATTTAATTTAGTTCATTTTATTTATTATTTGGGTTGTGTATGTGTTTGCATTCACTTGCAGGTATGATGTGGCCCTTATGTGGAGTCAGAGGATAACTAGAAGCTGGTTCTCTCTTTCCACTTTATTGTAGGTGCTGTAGAATATTTTAACTATGTAAAGACGTGTTACATTTGTTTATGCTGCATTTGTTTAATTATGAACAGATGTGTTACNGTTTTACCTTGTCTGCCTAAGGCACCTAATTGGTCTTAATAAAAAGCTGACCAGTCAATAGCTAGACAGAAGAGAGATAGGCAGGGCTGGCAGACAGAATAAATAGGAGGAGAAATCTAGGCTCCAGAAAGGAGGAGGAAAGAACAAGGGAGATGTCTGGGGCCAGACAGGTAGTTGCCAGCCAGCAGACACGGAGTAGGACATACAGAAAGAAAAGTAAAAAGCCCTGAGGCAAAAGGTAGATAAACAGGTTAATTTAAGTTAAAAGAGTTAGTCAGAAATGAGCCTAAGCTAGGCGGAGCATTCAAAACTANTAAGTCTCCATGTCATGATTTGGGAGCTGGTTGGTGGCCCAAAAGAAAAAAGCCTGGAATAGTAGGTTCTGGGAATCAACTCAGGTCATCAGGCTTCCCAGCAAGAGCATTGGCTAAACCACGTTGCTGGTCCAGGTCTTAAGTTTCTGATGAATGATCATATCAATTATTAACAAAGCTGTAAACGTGACTTTTTTCCATCTAGATGAGGTGTGAGCCAAGTTTAAATTGATTTTAATTGTGACATGCCTCTTACTCTATCTTTAACTTGATTCTGGCTAGTAAGTATATATTCACCAACTAAAATTCCTTTTTTTTGTTTTTTGTTTTGGTTTTTCTGGACCGAGTTTCTCTGTGTAACAGCCCTATCTGTCCTGGAACTGGCTTTGCAGCCCAGGCTGGCCTCAAACTCACAGAGATCTGCCTGCTTTTACCTCCTAGTGGCAGGGACTAAAGGCANACACCACCATGCTTGGCATTTGTTTGCTTCTTGTCTCAAGTAGCCCATGCTGTCCTTGGACTCACTATAAGGAGCTGAGGATAATAGTGAACTTCTGATCTTCTTGTACCTGTGTCCCAAGAGCTGAGGTCACTGTCATTCACTGCCATACCCAGCTTTATCTTTTCTACTCCATTTATCAACACTCCTTAGAGACTAATGTTTCTGAGCAAACTTAGTACTGTGGCCCTACCTCACAACTCAATTAAGGATTTTTTTTTACTATTACAATTATGTGTGTGCATGTGTGCAATTTTGTCACGGCACACATATGGAGGTCAGAGGANAACTTGTGGGAGTTAGTTCTCTCCTACTGTGTGGGTCCTATAGATTGAACTCAGGCTTTTGGTGGCAAATACCTTTAACCACAATTATTTGCTGACCTCAATTTGGACTTCCAAATTCAAACCATATAATGATGATGGGTATAGACAGGCATAGCTCAGATGAAAAGAATGTTTACCAAATATGCACAAAGCTCTGGGTTCAATCTCCAACATCACATAGACCAGGTATGATGGCATACACCAGCAATCCCAGCCAGCACTTAGGAGACAGAGGCACGAAGATCAGAAATTCAACATTATCCTTGGCTACATAGCAAGTTCAAGGCCAGTCTGGGATATATGAGACTGTCTTAAAAGAAAAAATTACAAAATGATTTTGTTTCCACCTTCCATAGATGGATAGATGGATGGATGGATGGATGGATGGATGGATGGATGGATGG
>LZPO01115350.1:773497-789005 GCA_001675575.1 Neotoma lepida | reverse complement strand
AGTCATAGATGGTTGTGAGCCACCATGTGGGTGAGGAGAATGGAACCCAGGTCCTCTGGAAGAACAGCTAGTGCTCTTAATTGCTTAACCATCTCTCTAGCCCCCTAACAATTTATTTTATTTCATTNCATTTCACTGAGGCAGGGTCTCAGTATGTAGCCATGACTAACCTCGACTCACTATGTAGACCAGGTTGGCCTAGAAATTACAGAGATCTGCCTGCATCTGCCTCCAGAGTGCTGGGGTCAAAGGTATGGACCACCAGGCCCAGCCCAACAATTTTTAAAAAAAACAATTTTAAAAAAGATTTTACATTTATAGTCTTAATTATATGTTTGTGTGTGTGTCTGCATACATGAGTACAGGTCTCTTTGGAGGTGAGNGGCATTAGATCCCCTGGAACTGGAGTTACAGACAGTTGTGAGCATCCATGTGTGTGCTGGGAATTGAACCCAGGTCCTCTGGAGGAANAGCCAGTGCTCTTAACCACTGATCCATCTCTCCAGCCCTTCCAACAATTTTTTAAATGGGTTATTACCTGGACTTTTTGTTGGAACCAAACAGGCTCCACACATTGTTCAATATCTTTTTTTAGTTCTTAATTTTATTATTATCGTGGTGTGTGTGTGTGTATGTGTGTGTGTGTGTGTGTGTGTACATGTCACAGCATGTGAGTGGAGGTCAGAGGACAACTTTGTGCAGTCAGTTCTCTCCTTCCCCCTTTTACATGGGTTCCAGGGACTGAACTCAGGTCCTTAGGATTGCCTGCCAATTGTTTTTACCTGCTGAGCCATCTTATAAGTCCCACTGTCCAGTATCTTTTGTCGTTGTTGTTTTGAGACAGGATCTCACCATGTAGTCCTGGCTGGCCTGGAACTGTCTATGAAAACCAGGCTGGCCTTGAACTCAGAGATTTGCCTGTCTCTCCTCCTAAGGACTGAGATCAAAGACGTGCACCAGGAAACCCAATGGCTGCCCAATATCTTAACCACTTGTACATGCGTCATGAGCACACATGATCCAAACTGAGGTGCACTGTAAGTGCAAACTATATTCCAAAGACAGTTTGAAAGACAAAAAAAAAGGCAAACTTCGCACTAATTATTTTATATTGATTACATATGGAAATAATTTAATCATTGAATTAAATGTTATTGGGGTTAATTTCACTTGTCTTAACTTTTTCCTGTTAAAATATGTGGCTACTAGAATATTTTAAATATCACGGGTGACTCAAATTCTTTCTCTCTGAGTCAGAATTACTCTGGGAGCTGTCTGCACAGTGTAGACAGATGGGATGATTCAAATATGGGCATCCCTTGGTATCCAGAAGAGCTGCTTCCAGTAACCATGTGGGTACCAAAATATTCAGGTGATGAAATCCTTTATATAAAATGGTGTGGTATTTGGGTACAGCCTGTACACATCGTCTTGGAGACTAACAATCCCTCCTGTCTTGTAAGTGCTGTATGAAAAAAATATTACTGTTTATGGAATAATCAGAAGGGGGGAAAAAGATGTTTAATGCAGACACACACCTTTTTTTTTCCCTCATACTATTTTAGATCTGTGATTGGTTGAATCTTTTGGTGTGGAATCTGTGGGTAAGAAGATCTGGGGCAACTGTAACTTTGAGAGCAGAGAATGTGGTCTGTGTCCTGAGAAGAGAGAACCCCTGGGGGAGGGATGCTGCTGCGGCAGGTTCCAGGGAGTTCTGCAAGTCCAAATATGGTTCTGGGGAGAAGAGCTGTAGGAAAGCAGAGGCAAAGCAGGGAAGGAAGACGGGCAAAGGCAGCAGGAAGCCCGGGCACTGGCTAGGCTAACACAGACTTCTGACTGAGGCAGAGCCTGAGGGTCTTGGCAGCTAGGAATTCCAGACTTCCCAGGTCAGGAAGGGATAGACTGGGGCAATGCTAGGTCAGGTAGAGAGATAGGAGAAGGGTCAGTGAATCACGGCATCGGGCCTCCTACCTCTGCTCAGGTTTTTTTTTCCCTCAGGTCCTTCCAGCCTGAGGAGAATGCACTAGCTGAGGGGTGCTGTGAGTGAGCTCTTCCCAGGAGGGACTGAGGGGGCTCTCCAGAGAGAATTTCCTGCAGCCTCACACTGCTTCCTGCCCAAAGCTCCCAACACTTGACCCCCCATTAAATTCCCTCCTTCAAGGAGAGTTAGGTGGCCATGAAGGCTTCACAAGCCCAGAGGCCCCCAAGTTCTCAGCAAGCTGAAGGATCCCAGATGTCTAGTCCACCTGGGGCTTTCGGAGGCACTGACATTGGGAGCTAGCGGAGGTCTCACTTCACCCAAGGACTTCAGCCCCAGCAGGCCTTTCTTCCTTCCCACTGTTTTCCTCCCTCTGCCCACCCTCACCTCTGCCCACCCTCACCTCTGCCCACCCTCACTTTGCTTGGGAGCTCATATTCCTACTTTCGCTGATGTAGCTCTTTCCCAGATCTTGGGAATTTCTTTTTTTTTTTTCTGAGACAGGGTTTCACTGTGTAGCCCTGGCTGTCCTGGAACTCACTCTACAGACCAGGCTGGCCTTGAACCCAGAGAGATCTGCCTGCCTCTGCCTCCTGAGTGCTGGGATTAAAGACTTGCATCCTACTACCACCCCCCAGCTGAGCTTGGGAATTTCTGAGGAGAAAGGGAGTCTTTAAACTCCATAGGAAGGAATCTTGGGGCCTCATACACTACTTATCTGAGAATAAAGCTGTAATTTTTTCCTGCTTCTGATCTGTGAGACCGGGTCCCAAGGCTATGAGGTTTTATTTTTATTATTTTGATTTTTTTAAACTTTTACTCATTTGTTATTTTTATTTTTTCTTGCGTATGTACGTGTATATGTGGTACAATAGCACACAGATGGAGGTCGAAGGACAGCCTGTGGGAGTTGGTTCTCTCCTTCCTACCATGTGGGTTCAAGGGCTTTGACTCTGGCTGTCATACTTGACAGCAGGTGCCTTTGCCCCCTGGGCCATCCCTCCAGCTTAAGGCTGAGTTTTGAGATCCCATTAGAGATTGACAAAAGGAGCAGGTCTCAGCTGAGCACATTGATACACACTGTAATTCCAGCACTTTGTAGGTGGAGGTAAGAGTGCCCCACATAGCAAGCAACACCNGGCCTCAAAACAAACAAAAGGAGCCTAGCATGGTGGTTCACACCCGGGACCTCCGGAATTAGGAAGCAGAGGCAGGAAGATCATCACGAGCTCCAAACTAGCAAGAGGTAGAGTATGAGATCCAGTAAATAAGCCTCATTCCCCAAAGCAGCCAGACCTTTCTCTTTTCTGTTTCCTAGACCTACATAATGCCCACCCAAACAGGCTAGCCCATCCCCATGGGGTTCCTGCTGCACCTCAAATTCAGCTCTACCCTGATATAGAAATGTATTATATATAGAAATGATAGGATAAAAAGTAGTTATTGAATATACTCTAAAAAAAAAAGATATGATAAGATAAAAAGGTTGATTATTGAATCTACTTCTAAAAAGCAGCTACTAGTTTTAAATATTTTACATTGGATTGGAATTTTGTATACTGTATACAAATTTTGTATATTGATACAAATTTGAGATTAATTTTGTTAGAACATTCTGTATATATATTTCTAATCTTGTTCAAGGTATTGTACCTATACAGTTAATTTAACAATGTAATGCAATTTTCTAGTCCTTAAAAGTTATTACCAATTAATTAGGATATAAAGAAATGCAAGTTAATATTTAGTCACCTATTACAATGGAACTTGTAGTCTATTAGGTATATTTTCAAGGTCAAATAGACATATTTTAGATAAACAGGTCATCTTCAAACACTTCGAAGATTACAGAATATGGCATTTAAGATATTTTAATAACATAGATTCTTTTTTTTTTTTATGACTATAAGACATTTCTGGTCCTGGCAGCACCAATCTACTTCAGAGAAGATGATGGGCATCAAAGAAACTCCATATGGAGTTTACTTTCTTTGCAGCAAAAGTTAGCCACTGGGCAAGAAAGTGCCCTTGCTTCAACTGCTGACAGTATGCTGTCCAAACGGACAAGCAGGACACAAAAGGACTGCTGATCCTTGCCAAAACAAGGTAGGAAAGCCATTCAAAAAATCCTGCTTCACAGAAAAGTCTGTTAGATATGCTAGGCCTGTAGGCCAGAGATGGATGCCCCAATGTTGCAGAGGAACCTTGGGTGACTGTCTAGGCAGACAGCTGTTTCTGTCATTTCTCACATTTTTTAGAAGTTGCTTATTTGCACTTCCTGCTTACTCAGTAAATATTGTTTCCTTCTCTGGTCTCTGACNGAGTTGAAGACTAGATATAGTTTTCCTTGTTAACAAATTCAGAAAAGAAACTCACTAAAAATGTGTAAAGTGTATAAGTTTGGAAAACATCAAAAGATAGTTTGGGGTTGGTAATACAAGTTAGAATAGAAAGTGAATTAAGCACAAAACTTTGGATTCATCAAAATAGGATAAATAATGGAGTATTTCTNTGAATTTGTCAAATGTTAATAGACTGGGCATTGTTAATGTAATTCTTGACTGTATATGTTATATATACTTATTGTATATAGTTTTTCTTATATTAGTTATAACCTTTTATTATTTTAGACAAAAAAGGGGAAATATATTGTGTATATTGTGTATGGGTAAATTTTNTTAGGGTACACAATATATCACATATATAATATAATTATATTGTGTACCCTAATAAAATTTACCTGAAGATCAGAGAACAGAACAAGCCACTAGATTAAACATAGAGGCCAGGCAGTGGTGGCACACACCTTTAATCCTAGTACCCAGGAGGCAGAGCTCTGTCTGGATCTCTGTGAATTCAAAGCCACCTTGGACTACATGGATGGACTCAGTCTAGGAGAGAAAACAGAGCCAGGCAGTGGTGGCACACACCTTTAATCCCAGTACTGGGAAGCACACAGGCCTTTAATCCCAGGAAGTGATGGCTGGGCAAAGAAAGGTATAGAAGTCGTGAGGAGACAGGANCNAAATAAAGGCTTTTTGCCAGAAGCGTCCCTTTGAGCTAGATGCTCTTATGGCTGAAGCCCTTTTGGCTGGAGCTCTTTCAGGCTAAGGAGCTGATGAAGTAAGATGTGGTGGCTGTGGCTTGCTCTGCTTCTTTGATCTTTCAACTTTCACCCCAATATCTGGTTCTGGGTTTTTTATTAAAAGACCATTTAGATTTCCTGTTACATCTGATATCAACATGGTGGCACACACCTTTAATCCTAGCACTTGGGAGGCAGAGATCCCTCTGGATCTCTGTGAGTTCAAAACCACNCTGGACTACATGAGACTGACTTAGTCTAGGAGAGAAAACAGAGCCAGGCAGTGGTGACACACACCTTTAATCCCAGCACCTGAGATCTCATGCCTTTGCTTGGGAAGTCACATGCCTTTAATCCCAGTACTAAGAAGGAAGTGATATGGTAGGCAGAGAAAGGTATATAAGGTGTGAGGAGACAGGGACTAAAGGTTTTCNGCTGAGGAACCCCATTCGGCTAGAGGGCTATGGGCTGGGCTCTTTCAGGCTGAGGAGTTGGTGAGGTAAGAGGTGGTGGCTGTGGCTTGCTATGCTTCTTTGGTCTTTCAGCTTTCACCCCAATCAGGCTCCGGGTTTTTTATGATAAGACCTTTAGAAATTCATGTTACACTCCCCTTATTCTTTTATAAATTCTAAAAACCCTTTGGAAGATGCTCATATGCCATCTTAACCAGGAACCCCGACTTCTCCCACATGCTGTACTGGAGGTTGAGATGACCTCAGGAAGGTTTAGCGCCCTCCTCTCCCTGCCTTGACACACCCCTTTATTACCCAGGAGGAACACAGAGTGTTGCATACCTTGCTCCATTCCTCACAGAGATCAAGATAGTATCTCCTTTCCCAGCGGGACATTTCATCTCTGTCCTAGAAGAAAAGTAAGGCCTTGTGGCTATTAGGCGCCCTCCTCCAGGCCTGCAAAGTTCCCACCGTACGGAGGGCTCCCCCTAGTGGAGACAAGAAAAACCTAGCAGAGTCTTGGAGGGAAGGAAGGGAAGACCCTGGAAATAATATGGGTCAAAGGCTTGGAGATGCCTCTTGAGACACAGTCCCTCTTCCTCGCTCTCATCCTTCTAGATTGAGGGTGAGCCTAAAAAGGACCAGGGATNCTATCGCCTCCTTTGCATTCTCCAAGCCTGGCCCACCCTACCACTCCCTGTNTGGTCCCTGGAAAAACTCTTAGGTATGCCCTACAGGGAAGTCCCTCGAAATGAGAGAGATCGAATCATTTACAATCAAGCTGCCAGGAGAGAACTGAGTCCCTGGATTCTCCCACACGCAGCCCCCTCCCTGCCCCTCCCACCTTCCCTCCTACCCACCACCTCACCCTTGGATCTCTTTACTAGAAACCTCTTTTCCTTTTGGTCATTCTGCTATGCCATCCAAAAGTTAGGCCTGATTTGGAGAGGGGGTGGCTTAGGAAAGGAGGAGGGTCGCAGCAGGGTGGGTTTGTGATGGGTCCTCCAGCTTGAGCAACCCCAGCCTCCCTCCTCTGGCCCATCCCCCAGCCTCAGAGTTCTTGGTTTGGCTCCTCTCACGTGCTTCCTTCTTTGGAGAACTCCTAGGAAGCCCGGTGCCCAGCTGGGACAGGGCAGTGAAGGCAGGCGAGGCTCCCGGAAGGTGGAAGGCTGGCTTCCGGGGGTGAAGACCCGCGTCCTTCCAGCCTCGAGGGGCGTATGCAAAGAATTGCTAATTGCAGCTAAACGAGGCCTCGTTGTGGGGGAAGGGGCAGCCCCGGCTGTCAGGGGCTACCGCCTCTTTGAGTGCCCGGGTAAGGCCAGGCCAGCCCGCTCTTCTCATGTAAAACAGCTTTTTGTCTGGGGGAGGCAGGGCTGGGGCCAGGCGATGAGGAAGGGGCCCAAGCCTTTGGCAAGTTTCTTGTTCCCCAGAAAGGGAGAAGGGTGCCGAGGCCTCCTCGGAGTGAGAACGTCCCCACCTCCTTGTCCCTTCTCAAGCTTTTTATGTGGCGGTTGGTGGGGTGCTGCCCAGCAGGAGGGGGTGGGCCTGGGATCCTAGCACCCCCCCTTGCTGGGCTGTGGGAAAGAACGGAGCACAAAGGGGCTGGCCCAGTGAGTTGGGAGACAGGGCAGCTCTGATCCAGGCCCATCCTGAGTTTGCAGTATCCAGCATTAAAGCCTCTTCTCCCCAAAGGATGGCCTCAGTGCTTGCCCACATCTTATCTGGGTGAAACTTTCTCGTCCGCTGAGTGAACCCTCCCGGTTCANCCCATGAGGTGCGATGGGTTCGTGAGGATGTTAGCCTGCTTCCTAACAGCCTATCAGAGGAGATGTCTTTGCTCTAAACACAGGACTTGAGCTGCTTGCACATAGTTCCAGATACTAGGAGGAATGGGGCAAGAGGGTCACTTGACCCAGCAGATATAGCCTACTTGGGCAACTTAGTAAGACTCTAGATTCAAAAGAATAACCACGATATTGATGCTTCTGGTCCCTGGAGCCACATAGCCTTCAATATGACTGATGGTTTAATTTTTTTGTTTTTTGTTTTTTGAAACACTATGTAGCTCTGAGTGGCCTCAAACTCACAGAGATCCGCCTGCCTTTGCCTCCTGAATGCTGGCATTAAAGGCATGTACCACATCGCCTAGCTTTGATAGACTGACTTTTGTTCTGAGTTAGGATATCACTATGTAACCTCTAACTTGTGATTCTTCTGCTTCAGTCTCCTTGTTAGAGCTCTGGGCCATGCACTTTTAAAGTCATGGGCATAGTGGTCCAGTACTCAGGAGGTAGAGGCAGGAGGATTTCTGTGAGTTCCAGACTAGCCAGGGCTACACAATGAGAGTCTTGTCAAGATGGAAATCATTTTAAATAGGCTGGCAGTGTAGCTCAGTTGGTCAATGCTTGCCTAGCATGCACAAAGCCCTGAGTTTGATCCCCAGCACCACATATAACCAGGTATAGTGGCGCACGACTTTAATCTCAGCCTTCAGGAGGTAGAAACAAGTGGATCTTTGTGAGTTCAAAGCCTGCTTGGTCTACAAGCGAGTTCCAGGCCAGGCTGATTTACACAGAGAAACCCTGTCTNAAAACAAAATAAAGAAAAGGCTGGGCTGTGGTATCGCACATCTTTAATCCCAGCACTCGGGAGGCAGAGGCAGGTGGATCTCTGTGAGTTCGAGGCCAGCCTGGTCTACAAAGTGAGTTCCAGGATAGCCAGAATGTTACACAGAGAAACCCCATCTCAAAAAACCAATAAATATATAGACAGACAGACAGATAGGTAGATANCTAGATATCTAGATGATAGATAAAACAAAAATAGGATTCCCCTACTTATCCTACTGCCAATGTGGCCTCAGAGTTCCCATTTTACAGAGTAGAGAAACAGAGCCCAGAGGTGAACCAGTCCTGAAGGACAAAGGTAGTTCAAGGTCACAGGGAGACATGGATAAAATCACTNGGGAAGTCATTTATATTTCCTGTGAAATGTCCACTAGTTCCCGAAAGCAGGGGCCCTTTCCTTCCTCGATTTTTGTGCTCTATGGCCTTTCTCCTCATCACCATATGTCACTCTGTCTGGGCTACTCATCCAGGGGGAAGATGCTGACTTCCAGCCTGCCAGATACCCAGGGACTCTTGGTCTCAGAGTGTCTTTGGCCAAGGGGCTCTGGCATCGGGCCAGTGCCTTTCTCACTGCTGGACTCACTCCCTACAGGCCCCTAATCCATNTCACCCAGCAGGAAGCCCTTAAGCTGCCTTTTCAATGTCCTTCCCCAGCCTGCTGTGGGCTCCGTGCCTTTCTATACCACCCTTGGCAGGAGCTGTGTTAGACAAGCTGGAGAGAGCTGCCCTTGGAAAGAGGTCATCTTGCCTCAGGCAATTTCCTGCTCCTGGCTGGAAGCCTCTTCTTTCTTGTTCCCTGGTCCTCTCCTGAGGTCACCCTTCTAGTACACTGCCTGGGTATCTCATGGCATGTACAGTCCTGGCTAAATCACACCAAAGTTCCACATTGTTCAGGCNGCATAGAGAGGAGGCTCCAGAGATGGTGGGCAGGATGCTGGGGTCTGGGGAAGTGTGGCAAGCAGGAATGGCCTTTGGCCCTGTGCCACCTGTCCTTTTAGGGACCACTCTCCGTGTCTCCTGAGTCTTCCAGGCTATTCAGGGCATTCTCGGGCTGTAATGCTACCTGGATAGCACCAGGAGAGCCCAGCCCTTGTGAGAACAGAGCCAAGCAGAGAGGGAGCAAGGGTTGAGGGCACAGGTCAACCCTGGGATGGATGGAGAGACTTCCGCAGCCTGGATCATTCTAGAGAGAGCTTGGTTTCAAATCCCTAATCCCATGACTCCAGCAAATCGACTTGTAAAGGTTTTGATTTTTGGTTTGGAAAATATGATTTTTTTTCACGTCTATAATTCCAGGACTTGAGAAAGCCGAGGCAGGAGGATTGCCAAGACTTGGAGGCCAGCCTGGACTATGTGGATCTTAGAGTGAGACCCTATTTAAAAAGAAAAAGTACGCTCGTGTAGTTTCTCTCTCCCCTCATCTTATTTCCGTACCCGTTTCTCCGGGGTCTGTGTGTGGGGTCTTCCCACCTAGGCCCCCTTTCAGCCTTGCCTGGAAGCCGGCAGCCTCAGAGTGGCTGGAGAAGAGTTGGGGAGGCAGCCAAGAGGTCTGTTTGTAGTTCAGATTCCTCTCATTCCAGCCCCAGCAGGCTCTCTAAGGGAAGGGCGGGGATGGGGAGGAGGATCCTTGGCGCACCAGCCACGGAGAGAAGAAGGATGTGTGTTTTCATCAGCTGACCCCCAACCACAAGTAGGACCCTAGGACCTGCCTGGACTGATGGTAGCCAGAGCCCCTTGCCCCGTCATTTGCCCTTTTAAGGACCCTCCCAATATGGGGGCAATACTCAGGGCTTAGATCTTTTCCTTGGCTTCTCTTGAGTCCCGCCCCCCTCTTCCTGGGGATGCTAGGATGCTTTTAGAAGGAGAAGAGGCAAAAGAGGAATCGCCTGGAGAGTGACTGGTTCAGTCCCAGCTTCAAAGAAGCCACATCCTATCCATCAGTCCCCTCAAATTGAAGTCTGCAAAGTTTTACTTTAACCCAGCCATGGGCTTGTCACTCTATCTTGCCATCCCCTAGGCCACAGAATTCCTCTGGGGTTATCAGGGTGACCTGGCCCTGGGGGAAGGCAACCTGAAACCCCCAGCCCCCCTTCCCGTTTACCTCAGAGCTTAGAAGTTCTTGTACCTGCCCCTCTCCCTGGGAAACATCCCTCTCCAACAGCTTCTTCCTGACCTAGGGAACAGAAGGAAAACAAACATTGCAGGCGTGGGCCAAGTGTCCATCAAGTGAAGCAATCACTTTGTCTGACCTTCTCAACCTCTTGGGGAAGAAGATTAATGTCTCCATTGTATCATCGTGTGACCCTACCCCAGGAAGGACCACATGGGCCAATGAGCTACAGCTCTGTTGTTGAGCTTCAGTAGTCTGAATGGGAGANCCAGGTGGAATGTGAACATTGAATTGGCATCGAAGTGTAGTGAAACTGGAAGGCAGGAAGAAACTNGTGAGGATGCACCAAGCCATCATTATGGACTTAAAGATGGACTAGAGAAGGTGGGAGAATGATCACATTTAGAGTGTGGTTTTGTGGGAGAGAATCTAAAGGAATCTAAGTTAGAAAAGTCTTTTGATGAAGGAAAAGTCAGAAGATTTGGGGCTGGAGAGACGGCTCAATGGGTAAAAGCATTTACTGCTCTTGTAGAGGATCTGGCTTCAGATCCCAGCACCCACAAGGTGACTCACAGCCATCTGTAACTCCAGTTCCAGAGAATCTGATACCCACTTCTGACTTCCTCAGGAATTGTGTACACATGTGGTGCACAGACATACATGCAGACAAAATGCCCATATACAGAAAATAAAAAGAAATAATCCTTAAAAAGAAAGAAGTCCTGAAGTTTTAAGGGCGATGCATCCATAAGTGAAGGCATTTACTGTGGTATATGAACCCCACCAGCAGATGGGTAGCATTAGATAGATAGTACAAGAAAAAGAACCTGTTGCTTTTAGGCTAATGTGGAAGCTCTGAATGTAAGGAAAGATTTAATTGGAGGATATTCATATCTGATTAGTCCTGATAGAGAAGTCCCATGGGCCCATTGGGTTCAAATCTGAAGGTCTTATCCCTGGGAATAATTATCCACTGAGAGGTCAATCTAAGGTGGAATGGTTATGAGGTGTTTGGCACAAGACATTTCTAGAGAGCAGTATGTGTGAGAATGGAAAAATGATACCCCATTGTTTGGAGGGAGTGATGTCCACAGGAAGCCAGTCTTTCTCCTGGAAAGATTTACGTATCTGATACTAGGTTTCTCTGCTGATTCGATAAATCAGATCAGGCCAAACTCAAAGTCCAGGTTTAATGAGCAAAGCACCCCCAGGTGATTCTCAGGGGTAAGGAAGCAGGAGAGAAATCACTTGGCAGGTCTCAAACATCCTGTAGGCGTGGTCTTGCGAATCTTCAGGGGAGGAGCCGAGCTCTTGATGGGCTTTCTGAGGGGCAGGGTCTGGAATGGGAATGGTGGGGCTTGGAGTGGGGCGAAGATTCCCAGTGCTCCTATTTGCATGTCCCCATAGGAATCACTTGGGCTTAATGACTCAATTCTATTTATCTATTTATTTACCTATCTTTTTGTTTATTTACTTACTTACTTACTTTGGTTTTTCAAGACAAGGTCTCTCTATGTAGCCTCTATGTAGCCCTGGTTGTCTTAGAATTCACTCTCCTGGCCTTGAGCTCAGAGATCCGCCTCTGCCTCCTGAGTGCTGGGATCAAAGGCGTGCGTCACCACCACCCCCAGGCCACTCATTCAATTCTAAGTAAGAGTTGTGCATGGACCATGTGTATGCTCATGATTGCCTCCCCACAGTGACGGTATGATCTTCAGCTTCTACGTTCTCAGAGCGATGTAGTCATTTTCTGGCTACCAACCAGGAGTCTGGTGAGTGCAGCTCCCATTTGGTGTGTTCAAAAGGAGCACTAAGGTCTGATTGCAGAGGGAAAGCCGAAACGGCTCCTGAACCATTTCCCTTAGTGTGTGGACGGCAGAGTGAGGCCGTTTGAAAGGAAGGAGTTTGCCCATCCTGCTTGTTGAAAGGGTTCTGTCTGCCGTCAGCCTGGGTCAGCCGAACACTGTCTTCCTCTCCTTCTGCTCTTTTCAGTATACAGGGTATATGAGAAACCAGAATACTGTCCAGTGAGACTGGCCCATTTCCAAATGCTGAAATGATAGGATTACAGAGATAAGCCTCGGGATCTGGTGGGCACCATAGGGGACAGAGCTAGCAAAAGGTAGGTGGGCTAGCAACCAGGGTAAGAGGGTGAGTAGCAGTTACAATGACCAAGAGCTAGTACCCCAGAACAGGAAAAGGAGAAGCACTCCATTTTGTTGTTTTGTTTTGTTTTTCCAGACAGGGTTTCTCCGTGTAGCCCTGGCTGTCCTGGAACTCACTCGGTAGCCCAGGCTGGCCTGGAACTCACAGAGATCCGCCTGCCTCTGCCTCCTGAGTGCTGGGATTAAAGGCATGGGCCACC
This sequence comes from Neotoma lepida, assembly GCA_001675575.1. NCBI lineage: Eukaryota > Metazoa > Chordata > Mammalia > Rodentia > Cricetidae > Neotoma > Neotoma lepida. The sequence goes on along the minus strand of LZPO01115350.1, from coordinate 776,388 downwards.
ACCCCACAGTAGGAGAAGCCCTCTTCCTGGTTAGAGAGTTGAAAGGAGAAGTAAGCCCCACAGGAGGATACCCAAGAAAGGGAAACCTATGACGTCATCCATTGTGGGCAGGTGTTGACAAAAAGTAAGTATGAGAAGAGGCGCTCTGGGAATGGGGCAGGTAAAGTCTAAAGATGGAAAATTGGGAGGACAAAACGATAAGGGTCATCCCCTTTAGCAAGACCTAGTNGCAGTCACAGCATTACTACATTTGCTTGTTTTCATGTGGAGATACTTTTGGCTCTGTTCATAAGAATAAGGCTCTTCTGGAGTTGGGGTGCCCTTTGGGAGGAGAGGATCCAGAGTTCAAGGCCAAGATGAGTGTGATGAATCCAAAAGTCAATCCCAGGAACTTTTGCAGAAGGTATAAAAAGAACACCCTGATAGGCTCCCGAACAAATGGGTTTAAGGGATGAGACCTGTGACATGATGGTCAGACCATCATTAGGAGTCCTGGGTTGAAAAGTGGCCTTTTCCACAGTCTAGGGTTGTGTCCCTGAGCAGGTTGGAGCCAAAGACATTGAATAATTCATCTGATCTTTAATTTATTATTACTGTCATTATTATTATTAAGACAAGATCTTGCTATTATCAGGTCCAAATTCGGGCCATTAGACAAAAGTCAGCATTTTTTAGGAACTTGTGAAGCCAGTTCCCTCTTTACCAAAGCAGTCATTTTCTTATCACTGGCAGAAGGGACAAATGGCTATCTTTGGTACCTATTTGCATACCAAAGTACATGCTAGCTTCCAGCCACCCTCAGTATCCCAAGTACCTGTTACATATTTCAGAGTCTCCACGTCAGCATCCTGACTCTTCTCACCCAATCCCTTACCCTAAACTTTTCCAGCCCCGGGCTTCACTCCCGCCAGCTTCTTATAACCCTGCTATTTCAGCAAGGTTCCCTCTTTCCCCTCTCTCTTGCTTCTCACACTAGGGCTTTCCTTTGTCTTCTTCTCTCACTTCTCCCCCTGTCTCTCTCCTCTCATGGCCAAGTCCAGTCTGCTGGCCATGTTCAGTCTACTGCATTCTCTGTTGGCTCTGGATTCTTCCAGATGCCTCTGGTTCTCTATAATAAAAACCTTCTCTTCAACCGTACCTTGGAGTGCTCATATCATCAGTTGATACAATCATGTATCCCTGACGGCCTTGGAGCTCCCTATGTAGACTAGGCTGGCCTCAAACTTACAGAGTTCTGCCATTGTGCCTGGTTTAACTTCTTATACAGTAGGATGTCATTAGTGGAGACTGGAGAGACGGCTCAGTGTTTAAGAGCACTTGCTGTACTTGCAGAGGACCTGGGTTCGATTCCTGCACCCACGTTATGTGGCACACAACTACCTGTAACTCTATTTCCAGAGAATCTGGCAACTTCTTTTTGGCTTCCATGGGTACCTGCACTATGTGCATATACACAAACGCAGAGACACAGACCCATACACATAAATTGTTTTTGTTTTATTTTATTTTTTGGTTTTTTGAGATAGGGTTTCTCTGTTTAACAGCCCTGGCTGTCCTGGCACTCACTCGGTAGCCAAGGCTGGCCTCAAACTCATAGAGATCCACCTGCCTCTGTTTCCCAAGTGCTGGGATTAAAGGCATATGCACCATGCCCGGAGACATAAATTGATTTTAAATATAAATATTTAGTAAGAAAAGGACTTCCCCTGGAACTGGAGTCAAAAACAGTTGAGAGATGCCATGTGGATACTTGGAATTGAACCCAGGTCTGCTGGAAGGGCAGTCAGTGCTCTTAACCACTGAGCCATTAAAAAAAAAAAAGAAAGAAAGAAAGAAAAAAAAGAAAGAGACTTCCATATTGGATCTTGTAGGGGCTCAGACCTGAGTAGTAAGGAACATTCTGATTCAGACCATGGACAAAGAGAACAGAAAAGTTCAGGGAAGGCCAATTCCTTGAGTTAGCTTTCCTCGATTTTATATTTATTTATTTATTCTATTTTTTTTTTCCAGAGCTGAGGACCGAACCCAGGGCCTTGCACTCGCTAGGCAAGCGCTCTACCACTGAGCTAAATCCCCAACCCTATTCTATTGTTTTTTGAGACAGAGTTTCTCTGTGTAGCCCTGCCCATCCTAGAACTCATTCTGTAGATCAGGTTGGCCTCGAACTCACAGAGATCCGCCTGCCTCTGCCTCCCAAGTGCTGGGATTAAAGGCGTGCGCCACCACCGCCTGGCTCATTGATTTATTTTAATTTAAAGAACTCATGACTTCCTTCTTCTTTCCCCTGCAGGCACTATGGAGATTCAATTGAATTCTTGGGGCAACNGATTTCTCTTGTGTCACTGAGGCCTTGAAGGCTGGTCCATTATTACTTTGAATGCTCTGTAGCAGTCCAAATTTCTTGATGATTTTTTGGACAGTGCCATAGGGTGGGCATAGTGGGTGTACAACTTGAACCTCAGTCACTTGGGAGGCAGAGGAGGCAAAAATCTGTGAATTTGAGAACAGCCTAGTCTAATCAAGAGTTCCAGGCCAGGCAGAGCTTCATAATGAGACCATGTCTCAAACAACAACCACAAAGATTTGGACCTTGGACTGGAGAGGTGGCTTGGAGGTTAAGGGCACTGGCTGCTTTCAGAGAACCAGAGTTGTATTCCCAGCACGCACACGACAGCTCACAACTGTCTGTAACTCCATTTCCAGGGTAATCAATGCCCTCTTGTGGCCTCAATGGGCATTGCGTGCATATGATAGACATACATGCAGACAAAACACCCACACACATAAAATAAAGTAATTTAAAAAAAATGAAAAAAATGGGGGCTGGAGAGATGGCTCAGAAGTTAGGAGCAGTGGCTTATCTTCCAGAGGTGCAGAGTTCAATTCCCAGC
>LZPO01115350.1:758332-773342 GCA_001675575.1 Neotoma lepida | reverse complement strand
TCAGTAGCCCAGGCTGGCCTCGAACTCACAATTATCCGCCTGCCTCTGCCTCCCGAGTGCTGGGATTAAAGGCGTGCGCCACCGACACCTGGCCAAATAAATAAATCTTTAAAAAAGTAAATAAAAATAAAAATAAAATAAAAAGAGTTGGACCATCTCAGAGACCTCTGTCTGTCCTACAGGGTAAAGATTTCACCCAACTGATGGTGTCTACCCACACCAAGAGGAATTCAATGCCTCAGCCTTAGGGGATGTTAGTGGTGAGATATTTTTCTTAGTTTTTCCCAGGATAGGAGCTTATCGTTTGTATTCCTGGTGGAGTGAGCCAATGAGTGTGAGAATTATGCATTTGTATATCACCATTACCATCTGGTTGGCAGTTTCAGTAATACAAATAGTCGTTTTTGGAGACTGTAGGCTTCCATCCTTGTCCAGATGAAAAGCTTGATGGAAGGTCCTTAAAATTTTCCATCTGTAGCTGGAGATTTGACTCAATGGTTAAGAGCATTGTCTGCTCTTTCAGAGGACCTGGGGTTCCATTTCCAGCCACCACATGGTGGCTCACAACCATCTGCAACTCTAGTCCCAGGAGATCCGACACCCACTTCTGGCCTCTCCAGGTACTGCACACACACACACACACACACACACACACGGCACACATATATACATGCACATAAAACATCTATACACATTAAATAAATAAAATTTCCCATCCACCTGTGGCAGGTGGGAGCAATCTCTAGAATCAAGCTAATGTGATGGTAGTGCCATATACAACTCTGTTTTAGAAGTGAGTGAGTTATGAAGCCCAAGGGATTCCCATGAGGCCATGGGAATAGGAAAAAGAACTGGTATTCCTATAGAAGCCTCTCCCTCCAACACGTGGGGCTCCCACTTTTCCATNCTTATGTTGCTCTCACCCATGGAGGGAACTGCCAAGATCCAGAGGCCATGGTCATAACTTGACTAGCTGCTTCCCTGGCTACACTGTCAGTCATCTGTTTCCTTCAGATATCTCACCTGTTCCCTTCGATGTCTTCTACAAAGGGTGACTGTCACCTCCTTGGGGGGAAGTACAGCAGAAAGCAGCATGTCTATTTCTTGGTGGTACCTAATAGGGGAGCTGCAGCTGTAAGGACACGGCTATGCTTCCATGTCTCTGCAAGGACATGGAGAACTGAAAAATGCCCATCGGGAATCAATGTGGACGGTAACACTCTTGTGTTAACTCCAGAGTTCTTGTTATGGCTGTCAGTCCAGCCAACTGAGTCCTAATCCCTAGAGGGAGGGAGGGCTTCACCTTCAAGGCTGTTTATATCTTATCTGGCTCCTGGGATCCCTTGGTTACAGAAGGGACTCCCAAGGAAGACCCCTTGCCAAGGGAGCTTCTTTAAGACCATCCTAGTGACAAAAGTTTGTAGAATTGTTCATTCAGTTATGTTTGGGACTTTAAATTTTTTGTTGTATTTTTTACATTAACTTATTTAGTGTGAGTGTGTGTGTGTGTGTGTGTGTGTGTGTGTGTGTGTGCATACTTATCACATGTGAAGGTCACAGGACAACTTGTGAGAGTTGATTCTCTACTGTGCTTTGTGGTTCCTGGGTATCAAATTCAGGTAGTCAGATGTGGCAATAAGTACCTTTACCTGCTGAGCCATCTTGCCAGCCCATGTTTGGGACTTTTTTGTTTGTTTGTTATCTAATTATTTATTTATGTTTTGGTTTGTTGGGACCAGGTTTCTCTGTGTAGCCCTAGCACTCCTGGAATCCGTTGTGTAGACCAGGCTGGTCTTGAACTCAGAGATCTGCCTGCCTCCTCTGCCTGCACCACCACACCCAGCTCTTTCTTATGGATTTATTTGTTTTTATTTTATGTGTATGACACTTTTGCCTGGATGTATGTCTGTGCATAACATGCTCTGGGTACCTGGTGCCTGTGGAGGTCAGAAAAGTCATCAAATGTCCTGGGACTGGATTACAGATGGTTGTGAGCCACCATGTAGATTCTTCGAACTGAACTCAAGTCCTCTGCAAGAGCAATGAACGCTCTTAACTGCTGATCCATCTTTCCAGGCCCTTGTTTGGACTTTTCTCATCTTCCTCTTCCTCTGAGAGATGAAGGTTACAGTAAGGTTAAGGAAGGAACCGATTTTTACTTGAACAGCTGGACCTTCGGAGGGTAATGCCTGATACAAGTTAGCCAGAGCCTCCCTTTTGGTTTCAATGGTCCTGATGCAGGGATAGTATACTCAAATCATTCCCCAAGGTCGATTTAGCTGCCTCTGAATTAACTGCAGTGCCAGCCTTTCTCCATAAGTCCTAAATCTCAGCTAAGGTAGCCTGAAGGCTATTGAGTGAACCCCCAAAGCCATCCCTTTTCTTTCAGTTACACAAAGATTCAAGTCTTTACCAGTTGGGAGTCTCAAAGCTGGAGCTCCAAGTCTGCTTACGAAGGCCTTGTGTCCCTCTGGCCCCTTGATGAGGGTTTCTGTTTTTCCTGCCCGGGTTTCTTTTAATAGCTGGTTTCTTTCATAGCCAAGCAAAATACCTATATGCTGGAATTCAGAGCCTGCAGAATCTTGTAAATCCCCCACATTGTGTACACACATATATATATATATGTGTGTGTGTGTGTACATATACATATGATATATTATAATATATACATATATTATACATACATACATATGTGTGTGTGTGTGTGTGTGTGTGTATTGTAATAGGAAGGAAGAGCTAGATCACACCCAGTCCTCACTGAATCCCTTTTCCTGTTAGCTAAGTCCAATACTAAGTTTGATTGACAGCTGGCATAATTGAACCTTATTTTGGATGCCTTACAGCCCCTGTCAGATGAGGAGTAACTTAGTTTCTTCCTGGGAATCTTCTGTGGGGCCACAAAGGAGATCTTTACATACTGGAGGACCTTGGCTTGAGAACTCAAGAAGTCATGCAAGTCCCTAAATAGGGGCTGGCCAAGGAGGTGGGGACTGTCCTTGAATCCCAGGGGCAGGATCATCCAAGTGAGCTGGGTAACTTGGGGTGTTGGGTCCTCAAAGACAAACTGGTCCTGGGACTCAGGTGTAAGGACTTACAGAAAAAGGCACTATTTAAGTATAGGGCAATAAACCATTCTGGGGACCTTTGAGATCTGGGCCAGAAGAGAGTATGAGTTGGGGACCAAGGAGTGAGATGTAATTACACCTTTATTAATAAGTCTGAGGTCTTGGACTAGTCTCCACTCAGTTAGATTTCGGACTCCAAGAATAGGAGTGTTGCAGGGGATAGCTAAATGGCTGTTTTAGATGGGCTGTGATGTTTGGGAAAGCCCTGCTGTGTCTCAGGATTTAAAGAATACTGTCATAGGTAGGGAAACAGCAGCCCCTCCCCTAGACCTGCCCTCCAGTTCCAGACCCCTGCCCCTGAGGAAGCCTGCCAAAAGCCAGCCCCTTCCTGGGGCTGCTCAAGACCACGCCTACAGGGTGCTTAAGGCCTGATAGCCATACTTCCTGTGTGACTCTTCCCCTGTGACCTTTCCCCTGCCTTCCCAAAGGTCACCCAGGATTGCTTTGCTCATTAAATCTGGATTTATTAAATCAGTTTGATTTGACTTATTACATCAGCAGCGGCGGGAACCCAGCAACTGGGGATTCAAAACTTGCAAACTTGATGTCCTGACAGCTCTCTGGCTTGGAGGGAGGACACTAACAAGGTAGGCTTTCTTTTGTCTCTCCACTCTCTTTCACTGATTTCCTCCTGGTCTTGACTGTAGACTAAATTAGTGGCACTGTTGAGAAATTTGTCTAGGCTAGGGGCTGGAGAGATGGCTCAGCAGTTAGGGGCACTTGCTGCTCTTCCAAAGGACCAGGGTTCAATTCCCAGCACCTATATGGCAGCTCACAATTGTCTATAACTCCATTTTCAAGAGATCCAATGCCCTCTTCTGGCCTCTGCTGGCAATACACATATGTGGTACACAGACATATATGCAGACTAAATACTCATACACATTAAGAAATAATCTTGGGTTGGAGAGAAGGCTCAGTGGTTAAGAGCACTGACTCTCTTCTAGAGGACCCTGGTTCAATTCCCAGCACCCACATGGCAGCTCACAACTGTCTGTAACTCCAGTTCCAGAGGATCTCACACAAACCTCACACAACCCTCACACAACACACACACACACAAACATACATGCAGGCAAAACAGCCATACATATAAAAAAACCAATCTTAATTATTTTAAAAAGTCTTATAAGATATTATTAGGCCCTAGAAGGTCTTTTGTAATGCTTGTCTGATGTCCAGGGTAGTCCAAGTTGTAACCATGATCTATCAAAATCAGGAGTCCCTTGGGACTGGAGAGAAGGCCCAGTAGTTCAAAACCCTTACTGTCCTTGCATCAGACTTGGGATTGTTCCCAGCAACCACATGGTGGCTCACAACCCTCTAACTCCAGTGTCTGGGGAGCTGATGACCTCTTCTGACCTCCGCCGGCACCTGCATGTATACGGTACACACGAACTCATGTAAGCACACACACATTCACAGAATAGCAAATAAATAAATCTTAAAAAGGAAAAAAAAAAAATCCGGAGGAGTCTACCTATTGACCCAGGATCTGAGTGGATAAGTTTGATTAGTGCCTCACGGCGTCTCCCTAGGAAGTCTGTGGGAGACTCAGCTCCTTGAATGACTTGAGAGAGTTTGGAGTAATTGAAGTTTTTAGTGCAGGTTCTTGTTCAGCCTTCTCCGATGGAGTAAGAAATGCTTTTGTCTCAGTCTCCCCAGGAGACAATCCCATTCAGGGTCACTCATGGGGATTGCCTGCCATCACCAGGGGGACAATTTCCTTCTTGTGCCGGTCTCCTTCAGAATTTACCTTATGTGTTTTATCCCCACACAGTTTTGCAGCCCGTGAGATTGTAGCCTTCTGTGAGTGTTGTGAGTTAGTATGCCTTTTCATGTCCATGTCAAATCACAGGATTGGGCTAGTTCCCAGAGAATATCTGTTAATCAGGAGCCTCTCCGGTCAGTTTTAATGTGCCTTCAGTCTTGGAGGGAAAGGAGAGCATGGACCTGGTTGGATCTTTTATGGGGTTCTAGGTATGCCTCTCTCAAGGGCAAAGAAGAGGTTAGAGGGGACTTATGGTTCCTCTGCATAGGGTGGGCAGGAAGGAGACATTGTAGGTACTTCTTCCTAGATGGAGGCTTTTTCTCCTCTATGGGACAGTTTCTTTCCCAATGTGGTGTATTTAAAGGCTTTTGGGATTGAGTCAAAATCATGGCTAGAATTCATAAACCCATGTGATTTTTTTTAAAGAATTATTTTTATTTTCTGTGTCTGAATATTCTGCCTGCATGTATGTATGTGCACCATGTGTGTTCCTGGTGGCCATGGAGGCCAGAAGAGGGTGTCACATCCCCTGGGACTGGAGTTAGACAGTTGTGAGTTTCCGTGTGGGTGCTGGGAAGCACATGCAGGCCCTCTGATAGAGCAGCAAATGCTCTTACCAACTGAGCCATCTCTCCAGCCTCCCATGCAGCTTACAAAAATGTTTTTATTTGTTTATTTTATTTCACGTGTGTAAGTATTTTGCCTGCACATGTATATGTGCTCTATGTGGGTGCCTGGCGACCATGGAGGTCAAAAGAGGGCATCAGATCCCCTAGAACTGGTTGTGAGTCACCATGTTGGTAACCAAACCCAGGTCCTCTGCAAAACAATAAGTACTGAGCCCCTCATGTGTCATTCTTATATAAATCAGGTTTTTCTCTCAAAGCAAAGAAACATTGCATATGTAGAAGGTCAGACCATTTCCCTCCTCCCAGAAAAACAAGTCAGGTTGTAAATACAGTGTGATAAGTAATACTTCCTACTGGGGGCCATTTCCTCCCACTTTCCCATCTGGTATTCTGGCCAAGCTTGAAGACAGAAAACCACTATCCTTTATTATTATTATTATTATTATTATTAGGATCTGGAGATCAAAGTGGTCCATTTTTTTTGTCTTTCTTTCTTTTTGAGACAGGGTCTCTCTACACAGTCCTGGCTGTCCTGGACCTTAGGATGTAGACCAGGCTGGCCTCCAACTCAGATATCTCCCTGCCTCTGCTGGTAGGAATGAACCACCATACCCGGCTGGTCTGCATTCTTAAGCATACACTGAGTGGTGGTTTGAAAGAAAATGGCCCCCAAAGGGAGTGGCACTATTAGGAGGCATGACCTTGTTGGAGTATGTGTGGCCTTGTTGGAGGAAATGTGTCACTGTGGGGTGAGTTTTGAGATCTCCTTTGCTCAAGCTTCACTCAGTGTGACACTCAGTTCACTTCCTGTTGCCTGCAGGATCAAGATGTAGCTCCTTCTCCACTCTCAGCTCCTTCTCCAGCACCATGTCTGCCTGCATGCTGCTGTGTCCCTCCATGATGATAATGGACTAAACCTGTGAAACTGTAAGCCACCCAATTAAATGGTTTTCTTTATAAGAGTTGCTGTGGTCATGGTATTTCTTCACTGCAATAGAAACTCTAACTAAGACACACCCCAAAGGAGAAGAAACAAGGGTGGACTTTGACTCTGAGTTACTTATGTTTTGTGGGTGTTCTGTGGAATCCTGGACAGGCTCCTACGCTATAATAGTTGTTATAGTTGTGGTCAGTGACCCCAGGACCATGTCCTGCAGCTAATAGAAGAAACAGAACACTTGGCCAACATGTTTTTTAGAAAGTGAGAGAGAGGTGGGTGGAGAGATGGCTCAGCAGTTAAGAGCACTGGCTGATCTTCCAGGGGACCCGGCTTCAATTCCCAGCACCCTTGTGGAAGCTCACAACTGTCTGTAACTCCAGTTCCAAGTGACCTGATATCCATACACAGACATATATGCAGGCAAAACACCAATACACATAAAAATAACAATAAATAAGTCCTTTTTTTAAAAAGTGAAAGGGAAATTTTGAAGCAGAAGGGTTCAAGAGAAGATATCATCCAAGGAAGGGCTATGTGTTTTTAAGTGGTTACAGAAAAAAGAAAACAATGTCATCAGACATAGTGGCACATACTTTTAATCCCAGGGCTAGGGAGGCAAAGGCAAGGAGATCTCTTTGAGTCTGAGGTCAGCCTGGTCTACATAATGAGTTCCAAACCAGCCAGGGAGATCCTGTCATAAAGAAAAAACAAAGCTAGGCAGTGGTACCTGCCGTTAATCCCAGCACTTGGGAGGCAGAGGCTCTGAAGAGTGATTTCCAGGACAGTCATGCCCACAAAGAAACAACCAAAAAAAACAAAACAAAACACCAATTAAACAAAAGCCATTAATAGCAGGCTGGGTACTAGAGAGATGGCTCAGTAGTTAAGAACACTTGTTGTAGCAGGGCACACACCTTTAATTCCAGTACTTGGGAGGCAGAGGCAGGTGGATCTCTGAGTTTGAAGCCAGCCTGGTCTACAGAGCGAGTTCCAGGACATCCAAGGCTACACAGAGAAACCCTGTCTCAAACAAAACAAAAGGACACTTGTCATTCTTCCAGGGGAATCTTAGTTTTATATCTAGAACCCACATTAAGAGACTCACAACCACCTACAACTTCAGTTCTAGGGAATCTGATACCCTCTTCTGGCCTTTGTAGACATCTGCATGCACACAGAGAGACATAAATACACATACACACACAAAGAAAAATTAAATCTTTTTGTTTTTGTTTTTTGTATGTTTGTTTTTTGAGTCAGGGTTTCTCTGTGTATAGCCCTGGCTGTGCTGGAACTCTATGTAGACCAGGCTGGCCTTGAACTCAGAGAGATCTGCCTGCCTCTGCCTCCCGAGTGCTGGGATTAAAGGAGTGCACCACCACCACTTGGCAAGTAATTCTCTTTGTGAAAAAGGAAGAAAATAATAAGGGGATGAGTGGTGACAGTTGGTTTGTCTTCTCCTGGTGCACACGGTAACTGATTGCTTTTCAGCATCAGAACATCATCATAAGCTACTGCAGTTATCTAAAGATTGTCAAACAGAAGGCCTCTGATGCGTGGAGCATCAGCAAAGGATGCCATGAGAGTTTGACTAGGTGACTGGGGCCTCCAGATGTTCAGCATCTTACTGGATCTGGCTCAGGATTAAAGGTATGGAGCAGTTGTGCCTTAAAGAGGTCCTATTTGACCTGCATAGGGTGGTACATGCCTACAAATCATAGCACTTGGGAGGTGAAAGCAAGAGAATGAGAAATTCAAGGCCATCCTTGGCTACATAGTGAGTTTGAGGCCTGTCTGGTCTGTATGAGACTCTATCTCAATAATAGTTGTATTGTGTTGAGCACGTGCTCTATTAGTCCTTTCTTCTTACTTGTCCTAAACTTAGATGCTGAACCCTAAAAAAAAAAAATACTGGTGAGGTGAGGGCTCTGCCTAGAACACAAGAGTCTGGGAACTGAAAACCCCCCATGCTCCATTGAGAAGGCCCAGCTGGAGCAGCACAGGCCAGCAGCACGACATCCCCTCAAATCATGACTCACGGCTTTCTTTCCACTCGGAGGTGGGGCATCTTCGGGATCCTGTTTCTACTGGAGGGCCTTTGCTAAAGTGTCTTAAACCTGGAAGGGCTTCAGGATGTGATGAGAAAGGGTGGCTGTGGGGTCAGAAGTGACAAGAGAAGGGAGAGGGGTTAACAGCTCCACCGTAGGGGCCTTGAGTCCCCACTGGAAGCCAGCATCCATCACAGTTCACATGGAACTTCAGCACAAAGAATCTGTGAAAATATTTGCGGTGCATGTATTGTGTGGTGGATATGAGTGTAAATGTTCGGGTGTGAGCTGCCTTCTAAACAATGCCTATGCAGCATCCAGTGAGTGTGCATGCATGTGGAAACCAGAAGAGGATGTCCAGTGCCTTCCTCAATTAGCTTTCATTTTGATTTATGTGTTTTATAAAGCTTTATGGGCTCAGCAGGCAAATGCATCTGCTGTCAAACCTCATATCCTGAGTTCCATCCCCAGGACCACATGATGTGAGAGAGACAACTCCTGCAAGTTGTCCTCTGACCTACACAGGCTTGCTGCCTGCTGTGGTGTTGAGTAGCAATTTCCTCCTAGGTAAAACATGCCATCCTGCAGGGAAGCCCCTCAAAACTAGGGAAGTAAACAACTCAAAAGCTTAAGGAAGTCCCTGAAACTGACCAGATTTCCTTCTCCAGGGTTATATATGCAGTGGAAACTGCTGAGAGACCCTCTGAGAATAGCTGCCTGGAGGAAACCCTCCAACCTCCCAAGCTGCCTTCAAAATTGTACAGTGAGTGCTAGGTTCCCAGTCTTTGTGACTGTCACCCATGCTGGCTTGGGCTTTGGTGATGCAGCTGTCTTTAAGTCATTTCTGCTCCTGTAAGTAACCCTTCACCCATACCCTTGCCAGTAACCCCAATAAAACTCACTGGTTTACCAAGTTGGACTTTGGTGCTATACCTACTTTGGTTTCTTGTCAGTTCCCTGGAGTAAATAGACATTGTTCATGTTTCCCCAGGAATGTATGTCCCCCCCCCAAAAAGAATAAATAAATGAAATATGAATATTTTAAAGACCATCAAAAATTACATTTAAAATTTATTTTGTAGTCAGGTGTGGTGGCACATGCCCTTAGTCCCGGCACTTGGGAAGTGGAGGCAGGCAGATCTCTGAGTTAAAGGCCAGCCTGGTCTCCAGATCAAATTCCAGGACAGCAGGGCTATGTGGAGGGGCCTTGCCTCAAAATAAATAAGTTAATTATATAGACACATATATAATTATATATACACAATATATTATGTATATATAAAATATATTATACACATATATAAGTATATATACATAATATATATGTGTGTATATATACATAATATATGTAATACATTTTACACACATATAATTATATATACATAATATGTGTATGTGTATGTATACATAATATGTGTAATACATTTTACACACATATAATTGTATATACATAATATATATGTGTGTATATATACATAATATATGTAATATATTATACACATATATACATATATAATTATATGTACATAGTATATATGTGTGTATATATACATAATATATGTAATACTTTATACATATATATACACACATATAATTTATTTTGTGTGCATGAGCACAAGCAGAGGCAGAGGATACTTGCAGGAGTTGGTTTTCTCCTTTCACCACGTGGGGTCCTAAGTACCAAACCCAGCCACCTTATTTTTTTGAGAGACGACCTCTCACTGAACCAAGAGCTCACAAATTCAGCTGGCCAGCAAGGAACCCTTCAGTCGCTCCCCCTCCTCAGCCCCAGGGCTGTATCTGGCTTTTTATATATGCGTTAGGGATCCAAACTCATGCTCCCTAAAATAGTATTTTTCATTTCCATCCTCAGATATCTTTTTTTTTAATTTTATATTCATTGCTGTCTTGCCTGCATGTATGTCTGTGTAAGAGTGTCAGATCCCTGGAACTGGAGTTACAGACAGTTGTGAGCTGTTATGTGGGGGCTGGGAATTGAACCAGAGTCCTCTAGAAGAGCAGCCAGTGCTCTTAACTGCTGAGCCATCTCTCCAGCCTCCAGATATCCTCTTATCTTGGTTCTTATCATCAATTTAAAGGGACCATAGGTCATAGATAAATAACCAGAAAATATCCGCAGCTCCTCTTTCGTGTCCCCAGCCCCGGATCTCAGAGAGGGAGTTGGCTCAGGCAGAGCAGGAATGAATCTGCCCGGGCTGAAGGCCTTCCTTCTCTCCAAGGGTACACCCTACCCAGATCCTGAGACTAGGGGTGCGGGGGTGGGGGTGGCTTAAGAGTCTGCAGCTGGAGCAGACGTCCAGGATTCCCTAGGCCTGCTCTTGCTGGAGGGTCCTCCCACCCCAAGAGCTGGTTTTCAAGTTGGGAGAAGAGGCCGGTTCCCCACCCCCCAGTCATCCCCACAACGCAGAGTCGGGGGAAGGAGGGGGAGTGGGAAGGGTGCGGGTGGTGAGAGAGCCGGGTCCGCGCTAGTAAATCAAAGTTGGTTTCCCAGATGGAGCTGCAGCCGCCGCTTTGATTTCCTTCTCCCTCCCCCTCTGTGTTACCCCACAAGCCCAGCTCCAGGGTTTCAATTCCACCCTGAAAAGCAGTGGGGCCTCCTCTCAAACCCGCCCAGCTCCTCCAATTCCCAACAACAGCTTAAGTTACAGGAAAGAGCGGACGAGGGGAGGGGGGCGAGNTGACCCCCTGCCTTGAGGCAAAGGAGAGAAATCCTAGGAGAGAGGAGGGAGAGAAGGAGAAGAAACAGAGGGAGTTAGCAGATGCCCCCTCCCAAATGGAGATAGTGACCGGAACTGAGGGGAGCCCCAAGTGAACAGCCAACCTTCGCAGCGAGTATCCACACATTTCCCCTCACAGAGCCTCCACACTTCAACCTGTAAATCAGGCTTCCCCTGTCCTTCTTGGTGTTAGGCCCTAGCCTTCTAGAACAGAATAGGAGACAGAATACTTGATCCATTCATTCCTACGAACCCTAATTTCTTCAGTGTAAAAAGTAACGTCAGTCACCACCAAACTCAGCACAGATTTCTGAGCCTCCTTTTCCCTGGTCTGCCCTGCGCCACCCACGCTTGTTTCTGCTCAAGCTAAGGCCTGGGCTAATTAAAGCCCTGAAGTAATAGATTCTCTGTAATATCTGTTTAATCCCTTTAAAGCCCATTTTGCCTTCCAGAAACATTGGTGTAGGTGCTGGAGAGATGAAGGGGCTAACTGAACAGGCTTGGATTTTGGCAGTGCACCTAGGATCTGGGAGGCCAGGAGCAGAGGTCGCAGAATCCTAGGTCTTTGATTAATCGACTAATCTATATATTATTTCCCCCCTCTCCCTTTCCCCCCCTCCCCCCCTCCCCCTGCCCCGGTCCTTTGGAAAAGCTCAACCATGGAGCCATCTCTCCATCTCTCTAGCCCCTGGATCTTATGTAGCCCCAGATAGCCTCAAACTCCACATGTAGATGGGGGTGACTTCCACTGATCCATTGGCTTCCTGACTGTGGGGAGTTACAGCCATGACCACCACCACTCACAGGTCTGAGTCCAGCTGACCTTGGTCCTGGCCGTTCCTTATGTGGGTTCCTTATTTATTTATTTAATGTGCTTTGGTGTTTTACGTGCTTTGGTGTTTTACCTGCATGTGTGTCTGTGTGAGGGTGCTGGATCCCCTCGAACTGGAGTTACAGACAGCTTGAGCTGCCCTGTGGGTCCTGGGAATTGAACCTGGGTCCTCTGGAAGAGCAGCCAGTGGTCTTAACCACTGAGCCATCTCTCCAGCCCCATCTGAGCTCAGTCGCTAGCCCCAAGAAGACTTGGGTTTTTTGTTTGGTTGGTTCGGTTTTGGTTTCAGGTTTATTTTGTTTATTTTGTTTTGTTTTGTTTTGTTTTGTTTTTTTTGAGACAGTCTATGTAGCCCTGGCAAGACTAGAACATATTATGTAGATCAGGCTGGCCTCGAACTTGCAGATAGATTCCCCACTTGCCTCTGTCTCCCAAATGCTGGGATTAAAGCTATGCTCTACCACACCAGCCCAAGAACGGAGTATTTTGATTAGAGAATAAAACCTTTAAGGATTGGAAAGTATCTGAAATTATATTTTCTTTTTCTTTGCTCTCTTTTGCTATTCCCCAGACAGATGCCAGCAATCTCTCCCTCTTCAGGGCAGAAGGACAATAATATGCTATGGGAAGGAAAAAGAGTGATCCGTTATGGAGAGAGGTGGGGCTCACCCTCTGCCAGGGCTTCCTGGAGAAGAGGCAGTTCCCTCAGGAGCACCCCACAACAGGCATGAGCCCCTAGAGGTTCTGTAGACACAGCAGAGAGAGGCAGAGAAGCTGGCTTCTCTGAGAAGAAGGAGCTGAGGTTGGGGGAAGAAGAGGGTGGGTGAGGCAAGTACTTTGACAGCTGTTTCTATGGTGGGAGACTTACACGAGGACTTGAGGGGAAGAGAGAGCCCTAGGCGGCGCCCCTCAGGTTTCCTTAGCTGGGCGTTCTGCATGCTGTCTTTTGAGCATGCTTGTGGTATGCAGGATATCACTGGCAGGCTGTCATTCACTCAGCTTGTGTGACACACAAGCCTTTAAGCCTGTCTGCGTCTGGGAGGCTTTGAGTGAAGTAAGTTCCAGAAATGCAAACACAGTATTCTCACAGCTCCCCCCAACATCAACCTGTGGTTTTAGAATTCTTTCTCTTTTTAAAAACTTTATTATTAGGCCTAGAACTCGCTTTGCAGATCAGGCTAGCCTCCAGTCTCAGAGATCTCCCACCCTCTGCCTCCCATGTGCTTGGATTAAAGGCATGTGCCACCATACCTGGCCTTGTTACTAGTTTTTTGTTTGTTTGTTCTGAGATAGAGGTTCACTCTGTAGCCCAGGCTAGTCCTGAGCTTAGAGCNNNNAGCTTGCTATGTAGTTAAGGCTGCTCTTGAACTCCTGATGTTCCTGTCTGCAACTTCCCAAGTGCTAGCATTTCAGGTATGCACCATCCCACCTCAAATTTAAACTGTCTGCCTTATATAAAGCAGGTGCCCCATAATTTGTTGGATTAAAAACAACAACAAAAACAGCTCCTGGCTCAGCAGTTGAAGGAGCTTGCTGCCAAGCCTAATGACTTAAGTTTGATCCTGGGAACTCACATGGTGAAAGGAGAGAGACATGACTCCTAGAAGTTGTCCTCTGATATCTGCTTGCACACTGTGGCACATGCACCTACAAGATAAATAAATAAATGTAATTTAAGAAATAACCACATATTAACCAAGCTTTTAGCTCAGCACTAAGGCAAGGGAGGGCTACATGCCATTTCACAACTGAAGTAAGGTAAATAAAACTTCTGAACTCGATCAGGAAAAACAAGCCATGTGGCATTCTCTTGTCTAGAATCTGGCCTGGCCTGATTCTTCCTCAGGTTCCCTTCTTGGCTCTTAAAGGTTAGCATCGCACACAGCTTTTAGCCTTCCCATTCTGTGTTCTCTAGATGGTCTCGATCCCACTCACAGCTCCCCATCAGGCTAGTGACTTCCCACTATGCACTGGGCTTCAAAATTGATCTGAATGCACACCCCTCGAATGGCCCATGATGAGCTGGTCCATGCTCAGCATCTGCTTTTTCCTTGATGTTCTGACCATGGCCAATGATAGCTGGGATCTAGTCAGAAACCTGGGGGTGGATCTCCTTTCTTCCTGCCTCTCTCCACATTTACACATGAACAACAATCTCAGTTCCCACCCTTACCATCTTTTGCCTGAAGGCTTTAAAGTAAAAGATTGGTACAGTTGTATGTATTGGATACAGTGTGATCATTTGGTACATGAATATAATCTGTAATAATCAAAGGGTAGCAGACATTTCCATTTCTTTAAACATTGGTCATTTCCTTGTTTTGGGGACCTTTAAACTTGGTTTATACTTCCTATTTCTATGAAAATAAACTTTATTTTTTTCCCCTAGAGAGTGCTAGGGATGGAATCCAGTGTCTCTCATATGGTAGGTGAAGAGCTTCAGCCCTGGAGTTACCATTTTTGTTTGTCTTTCAAGACAGGGTTTCTCTGTGTAACAACCCTGGCTGTCCTGGAACTGGCTTTGTGGACCAGGCTGGCCTTGAACTTATGGGGATCCACCTGCCTCTGCCTCCTGAGTGCTGGAATTAAAGGCCTGTGCCACCACCGCTGGGCTCCTGCTACCATTTTTTAAGATTGGGTCTTATGTAGCTCAAGCTGGTCTCCAACTCTCTGTGTAACTGAGGATGACTTTGCTCTGTTCAAAGTGAATTTTTTAACCTTTTATGTGTGACTGAGACTATGTTGGATTTGTCTTTCTGTGCCTTACCTGGTCCCTTGCAATCCACCCTAGAGTTTTATCTCTGGATCCCGGTTGTGTTTCTGAAATCTGCCCAAATATACGCCCTATAACTTAAGTGTAACTATTCCTCTGCTAGATTCTACAGTGTCCCCCCACCCCTTCCAGGCCTGGCCTGTGTGTAAGGTGC
>LZPO01115350.1:671374-682958 GCA_001675575.1 Neotoma lepida | reverse complement strand
CGGGTTTCGGTTTTCGTTTTCTAGTATTTTACAAATTACCTTTACGTTACCCTATATAGAACCCAAAGTTTTTAAAAATTAAGTTTTTGTGGGGAAGGGGGCGGGAACGTGCCGTGGCCATACATGGGGAGATCAGAGGACTTTTTCAGTCAGGTCTCACCGTCCATCTTGTGGGTCCCGGGCTTTGAACTGAGGTCCTCAGGATTAGCAGCAAGCGCACCCCCACCCCCACCCCAAGCCATCTCACTGGTCCAGAGGACAACATTCTAAATAGAGTTCGGGTAATACACAGTTGGCTTTGGAAATAAAGGATTTTTTTTTTTTAATTTTTTAAAGATTTTATCTGTGTGGTAGTTTTTCCAGCATGTATGTCTGTGCACCACCTCCGGAGACCAGAAGAGGGCGACAGATCACCTGAAATGTGAGCCGCCATTGACCCTGGGTCCCCCGGAAGAGCGGACAGTGCTCTTAAACACAGTCATCTTTTCAGCCCAAGAGAGGATTTTTCTATTCTTTTTCTCTTTTTTGTTTTAAATTGAAGCTCAAATCCAGGACCTGGCACTTATGTGTTGTACATCGGAGATACAACTCCAGTCCCATTATATGTTGAAAAAGCTCCACAGAATCAGAAAGCTGGGGAAACAGGTTTTTTTTTTCTTTTAATTTTTTTATTACATTTATATTGTCCTATATAGAACCCAAATTTTTAAAATTAAATGCGAGGAGCAGAAACATGCCATAGCATACATGTGAAGAGAACTCTTTATTTTATGTGTTTTGCCTGCACGAATGTCTGTCTGAAGCTGTTAGATCCATTGGAACTTAAGTTATACAGTTTTGAGCCTTGAATTGTGGAACTTGAACCTGGGGTCCCCTGGGAGAGCAGCCAGTGCTCTTAACTGCTGAGCCATCTCTCCAGTCCCCTAAGAAAAGGTTTTTCATTGGCTCATTATTTTAGTTGATTGTTTTATCAAAAAGTATGTACTTTTTGGGAATATAGCTTAGTTGGTAGAGTGCTTGCCTAGCACACACAGAGTCCTGAGAGTGATACCTAGCACCGCATGGTCTGGGTATGGTGGTACAAACCTGTGATCTTAGTGCTGGAAAGGTAGAGGGAGAATGATGGGACGTTAAAGGTTATCTTTAGTTTTTGAGACAGAGTCTGATACTGACCAGGCTGGTCTTAAACTCATCATATAGCTGAGGCTAACCTTGAATTAATCCTCTTGCCTCCATCTCACAAGTGCTGGGATTGCAGATGAGGGCCATTGCACCTAGTTCCTTGTATTTCCTTCTAATAGTAGTAATAGCTTTAAAATTTCCAAAGAGATGATACTTATCTNTTTATTTATTTTATAATATCTTGGAAATATAAAGTAGGCTCAAAATTTAAAAGTTGTGAAAAACGCACTTGGTTAAGAGTAAGATCTTGAGTTTTGGCTTAATTTCATCATGTATTTGCAAAGTAATCTGTTGCTTTGTTTTTGTTTTTTGTTTTTTTGTTTTGTTTTGTTTTGTTTTGTTTTGTTTTGTTTTTGTATGTGATGATAGGCTAGTATTTTGCCACTGAGCTATATTCTCAGACCCAGTTTCCTTGTTTTTAAAATAGAGAATCCAGGTGGGGCTCTGCCTGTAATCCTAGTGTTTGGGAATCAGAGACAGGAGGGTTGCTGTGAGTTCAAGGCCAGCTTGGACTATAAAGTGAGTTCCAAGCCAGCCAGCCTGAGCGTAAGACCCTGTCTCAACAACAACAACTAAGAGATAATTCTGTCCTAAGTTAACTAACCAAAATAATGTATGGGGAACTTATATGAAAATTAGAGTTTTACGTAGTTGTATGTTTTTCATTGAATAAATTTTGTAAAGCTGGGCATGGTGATGCACTCCTAATACCAGAACTTGAGAGATAGAGACAGGAAGATCAAAAATTTTAGGCCATTCCTTGTGAGTTTAAGGCCAACCTGAACTACATGAGACCCTATTTAGAAAAAAAAAAAGTGAATTTGTGTATAATTTACTTAAAATAATACCACTAGTATCCACACAAAATCTTCTGTGTTTAAAATATTAAAACTATAGCAATTACAGCTATCAATAAGTTGTTGCACAGAGAAACGAAAGGGAACGATGTCTACTATTATTTTTTAACTTAAAATAGCCTTTAAATTAAAATTATTGTGTATGATGTGTACATGTTAGTATAAGTGCACACATTCCACGGCACACATACGGAAGTCAGAGGACAACTTTTGGAGTTCTCTCCTTCCATTGTGGGTTTCAGGTAGAACTCAGGTCAGCAGGCTTTCAAAGACAAGCACTTTTACCCTCTGACCCATGTCTCTGCTCTTACCTTTATGAATTAAAAAAGATTACACTTACCATTTTGGGGGAGATGGGAGACATGGCACATGTGTGGAAGTCAGAGGACAACTTGAAAGAGTTGGCTGTCTCCTTCTACCAGATGGGTCCAGGAGATGCAAACTCAAGTCATCAGGCTTGGTGACAAGCACCTGGACTCACTGAACCATCTCACTTGCTGATCCCCCTTTTCTAATATAAGGGAGCTATTAATGGGGATTTGATGTATCTTTAACAAAAGCTCTAGATCTGATNAACAACTTTTGTACATAAAAATTTAATGCAACACGTACATGTTTATTTATATATACTGTCTGTAGTTGCTTCAGCGTCAGTACTATAACAGAGTTGAGGAATTTCAGCAGATTATAATGGCCAGAAAATGTTTATATTACAGCTTTTGGCAGAGTTCTTGAGTAGCTAAGATAATTATATTCTAGCATTGAATATTATTATCCCAACTCCTAACACCTGCATTATTATGTTTCCTTATTATTTTGCTAATACTTTCTANTAAATGAAATTTTGATGTCTCTGATGTAGAAATATTTCTTTAAAATTTCAGAATGAAGACAATGTAGACCTAAGGCAGACCTGCACTCCACTCTCTTCATCAACAGAGTATGCAAGTTCTATAGACTCCTCGCTCTTCTATGCACCATGGTCTACTTACGGAGACGACATCAAACAACCTTCTAGTTCTCAGATCAATGTAAAGAACAGGTAAATGGGTACATTGCTCAGGCCAAATGAGTTGTTGCTTTTAAGTCTGATTTCACAGGGATCAAAGTATATTGGATTTCTAGATCTTCTGTTTTAATATTGTGGGATTATAACTTTATGTTCATCAAAGTTTTTTNCCCCACCCCCATCAAAGTTTTAAGAAAGCTTGAAGGTAGTAGGCAGTTTATTTGTGTATAATTTTTAGTTAATATTTTTAGACAGAGGTTGGCTTCTTATTTGTTACCCTTCTGCCTTTACCTCTTGAGTGCTGGGATTGCAGTAATACATAGTCTCAAATTTCTTTAAATTTTTTTAGATTATTTTCTGTGTATAGGTGTTTTGCTTGCATGTATGTCTGTGTACCATGTGTGTGCCTGTTGCCCATGGAGGTCGGATAGGTGTTGAATCCCCTGAAACTGGAATTATGGTTGGTTGTGAGTCACCATGTGGATGCTGGTAACAACCTGATTCCTCTATAAGAGCAACAANTGCACTTAAGCACTGAACCACTTCTCAGGCACCAAATCGCAGGCTTCTTAAGTTCTTCTTCCTAAAGATAGTATTTTTAAAATTTAAGAAATGTGTGTGTATGTGCGCCCATGTATGTGTTTNTGCACAGACACACACGTAGAAGCTAGAGGACAACTTGAGAGAGTTGGTTCTCTTCTTCTACCATGTAGGTCCCAGGGATGGAGGTTGGTGGTAAGCATTTTTTCTCACTGAGCTATCTTGCCAACCCTAACCATAATTAAAATGTTTACGGTTAGGGCCTGGAGAGATGGCTCAGTGGTTAAGAGCACTATCTGCTCTTCAGAGGTTCTGAGTTCAATTCCCAGCAGCTCACAACCACCTATAATGGGGTCTGATGTTCTCTCTTGGCATGCAGTCATACATGCAGTAAAGCACTCATAAAATACATACATAAATAAANTTTTTTAAATGTTTAGATCTGTTTTTATCCTCTTTTAAGTTTTCACTTATTTTCCTTATAATATACAACAAACAGGGTTTTATGCAATATGAAAATTTTGAAGTATTTTCTATCCTGCAAACAATAAGAACTTACTGCATGCCAAATATTCATTTACCTGGGAAAAACAGAACTAATACAGTACATATTATTCTTGTCTTTATAATATTACAGTAATGAAGATAACAACAATAACAACATACCAGGTACTTGCAAGTGAGGATNAAAAAAGAGAATGGGGCCAAGTGTGATGGTACTTGCTTTTAATCCTTGAACTCTGTGGGTTCAAGGACAGCCTGGTATTCACATATATATATGATTATATATGTGTATATATATATACAAGTGTGTATATGTGTGTGTCTATATATGTGTGTGTATGTGTGTATGGGCTGGAGAGATGGCTCAGCCATTAAAGGCTAGGCTCACAACCAAAAAATAAAATNTATGTGTATATGTCTATACATACACACACATAACATACATTACAGAAAGCTATTAGAAGAAGCAGCTTAGGAGTGATGTTTTACATTTATTTTAATTACATATAAGGAAGCTATTAATGGAGGCTTGATGTATCTTTAGTTTTACAAGGAAGCAGATATTTGTTGAATCCTACTAATTAAAAACATTGGAAATTTAAAGTTATGGGTAATGAAATATTAGACTATATAATACACAATTCTTCAAAAATAATTGAAGTTAATAGATGCCATTGAAAAATTCAAGGGCTGGGTGTGGTGGCACACTCCTTCAATGCCAGCACTCGGGAGGCAGAAGCAGGCAGATCTCTGAGTTCAAGGCCAACCTGGTCTACATAGTGAGCTCCAGAACAGCCAGAGCTACATAGTGAGGTGTCCATGTCAAAAAAAAGAGAAAAAGAAAAAATTCAAACTTGACAAAATAATGTGCTAAAGAAAAGTAAAATTTTACCTTGACCACTCTGTCTTTTCTTCCACAATTCTATTAATGGTTTGGCAAATACTAAATCAAAAATTTTCTAGATCTTATGTACAAAGGAAATTTCATATTGAATAATTATAAACTAACACTGTATAGTGGAAAAGTATTAGAGTTGATGGCATCAGTGTTTGTTCAATGTATAGTTTGTAAGTCACATACCCTTGTAATATAATTTTAATATTTCAAGTGATTATCCATTCAACAGATAACTAGATGACTACTAATGTTTACCTTTCCCAATTAAATATTTTAGTGTTAGGCAAATATGTTTTTATTTCTAGAATATCCCCACAATCTGAAGTGTTGGAAAGAAAATAAGAAAAAGTTATCTCTTTTGTTGGTTCAAGCAGGTTACCTGAACTGGCCTCAAACAACTCAGTTTTTGTTTTTGTTGTTTTCTTTGTGAGACAGTGTCTCTCCACATAATGCTAGCCTNGCTGTTCTGGAATTCACTCTGTAGACCAGGCTGGCCTTGAAGTCATAGATATCTGCCTGCCTCTTCCTCCAGAGTGCTGACATTGAAGGAGTGTGCACTATGCCCAGCTTCATTTGGTTTTCAAATAACAAATGAAAAAACTGAACAGATGATTTAGAATGATGTATAATTGACTAGANATACTTTCAGGTGTGGTACCAAGCATTTCTCTAACACTCTAATTCAGACATTTATATCTTGGTCACTTAAAATTAATAGCATATGTTATAGAGAAATGAGAAATAAACGTTTTGTAAACTAGACATAGGACTTGAAATGGAGAAATATTTATGTATAGTAGACAATATACTGAACTTAGAAAGTGTTTTTGTCTTTTCCTTGTTTGAAATGATGTATAGAGTCAGTCTAAATATCTTAAAGATNATAAGAGGGGATGGGAATGTAGCTCAGGATTAGAATACTTGTCTAGAATGAAGGAGGTCCTGGGTTTGACCTTTAGCATCATGAAAGAAAAAATGAATAGAAAAGAAAAATAATGGAATATTTATGGAAGAAGAAATTGATATATTTTAATAAATAAGATAGTTTATATATGATATTCATTTTTAGGATTCAGACCGAAAGAAATGACTATGGCAGTGAAACAGACTTATATGGACTTGTGTCTAACATTTTGGAAGAACAGGATAAGTCACAGCCATATTTTGCTGAAGGGTTAGTATATAAGCTTTATAGTGTATAATGGACCTTTTAATTGACATATACTAGTTACCTTGTTGCTTAACACTAATTTTTATTTAACAGTGGAATCATAGGATAGTAGGTATTTTCAAATATTTGTTTCTTGATTTTGCTGAAGTACTTTCCATACAATTGAAAGTTCAGCCTAAGGTTTTATTTGCTTACGAACTTTTGATTTGAAAAAATATTTTTGCATAATTCATAGTTATTTCCCTTGAGTTCATGAGCCAAAGTTTGGCTTAAGGAACATAAGTTCCAAGAAGCTTTAAACTTAGACCTTGAAGGATAAAACTCATTACTTATTGCAGAAATACATACGGATTTTATTCATGCAGTAGAGGTTTAAAATGTTTTAATTGTTTTATTTGGGTGTGAAAGCCATAGTACCCAAGTGCCCTATTAATAAATAAGAAAATATGCCATACACATGTAACTGGTTAAAATGCTTTAGTTTCAAAAATATTTTAAGTAAAACATATCTTTTTTCATTAAAAATTGCTGTCAACACAACTTTGAATTAAATAGTAATCTATTCAAAGGAAAAACTTACTATCTGCTTAGTATAAACAATTCATGTAAGACCCTAAAGTCTGCCTCAGGCCTTGATTAATGACTTTTAGAAAAGTGTGGTGGTGGTGAAGATTTTAAAATTAAAATGCATACAGTCATGCATTGCTTAATGATGGGGACAGGTTCCAAGAAATGCATCATTAAACTATTGCACTGTCACGGGAACAGTCCTTACCCAAAGCTAAATATTATAGGCCAATCATTCAGTGTGGCTTCTTGATGTAGACAAAAGACATAGTAACTGTGAAGTGCTCTGAGTGAGTGCACATGATTGTAATCTCAATTTGGGCTAAGGTAGTACAATCTAAAGTAGGAGGCCCTCCTGGGCTGCCTAGAGGGTTTAAGCATTTGAGGTTGACTTTGGCTTTATAAGAAGACACTGTCTACAAATATACAAACAAGACACAGAGAGAAATGAGAGACAGTGTAACCATAGAATACACAAGGCTGCTGCTAGTGTAATGACCATTTTACAGTTAATTTATTTTTAAAACCAAACAGGCAATAAAAATGCAGAAGGGCTGGAAAGATGCCTTAGTGGTTAAGAGTACTTGCTATTTTTCCAAAGAATCAAAGCTTATTTTTCAGCACCCTTGTGAGATGGTTCACAACCTTTTGTATCTCCAGCTTTAGGAGATTTAATGCCTTTGGCCTCTGAGGAAACTGAACAAACATGGACATACCCTCATGCAGACACATACACATAATTAAAAATAATGAAAACAAATCTGGAAATTTTAAATATACTACAGTAAGTGCATACACTAGTAACAGTCATTATCATCACCTAATATTATATATTACACATAGCTGTGTCCTATATTATTAAACTGGCAGTGCAGTAAGNTTGTTTACACCAGCATCACAAACATAAGTAATGACCTGTGCCATGCCACTGTGTGTTCTGTTACCTCACATTTATTTGGCACACAGCTCTTGTTGTTTTTTTAAAGATTTATTATGTATACAGTGTCCTGTCTGCATATATTCCTGCAGGCCAGAAGAGGGCACCAGATCTCATTACAGATGGTTGTGAGCCACCATATGGTTGCTGGGAATTGAACTCACGATCTCTGGAAAGAGCTNCCAGTGCTCTTAACCTCTGAGTCATCTCTCCAGCCCCTGGCCCACAACTCTTACAGCAGATAGCACAATATTTCATATGATTGACTTTTTTGGAAGCAGTGGTAGTTTATAAGTAAGGGTTGGGAAAGACTGGTGAAGTGTTGGGTAAGAGAAATGGTTTTTGGTTTTGTTTTGTTTGGTTTGGTTTTTGAATCTCTTTTTGGTTTTTCAAGACAGGGTTTCTCTGTATAACTTTGGCAGCGCCTTTCCTAGAATTCACTCGGTAGCCCAGGCTGCCCTCGAACTCACAGAGATCCGCCTGCCTCTGCCTCCCGAGTGCTGGGATTAAAGGTATGTGCCACCACCGCCCGGCTGTTTTTTGAGTCTTTTCTAATGTTTCCAGAGGAAATAAAGTCTCCAAGACTTAAATTGTAATTAAATATGTTTACTTGTTCTAGGACCTGCTCCTCCAATTTAAAGTCAGTTTGGCCAATGAACACAAGCAGATTTGTAGATCACCATGACCTCTTAACAGAAACCAAAAGGCCAATAGATACAACTATCTCTCAGCAAGCTTTTTATAGTGGTGAATCTGTGTCAGCAGTGGAAAAGCAATACTTGCATAATAATAATCTCACACCACAACAAAAAATAGATGAACTTTATCATGGATATACTGGTTTAGACCTTGAAGAACAATGGTTGTACCTCTCAAGAAGTGATCATTCTAATTGTTACAATATTCAGACAAATGATACAGTTAAGGCAACTTTTCAAGAATATCCATTTATCAAAAACTGTTTTACACCACAAACAGGTTTGTCTGATATCATGAAAGAATCAGGAATTGATACTTACTCTTACGGAAGAGAGAAAATATGTGCTAAAGGTCTTGAAACACCATTACAGCATAAAAGGGCAGAGATATTTCTTTCCCAATTTAATAGATATAATGAAAATGCCGATTATTGTAGATACCCAGAATATGCTCATCCTAATAAGGCAAAGCTTAACAAATGTTCAAATTTTAGTGTTCAAGATGGTAAAAAATTAGCCAATGGCACACCTGAAACACCAACCGTGGAAGCAGATGCCTATACGAAGTTATTTCAAGTTAAACCAGCAAATCAGAAAAAAATGGAAGAGACAATACCTGACCAGCAGAATTTTGCATTTCCAAAAACAACATCACATCTGACAGAAAAACAGTTTGCAAAGGAAGCAGCATTCACTGCTGATTTTGGCTTAAAATCAGAATATGGACTAAAGCCTCACACAGCTTGTCCAGCTAATAATGATTTTGCTAATGTCACTGAAAAGCAACAGTTTGCTAAGCCTGATCCCCTAAACTCTGAGTATTTTAAATCAGTGAATTTATTCTCAAATTCAGCAACATCTTCAGGAGGTATCAGTTTAAACAGACCAACTTGGATGAATGTTCAAACAAAAAATAACTTTCCTATTCCTTATCGAAATCAAGGTAACTTGATGAAATTAAATAGTCATTTAAGTGCAGCTTCAAAGGGTTCTAACCATTCTTCAGATTTCCCCCAACTATCGTCTACAAATTTAACCTCAAACAGCAATTTATTTCAGAAGTATTGCCAAGAAAACCCTTCAGCATTTTCTAGTTTTGATTTTAGTTACAATGGTGCAGAAAGAATTCAATCTGTGAATCACATGGAAGGACTAACAAAAACTGGAGAAGACAATCTCTTTGAATCGGTTGCAGAGAAAAAAATAAAGCAGCCAAATGGATTTTGTGATAGCTATTCAGCTTCACAGTATGGGATAATAGAAAATGTAAACAAACATAATTTTCAAGCCAAGTCCCAGAGTGGACATTATGATCCTGAAGACATTCCAAAGCATTTTGATGGGTTACCTCAAAATACATATCAAGATCTGTTAGAGTCACAGGGTCATTTTAATAGCCACAGACAAGGAAGTGGAGACAGCAATATTAATAGTCGTGTGAATCGCACACAGGCCTCCTCCTTTTCTAATAATTATATGATGGGAGATTTGCGACATAATCAGGGTTTTCAACAACTTGGTTCAAATGGGTTTCCCCTAAGATCTACCCACCCATTTGGCCATTCAGTTGTTCCACTGTTGGATTCCTATGATTTGTTTTCTTATGATGACTTAAGCCATTTATATCCTTATTTTAATGATATGATGTATGGTGATAATTCCTTTTCTGGCTTTGTGCCAACGTTTGGATTTCAAAGACCAATTAAAACCCGAAGTGGACCAGCTAGTGAGCTTCATATTCGTCTAGAAGAGTGCTATGAACAATGGAGAGCATTAGAAAAGGAGAGAAAAAAGGTAACAGAACTATCCATTTAGAAGTAATAGTATATTCTACCTGCTTCTCTTTGTTAACCTCAGTGTGGTTTAAGTACTTATTTCTAAGCTGAATTCTTCTGTAATGTATTTAAATTCATTGCTATAAGGACTTAACTAGGTTATTTAAAGATTGAAAGATCAGGGTTTTGAAACAGTTATCTTCTCTTTTTTAAATTTTCTATGAAGTAGATTTTCTTCTTTTTTAAAGTATTAAATTGTTAGAGTATTAAAGTATATGTAAGTATGAGAAAAATATTATAGTATTGTGCTTTATATTTGGTTTTTGTCTTTTTGTTGTTGTTGTTGTTGTTTTCTGTTTTGTTTTGTTTTTTTGAGACAGGGTTTCTCTGTGTAGCCCTAGTTGTCCTGGAACTCACTCTATAGACGAGGCTGACCTCACAGAGATCAGCCTCACAGAGGTCCTCCTGCTTTTGCCCCCCAAGTGCTGGGATTAAAGGTGTGTGCCGCCACCGTCCAGCTCAGATTTTCGTTTTCTAAGTTAGCATATAACTGTGGTTTATATTAGTTGCATTTTGATACCAAAAATTTTATTTAAAGAGAAGTTTTTTGTCTGTTTCTTAGAGCTGTGAAAAACATTCAATTTTTAAAAGCTAGTATCTAAAAATTATATTTTACAGACTGAATTAGCCCTTGCCAAGAATTATCCAGGAAAAAAGGTATCCAGTACTAATAATACTCCAATTCCAAGACTGACTTCCAACCCATCTAGAGTTGATCGCTTAATTGTGGATGAACTTCGAGAGCAAGCCAGAGTAAGCTGTAAAAACATCCAATAATGGTCTTTTTTAAATTACTTGATAAAAATTTAAAGGATTTTAGCAAGTTAGAGTTGTGAAGGACTTTATTATCACATTTACAACTGGGTGTGACGGCATATGTATGAACTCTCTGCATTTGGGAGGTGGAGGCAGGAGGATCAAGAGTTTAAGGCCAGCCTCAGCTATATTAGTAAGTTTGAGAACAACCTGGGCATTTTCAAAACAAACAAAACACACAGTAAAATCACTTACATATAGCTGAAAAAATTAGTGTGTGTGTGTGTGTGTGCGCGCGCGCGCATATTGAGGCCACAGGTTGACGTTGGGTGTCTTCAGTTGCTTTCCACCTTAGTTTTTTGAGACAGGGTCTCAACTGAACCTGGAGCTTACTGATTTATCTAGGCTAGCTCACTAGCAAAACTTAGGTATCCTCTTATCTCCACCTCCTCAGCACTGGGATTACAAAAAAAGCCAAAAACCAAGCAAACAAGAAACACGGGGTGCTCCAGGCAGTGGTGGCCCACGCCTTTAGTCCCAGCACTCAGGAGGCAGAGGCAGGTGGATCTCTGAGTTCGAGGCCAGCCTGGTCTACAGAGTGAGTTCCAGGACAGGCTCCAAAGCTACACA
>LZPO01115350.1:651351-671339 GCA_001675575.1 Neotoma lepida | reverse complement strand
AAGAAAAACACAAGTGCTTGGGATCTGAACTCAGGTTCTCATGCTTGCTCAGCTAGCACTTTATTGACTGAGCCACCTTCCCCAACACAACTCAAATACATTCATCTTTGTTCTATANCTATGATGAATATTAGAGAAAGACAAGAATAGTTTCATTTAGTCTTTTAATTTGTAATCATTTAATAAATAATTTGAGTGGGCTAGAGATAGCTGTCAATCAGTGGTGGACTTATCCCTAACATGTGTGAAGCCTTGAATTCCAGTCCCAGCACCATNACATAATATTTTTAATAATCTAAAGAATCCCATGTCAAACCCATATTGGCAACTAATCCTCAACAGAAAGAATGCTTTTAAAATACAACACTTTAAAGTGCTTTAAAAAGCCTGAAAGAGGGCTGGAGAGATGGCTCAGAGGTTAAGAGCACTGGCTGTTCCTCCAGAGGTCCTGAGTTCAATTCCCAGCAACCACATGGTGACTCACAACCATCTGTAATGAGGTCTGGCACCCTTTTCTGTATACATAATAAATAAATCTTTTAAAAAAAAAAGTCTGAAAGATGGCTCAGTGTGTAAAGGTGCTTAATGCTGAGGCTGATGACCTAAATTCAATCCCTAGAGCCCACATGGTGGGTGGAAGGAGAGAACCAACTACTGTAAGTTATCCTCTGATTTTTTACATATGGGTCATGCATATGTATACCCACATACATACATAGAAAAATGAGTAAGTGTAGGAGCTGGAGAAATGATTCAGTAGTTAAGAGCATGTACTGCTCTTGCAGAANACTCGAGTTCAGTTTACAGCACCCACATCAGGCAGCACAACTACCACCAACTTCAGCAACTGGGAATCCAGGCCCCTTTTCTAGTCTCCAAAGGCANCTGTATTCACGTGCCCATAACCCATGTACATGCACACACACACACACACACATACATATTTTAAAAAATGTTAAAAAATAAAAATTATGACATTTCATAATACATTTCACTGTATATGGCTCATTATCTGCCCATTACCACCTTTGTCCCCTTCTCCCTTTAAGTAATCTCTCTGCTTTTGTCATACACATTTAAATCTAGGTTCCACATGATAAAAAAAAAAGTGTCTTTCTTGCCTCCATTACCTTCTTGTTCCTCCCCTATTTAGAAACATAATTTTTAGTTCACTGGAGCTTTTGCAATTTTTTTTTCATTTTTCTATTTACTCCTCAAGGATCTGACTGGTGTACAATAGGAGGAAAATATTTAATACTTGGAACAGACTTGTTAATAATTAGTTCCCAATGATAATTATTTTACTTACTTGATATTCACATGTCGATTAATCAAAAAGTTCTTAGTTTACATTATTTAGATTTTGAAACATGTTAGGCATATTAAACATACTTCCCATACTAATTTAATATACCCAGTGACATTTTAGCTTTGCACATGCATGAAAGTGTGGTGTATATGTATATATATATATATATGTATGTATGTATGTATTTTATACCTGTGGGCACACGTGTGTGGGTATATATGTATGTATGTGTGTGCACATACCTGTAGAGGCCAGGGGTTGATATTGAGTATCTTCCTTATTCGCTCTCCACCATATATATATTGAGGCAGTGTCTCTCACTTGAACCCATAACTCACCAGTTTGGCTAATCTAGCTAGCCAGTTTGCCCAGGGGATCCTGTCTCTGCCTCTGGAGCACTGGTATTATAGGCAGGCTGCCAAGATTTACATATGAGTGCTGGAGATCTGAATTCTGGTATTTGACTTGTGTGGCAAACACTTTATCTAGGAGTCCGTCTCCCTAGCCCTCCCCAGCCATCTTTTTGTTTGGTTTTTTTTTTTGTTGTTGTTGTTGTTGTGTGGTTCATGTGTGTCATGCCCACCCTCACCCCCCACCATACCCAGACAGGGTTTCTCTGTTGTAGCCTTGGCTGTCCTGGAGTTCACTCTGTAGACCAGGCTGGCCTTGAACTCAGAGATCCACCTGCCTTTGCCTCCCAAGTGCTATGATTAAAGGTTTTTTTTAAAAAAAGATTTNTTTAATTATTTTATGTATATGAGTGCTCTACCTCCTTTATGCCAGAAGGGGATATCAGATTGCATTATAGATGGTTGTGACCCACCATGTGGTTGCTGGGGACCTAAAGAGCAGCCATTACTCTTAACTGCTGAGCCATCTCTCCAGCCTACCTGGTGCCATTTTTAAATCTCATTAAGAAGAAGACTGGGAACTTTCTTGGGACTGGAGATAATGTAGCTCAATGGATAGAATGCTTGTCTAGCACACACAAAGAGCGCTAGCACCACATAAGCCAAGTATAGTGGTGCACACCTGTAATCCCAGTACTAAAATCACTACAGATTTTCATTAGCTATAATTTGTTATATCATTTCAATATAAACTTAAGTCTGTATTATGGATGCCTTAAAACTAACAGGTGTGGCTGGAGAAATATCTCAGAGGTTAATAGTGCTTCCTTATCTTCCACAGAACATGAGTTTGGTTCTTAGTAACCACAGTGGGCTGCAGAATTGCCTATAACTTAGCTTCAGAAGCTCTCATACCCTCTTCTGGTCTCTTCAGGCATACACAGCCACACACAGAGACACAGACACACAGACATACACACAGACAGATGTACACACAGACAGGCACACACACACAGACACAGACAGACAGATACACACATACACCTGTCTCTTATACACATCTAGATGTGTATAAGAGACAGGGTCTGGTCCATGCCTCAAACTTACAAAGATCTGCCTGCCTCTGTCTCCCAGGTGCTGGGATTAAGGTGTGTGTCATCACACCCAGCTGTACTTGTCCCTTTAACTCAATTCTTTAGGTGGTCCTTACTAACAGTCTTCTATTTATAGACTTGCCAAAAACAATATCAGATCTTATCTTTGCACTGTCAGTGACATGACTGTGTTTAATATTTCATTTTTCCATTGTTTATTCTCAGTAATCAACTACAACTTTTAGAATTAACATGCACAAGCAAGTATAAAGACTTTCCATTTTTATTTCCCCTAGCATAGTGTTAGGACACAGTAAACATCCATTTATTTACTAAACTATTATTGTTGCTCTCATCTCTATTATGTTTCATTAAAGACTTGTTTGCCTTATCAAAATTTAAATGTTTCCCTCAGGTTGTGACTTTACTAGGCAAAATGGAACGTCTTCGAAGCTCTCCCCTTCATGCTAATATCTCTACTGCTCTTGATAGACACTTGGAGTCGATTCACATTGTACAGTCACGTAGAAAGGATGAAATTGTTAATGCTTCAAATCGGCAAAGACAAGGAGTGCCTAGGTGCCAAGATGACCGAGGTACAAATGTTTTTGGGGTTTTGTTTGTTTTAATTTATTTATATTTTATGTATGAGTAAAATAGGGCATCGTATCATATTATATATAGTTGTGAGCTACCATGTGGTTGCTGGGAATTGAACTCCGGACCTCTGGAAGAGCAGCCAGTGCTCTTAATCTCTGAGCCATCTCTCCAGCCCAAAATTAATACTTATCTAAAGAACAAATTAGCAAATGATCACATTATTTATTCCCAAAGTATTTTGTTCTCTTTTGTTAATTTTATGCACTTAATTATAATACCTGTCTTAAGATAGTCTCTTTTACCAAAGCATAGTTATTGCTATAGAGATCAAAGGTAAAGTAACAACACTTTTAAGTATTTTAAAAATCAAAGTACTTCATTAGCTTAGCCATCGTCACTTTTGTAAAAAAAAAAATAATGTTTGATCACTTTGTAGCAACAGAACTGAGCTGCTTAAGATGGTATTAAGGGGTATTTAAGTGAATAATAAATATTTAAGTGAATAATAAGAAGTAACCCTATTTATTTTACAGATGTTTTTGCTCTTGCTACAGCAATTAAAGAGATGTGTGTAGCTACTCGGAAAGCACGCACTACCCTATGGTGTGCACTGCAGATGACCTTGCCAAAAACAGCAAGTACATCGGGCCAAGCTGACATGGAAAAGGCTTTCCAAGATCTAGTAAACTGTGAAGATAAAGTCCATGAAAGCATAAATAGTAGCAATCCAATGAACTAGAGAGGTGAAACAAATAAACATTAAGGAAATGCCAGCAGAAGGAAGAGTTAAAAAGCTGATAAGTAAATGTATCAAGATGTGCTAAAATTTTTAATGAACTTGTCAAAACTTGTCAAACTTTCAGTACATTAATTTTCTTTCAGATTTAAAGTTAATACTTCAATGAAGTCTAACTTCTATTTAAAAATCTGCTTGGAATGAATCAGATACAGTTTAAAGTGAACTCAAAGGTAAAGTTGATTACTCCAGGCGTTCTGAGTAGTCAAAGATAGCAAGTTTATTTAATTAAATATCCCCTTACAGCTAAAAATTGCTTAGATCCATTCTTCAGTGCAGGTAAATGCAAATGTGAAATTCTTCTAGGAGATAAGTTTCATTTAGTTCTGCCTTAGTAAGTATAATTCCAAATAATGAGTCTAAGTGACTGTAACCCAATTATGGCTACAGTTTAGTAACCAAGACAAGTTTTGATTGTGATTTAAAAGTATTTTCCTTACAAAACTGGATAATACCTAGGAAACAAAGGAAAACAAGGATAAACCCAATATTCATGTAAAAATTTAATATTTACAATACTACCATATTTATAAATTTGAAATCTTAGTGCCTAAGTATATGGAGGGAAATGCATCTGATTCTCCTAAATTAGTGATAAAAGTGCCAGTGTGAAAACCATGCAAGTTACTGAATATAAAACCTGTTCAAATCATTAGTGTATATTCTTTAAATTTTAATTATACTATCAATTATTAAATATTTCCAATTTCAAAGTATTTAATTGAATCAAAATAAAACATTCCTTTATCTGGATCTTTTAGACTCGATGCCTAGTAACTAAAATAATGACTCTTGTTTTAATACCCTTAGTTTGCTGTCTTTGATGAGGGTATCACGAAGTTCTAAAATGTATTTTTTAGGTTAATCTTTAACTAGTTTAGTTTTGCCAATTAGTTAGTGTATATTTTGTGTAGTTATGTTCATTTGTTTGCTTCTGTATTTTTTAAAAAGAACAATTGAAAGCTTGGCTTTTTCTGTTTCTCATCACTTAATATCTTTGTATTAGAACCCGAATAATTTATTCATTAATATGAAATGTTGGTATTATGTGACTCAGAAGATCTTGGGTTTTAAAGTTTCTAGCATGAGTTAAACTATAATATAATGTACTGATGAAATTTAATTGAAATATCCTTGACTAGAAACACTGATGTTTTTGATGTTAGTGTTTTTTCTTAGCTTTAGAAATCCTGGTATTAAAAAGAGTGTAATCACACCACATAAATTTTCTTTAGATGATGTGCGGAAGAAACTGATTGAGAATTCAGGAGTAACTGTAGGGAGAAACATTTTGATCACTGATATGCTTAGAACTACCAAATGAATTACATTGAGGGTAGTCAAATGAAATAGACCACTCCACCACAGTCACTGCATAGAAAGTGGTTAAGTTTGACATAAAACATGTTGAATGTTATGAAAACAAATATTGTACTGAATTTAGTCTCTCAGGAAAAAATAAATTACTTTGTTGAAAATATTTGGTTTCATTTTTTTACATTTGTGTTCATTTCTAACATTGTATTATTTATGTCTGAAAACCACGTGAATTTCATAAGAGCCTTTCTGGTTTAAATTTCTTAACATGTAAGAATATTGGTAAGGCATGGCGTGGTGACGCATGCCTTTAATCCCAGCACTTGGGAGGCAGAGGCAGGTGGATCTCTGAGTTTGAGGCTAGCCTGGTCTACGAAGTGAGTTCCAGGACAGCTAGGACTGTCACACAGAGAAACCCTGTCTCGAAAAACCAAAAAAAAAAAGAAACGAAACTTCGGCTGGGCGGTGTAGTGCATGTTGGTAGATGATTGTGATTCAGGTTAGATTCCACCTGACCTCTTTCAAAAATGAAACTTACTTTGCCTTGCTTAATAAAAACTCCAGGGAGACCTTTACAGGACAGTGGTCACAAGTGATATACCAGTCGGTTAAGGAAAACC
Source organism: Neotoma lepida (assembly GCA_001675575.1). NCBI lineage: Eukaryota > Metazoa > Chordata > Mammalia > Rodentia > Cricetidae > Neotoma > Neotoma lepida. The sequence continues at coordinate 665,253 of LZPO01115350.1, read as the reverse complement.
AAACCCTGGGCTGGGGATGTAGCTCAATTGGGTGAATGCTTACAGAGTATGCAGGAGACCCTGTTTGCTCCTAGGCACTGTATAAACCTTATGTGTGGTGCATGCCTGTAATCCAGTGTTAGTGGGGGGAGGGCAGGAGGATCAGAAAGTCAGAGCTATCTTCAGTGACAATGTTCTTGAGGCTAGATGTAGCACGTGGGAGATCGAGTCAGGAGAATCAGAAGTTAAAGGCCAGCCTCAGCCAAATAAGGCCAGCTGGGGCTATCCTGTCACAAAGATCTNTGAAATTTTGCTTTGGTGTCATTTTCTATAGTATAGATCAGTGGTTCTCAACCTGTGAGTCCCCACAGGCAAACCTTTATCTCCAAAAAGTATTTACATTATGATTCTTAATAGTAGCAAAATTACAGTTATGAAATTGCACAAAAATAACTATGGTTGGGGGTCAGTCATCACAACATGAGGAACTGCATTAAAGGGTTGCAGCATTGGGAAGGTTAAGAACAACTGGTAAAAATGGTTCTTTCTCTTTGGTTTCCTAGCTGTCCCTGAACTTGTTATGTGTGCCTCAGGCTTGCAGTGATCCTGCTGTTCCTGCCTCCCCAGTGCTGGTATTGTAGGCATGTACCTTTACACCCTGCTAGATGGTTCTTACATGCTTCTAAATTGCAGCTTACAAAAATATTTAAATTATCACACAAAATCTGCAGCGAAACTGGCAAAGGTGATGTTCTCTAATTCAAAGAAATATATCTTTCTTTTTAAATTTGTGTGTACATGTACACACATATGGCACAGTGGGTGTGGGGGTCAGAGGACAACTTGGTGTAGTCAGTCTCTCCTAACACCATGTGGGTCCTGGAGATTGAACTCATCAGGATTGGTAGCACATGCCTTTACCCACTCAACTGACCTAGCCCATGTTTTTATTTTGCTTTTCTTTAAAAGAGTATGTCTCTGTGTTAGTAAGCACACACAAACACATAGAAGAAATATTTTTTAAATTCGATAGATCAAGGAAGACACCATACACAAATACATATGAAGGTATTTGAAAATTACCTTAAGTCACTCTATCATTACCCTTTCCATTTGAATAAGTGGCTATAAAAAGGTTTTGGAGGAATTACTNTTATAAAGAAAACCCCATTGGGGTCTGGAGAGATGGTTCAGCAGTTAAGAGCACTTGCTGCTCTTCAGAGGATTTGGCTCCTGGTTTGATTCCCAGCAACCACAAGGTGGCTCACAGCCACCTGTACCTCCAGTCCCTGGAGATCCCATACCCTCTTCTGGCTTCCAATGGCACTNCATGCACACATGCAGGCAAAACACCTGTACACATTAAAATTTAATTTTTAGCTGAGTTATGGTGGCACACATTTTTAATCCTAGCACTTAGGAGACAGAGGCAGGTGGATCTCTGTGAGTTCGAAGCCAGCCTGGTCTACAGAGCTAGGACAGCCAGGGCTACTCCAAGAAACCCTGTCTCAAAAACCTAAAACAAACAAAAAATTGTATCTTCAGTGAATAACCTTACCAAAGCCTAATGAGCTAATTGATTTTTATTTAAGCATCAGTTGGATGTACACTATAACACACAGAGTCCCAGAAGAACTGTTAACTGGGTGTGGTGACACATGCCTGTAATCTCTGCAGTTGGAAGGCTGAAGCAAGAAGGTCAGGAATTAAAGGGAAACCTAGGTTACAAAGCAGGAGGCAGCCTAGGCTACGGGAGATCCTGTCTCCAAACAAAAAACTAGCAAATTGAAACAAATACCTTAAGGGATGGATACAATCTTGACTCTTTCAGAAGCAAAATCAAGGTGAGAAGGAAGTCTCAAAATAAGGATTACTAAATTAAAGCAGGTTCTGTCATATACTCTACAGAGCTGTAGCTCACCGCNTCTACCACATAAAGGACTTCAACGCCAACTTACTCAAGCTCCAAAAAATAAGCTAATCCTCTGAGCNAATTTTACTTCACAGGAAACTTGGAAACAAATTTAAGAGAGATGTTTCACTTGCAGAGTATATCTTACAGGGCTGACCAGATGATAAAGACTATTCCCAAGGGACCAGCCACACATTCCTTCCCACTAGCAGCTGGAAAAAACAAGGCAGACGACACTGACTTAAATAAAGTTTATTTAAAAAAAGAAAAAGGTGGTTATTTTTGCAGTGTCATGGTTGTAGGATAAAGAGGCAGCATTATCTCCTTTCCTTAACCATGTTTTTTTTTCTTCTGCACAAAGGTAGCTAATGATACAAAAACAAGTCAGAAGACTTTCTCCAAATATTAGTAAATACTAGGTTTTATAGGCCACATATGGTCTCAATCATGAATGTCTTTCTTTTATAACCTTTTAAAAATGTAAAAAACCATTTTAGTTTGCCCCATACCAAAAAAAAAAAAGACTGGGCCAAACTTGGCCTGTGAGTGGTAGTCTTCTAACCCCTGGTATAAAATATCTACTGTATCTTGTCAGAGAAATTGTTCTCTTGAGGCTTTTGATAGCTGTTGCCCAAAGTCAAGTACAGAAGGACTTTATTTACAACTGGATGTGGCTGTGACAGAAGAAGAATTGGAGAGTTTCTGCTCACCCTTGACTCCCCGTTTTTCCACTCATAAGTTTGTTAACCACCAACTATATATACTTTTAAGTATCTTGTGTTAGCAAAATTTCCAGTGTTTTTCTCTAAAAGTAATTCCTTCAGTTTCTCTAAACAAGGAATTATTAGGACTTAATACTCATGTTGCAGGTGTGTCCAACCTGTGGCTGAGAATAACTATAAATTCAGCCTAACACAAAATCATCAACTTATTTTTAAAACATGATTTTTTTTGCAAGTTTTAAAGTCATGCCATGACATCAAAAGGTCGGACATGCCTGCAGAATAAAACAAGATTAAAATCAAGAGGGGATTCAAGGGAACTCATGATTTATCTAACTAATAATGATAACCTTATACCCCAAACTGACACATCCTTCTTAAGGTCACAGACTACATGAAAAGTATGTAGCTCTCTATTTTAAAAGATACTTGATTCTCCCATAGGTCAAGTTTTTCTTCAATGCTGGGGATCGATCCCAGGGCCTTTTATGCTAAGTAGGCACTCAATACAACTACAGCTTGAGCCTAAGTTGACACATTAAAAAAAAGTTATTAGAAGATCTGTCACACCCCAAATACCATCTTGCACTTTCCTGATTTGATGCCATATAAAACCTGGATCTAGGTAGGGCTCTTCATTAGCTATTTCAGCCATAAAATACTGCTACTACAAGCCAGGTGTAGCCCTTTATGCCCATAATCCTAAGGCTGAGAAACTGAGGCAAGGACACTGCACTAAGTTCAAGGCCAGCCTAGACTACAGAATGAAACCCTGTTTGAAAACAAAAACCCACTACATTTTGAGGTGAATATTGCCTCGGGACCAATTTGCACTTTTTTTTTTTTAATCTCAGAAGGAATAGTCATGTTTCCTTCAGGATGTTGGCTTTCTGAATCTGGCTGATTACACAAAGTGAGGGAAGACCTTTTAAAAAAAAAAAAAAAAAAAAAAAAAAGCCAGAAGAGCACAGGATTTCAGTACTAAAATAGAAAGGCTACCCTAATTCCAGATCTTTGGTAAAGATACTAACTATAATTGATTGCCCACACCACCAAAACATGGCACATTTTGTAGTTACAAGTGATTGTGATTTTCCTTTTGAACATGTAAACAAAGAGGGTAAGCCTTAGGACATTTTGGGAAATGCATTAGTCTCAGTTCTCTTAAATACACAGACGCACAATCAATTCATGGGAACAGTGGGCCGAGGTTATCGCTTTCGTTCCCCTTTCTGTGTTCTTTTCCTTTCCTTCTCCTTGCGCTCCTGCTTGGCTAGCTTGTCCTTCTCCCTCTGCAGCTTGTCCTGTTCCTTCTTCCTTTGGGACTCATCCCGAAGCGTGTCTCGTTCCAATTTCCGAGCATTGAGAACATCTTCCACATTGGTGTTTCGGAACAGAGCTACCAATGAGTTAAGGGATTAAGCTACACATCCCACAGGCAACAATCCTGCAGCTTCCTCAGTCTGGATGCCCCTTCTCTACACACTGAGTCCAAAATGAACTCTAGGTATTCCTGGTATTAAAAAGATCTTTGGTTTGGGCTAGAGAGATGGCTAAGTGGTCATAAACACTTGATCTAGCAAAGGTTCAGTCCCAGACAGTGGCTCACTCTCATGAATAATTCCAGTTCTAGGGGATCTGATGCCCTCTTCTGGCCTCTGGGGGCATCAAGCACACACATGGTACACATACATACATGCAGATACTAAAAAGATACATACTAAAAAGATTAAATGTACCAGGCAATCTCCTCTATATTCTTGAAATGTGACCTTTTTCTATATTAGGCTATAAAATAAATGAGTCTCAGGCTGAGAAGAGAGCTCAGCAACTGAGCACTTACCTAAGCATACCCAAGGCCCTGGGGTCAATCCCTCACACCAAAAATCAATTACTGAGATACTATCTGATAACCCACTATAACCCCTCACCTAGGAGGTAAATTTCTAGATTTACCTTCTTAGGAATATCTCAGAACAACCTGTTAGTGGGGACCTTTCTCAACACACATTTCAATACTGATCGTATTTTCAGCTTCAAGTATTTAGTATCTGTGTTCTCTTTCCAATTACAAGGTTTTTGAGAATAAAGATAAAACTTTAACATTTTAATTTTCCCCTTAGTCCTGGGCAACTCAGAGATCCAGGGAATAGGACTTCTTCTCTTAGAAATCCTTCTAGCTGGGTGTGGTGGCTCATGCCTTACAGAAGTTAAAGCCAATTCAAGGACANCCTCTGATAATTGAGTTTAGCATGGGCTAAAACAGCCTCTTGTCTCAAAAAACAAAAACCAAGCCATGTGAAGTCCAGTGTGGCGGCCCATGACTTTAATCTCAGCACTCAGGGAGGCAGAAGCAGGGTAAACTCCGAGAGTTCACATCCAGCCTGGTCTACAGAGCAAGTTCCAGACCATCCAGTACTACACAGAGAGACTCTGTCTCAAAAAACAAAATCAAAAAGCAACAACAAGCCAGGTGTGGTGGTGCATTCCTTTAAAGCGTAGCACTTAAGAGACAGGGCAGGGAGATCTCTGTGAGTTCCAGGCAAGCTTGGTCTATATAGAGTTCCAGGCAAGCCAGGACTACATAGTAAGACCCTGTCTCCCAAACAACAAACAAACAAATAGAACAAAACTCCCCACCCCCTTTGTTAGGGGTGGCACATGCTTTTAATCAGAGCACTTGGAGGTGGAGGCAAAGAATAGGAATTCAAAGTCATCCTAGCAAGTTGGAGGCTAGCACCTAGTATGTGTTAACTTGTTTTCTTTGGGTAGAGTGTACTAAGTGTACTATCCAGGGCTGTGCTAGGCATGGGGCTCCCAGTACTGGCATGACAGGACATCCTTGGAGATAAGAGGGAACCTATAGCAGTGACAGCAAAATGACAATTGATCTCTAAAAGGACCTTGGAGAACAACAAGGGATGGACTAAGAGAAGGATACATTTGTCAGAAGTGACGTTTGCTGTCGAAGCACTCGGATCATCTTTCTCATCTGCTTCGGTGAGAGACATTAAGGAAACCAGGTGGGAAAAAGGCCACACACATCTCAAATTGAGTTTGACAAAAGTCAATAGACATGGTTAGGAGAAGCAAGCTGAATGCAGTGAGGATAGGGTCACGGGTGTGACGGTAAACTCCAGAGACTCATTTCTGAAAATCTTAACTTAGGGGAAATGCCTCAAATTTCTATAGGATCCACTCCTAGAGGCTTAAAAGAAAGGCCAGGTGGTCTGCGAAGACCCCACGTTAACATTACCTAAAGGAAGGGGCAAGACAGACTCTGAAACAGCACAGTTCAACACTAGGGAGGTGGAGGCAGGAAGATCAGGAGTTGAAGGCCAGTCATTCTCAAAGCAGTTCAATGCTAGCTGGGCTGCATCAGAACGCACATGGATGCATGTGTGCACATACTGTAATTCTCAGAGCCTCCAGGAACTTTCAAGAAGTCCACATCCATGTACTCTTATCTTGAGTCAACTTTATATCAGAAACTCAGGAAAAGCCCAGAAATCTGTGTTTTAACCTCAGAGCTCATGCTTTAAAAGCCTTTTTTGGAAGTCAGGCATAGTGACACACGGCTTTTGAACCCACAAAGGCCCAGGATCACTGTCATTTTGAAGGAGAAAACTAAGCTAGAGAGGGGGGCTGCAACTTCTTGGGGGGGATGTACACTGTCCAAGACTCTAGCATGAGCCTTGGGAAATGGTGCCGAGCCTCCAAAAAGGATATTCCTCTTCGTCTGTCACATCGGCATACTGGGCCAGCAGGGCGGCTTTCCTCTGCCTCTCCTCTTCGGAAACCATCCTGGGCTTTACCACAATCTGTGCCTGCTTCTCAATCAAGGTGGCGATGGCCTGAACCTCATCTGCCAGGTGGACGAAGGGAGACACAAGGAGAGCATGAATGTGAAGACAAGGCCCCAAGTCACTAATCCATCCAGTCAGTGCTGGTCCCTGAGGACTCAGGAGTCATCCAGGAGACAAGGTAAAGCTATGCAGGCTTCAGGTCTTCTTTAAAAAGTGGTTTAGATTATGTTTACTTATTGGGGTGTATGTGTGCACTGAAGTCCGGAGGACAATGTGGGGAGTCAGTTCTCTCCTTTAGGGGGTTCCAGGGATGGAACTGGGGACACCAGGCTTGTGCACTAGGCACTTTACTTGTTGAGCCAACTCACTGCTCTAGAGGAACTTTTTTAAAAACACCAATACCGGGGGCTAGAGATGGCTCAGTGTTGAAGAGTACACACTGTTCTTGCAAAGGACCTGAGTTTAGTTCCCAGCACCCANACAGGGTGTCTCACAGCCACCTGGAACTGTAGCTTGAGGACATCCAATGCATCTGTGGGCACTTATAGTCACATGCACATACCCACACACAGAAAAATACACATTGAAATAAAAAACTGATCTTTAAAANACAGCTTTTAATTCCATGTCTTTTTTAAAAATTACTTCTTTCATGTGCATTGGTGTCTTGCCTGCATGTATGTCTGTGTGAGGGTGTTGGATCCCCTGGAACTGGAGTTANAGACAGTTGTGAGCTGCCATGTGGGTGCTGGGAATTGAACCTAGGTCCTCTGGAGGAGCAGCTAGTGCTCTTAACCACTGAGCCATCTCCCCAGCCCTTAATTCCATGCCTTTAATTCCAGCAAGACAAACAAACACAAATATCTGGGCCCCAAATCCAGTATATGAGGTGATTTATTGTATACTCAAGACTGAGGACTAACACTGTATAATTTTTTTCCCCGAGACAGGGTTTCTCTGTGTAGCCCTGGCTGTCCTGGAACTCGCTCTGAAGAACAGGCTGGACTCGAACTCACAGTGATCTCCCTGTCTCAACAGTTCTTCACAAGTTTGACTTCTGTGTTTTGAGTTCTCTGTAGCTAATTCACCGTCCTAATGAACAGATAAGCCCATTCCTCTCTCGAGTTCAAGGGGGAAGGATTCAGCCAAATGAAGCAGAATCTCTACCATAGTTATGCTACGTAATGAGACTATGAGAAAGGGGGGTGAGCCGGTGACGTGGCTCGGTGGGTAAAGGCTCCTGGCTTTCAGACTGCTGTCAACTTTGAGTTTAGAAGATGATAGCTGACCCTGTGTGTGTGATGCAATTCTACCAGGGGCATGGATGGGAGGGAAAGCAAAAATCAAAGTGATGCAGGTGTTGTGATGCACACCTGTAGCACATAAGACGCTGAAGCAAAAGGGGGAGGGACTCAAGGCAAGCAGGGGCTACTTAGAGAGTCCCGGGCATGCTGGGCAGTGGTGGCACACGCCTTTAATCTTAGTACTCAGGTGGCAGAGGCAGGTGGATCTGTGAGTTCAAGGCCAGCCTGNTCTACAGAGAGTTCCAGGACAGCCAGGGCTACATACATAGATAGATAAACCCTGTCTCGAAAAACCAAAAAAGTTCCAGGCAAGCCTGGGCTATGTACAATGAGACTTTGTTTCAAAAAAACAGTGAAAGAAACACACACCTATACCACAATGAAGATGACTGTGGTCGGGGTAGATTGGAAAGACACAAAAGGAAATCCATGGTTAGTAAAACCTTAAAGGCCTCTGTGTGTTTGCTGATGCAAATTATCTTAGGAGGAGTGAGTACCCAAGGAGAAAAAGAAACTCTCTCGCTCCCTAACAGCTGCACAGGAAAAGCCCCTGGGGGTCGGACCTGAAACAGTAACTGAGACCAGCAAGATGGTTTAGTGAGTAGAGGCTCTCTCCACCATCCTCATGGCCTGATCCCTATGACCCACAAGGTAGAAAGACAGATCCAAATCCTGAAAGTTGACCTGACCCTAATACACCTCAGGAACACGCACACACACACACACACACACACACACACACACACACCCCACAGCTTACCTAGAAGAATAAATGTTTTTCAAAAAGAAAGGCCAACTCTACCTTCTTTTTTTACTTTGGTGGGGACATTTTGTGATTCTGACCATCGTTCCACAATTTCCTTACAGATATCAAGGAGTGAATCTTCTTCCTAGTTGGAAAAGCACACCAGTTAATTTCCTGAACAAAACCTTCAAAAACAACAAGGAAGGCATGTGCAGAACACCACTCTCCCTGCTGGAAACAGGAAGAAACTCTGGGAGGGCCTAGGCCACAGCAGTATGTGCTTCTCATCTGAGTGATCCCAGAACTCACACTCTGCCCTGCGGCTCACTTAGGGTAGCCCTCCTCAGTCTTCATTTTTTATTTTTTTAACTAGGTTTTTTTTTGCTTTTTTTTTAAGATTTATTTATTATGTATACAGAAGAGGGCGCCAGATCTCATTACGGATGGTTGTGAGCCACCATGTGGTTGCTGGAAATTGAACTCAGGACCTCTGGAAGAACAGTCAGTGCTCTTAACCTCTGAGCCACCTCTCCAGCCCCTCAGTCTTCATTTTTCATTTTTAAAGGAGGAAATGTTTCATTTTTTAATTGATAACTGTATATATCGTCTACTCTTAGGATACAATATATTACGTTTAGTTTTTTGTTTTTAGTATGTGTATGTGTGTTTGTGTGTTTATGGTATGTGTGGTATGTGAACACAGTGTGTATGTGCTGTGACTCCTGTGGAGTTAGAGGACAACTGTGGGAGTTGGTTCCCTCCTCCCACCGCGTGGCTCTCAGAAATCAAACTAAAGTGACAGGCGTGGCAGAAAGCACTTTGCCTGCTGACCCACGTCACTGGCCTGATACTATGTACATGAATGGTTAAATCAATCTAACTACTAATTTCTTTAATTCACTACTTACCAGTTTCTTGTAGGGAAACATTTAAAATCTAGTCTTGGAAACACACAATATGTTATTACATTGTTATTTACGACAGCTTCNATTCCATGCTCCAGATTGCTAGAGCATCTCTCCTTCTCCTTTGCCTATATCTTCCTTTCTTTCTGTCTTTCTTTTTGGAGGAAAACTTGTTGACTAAACCAAAACTCCCCCCTTGTTCTGTTTCATTGGTTTTGTATATTTAAGTTTTTATAGCCCAGGCTAGCCTCCAACTTAAGTAGCTGAGGTTAGCCATGAACTCTTGATTCTCTTACCTCCATATTCTAAGTGCTGGGATCAAAGGCATGCATCATCACACCCACCATGTTTTGCTGGTGTTTAGACAGGGTCACACTCTGTAGCCCAGGCTAGACTTGATCTTGCAGCAACCCTCCTCCCCTTGCCTCCCAAGTTCTGGGATTACTAACACACTTGCCTTCAGGACACTAAAAATTTCAACTACCCTAAACATGATACCCTGATTATCCTACTTGAAACTGCAATCCATCCCTACACACCTGACCATTTTACAATGCCCCCCCTTTCAAACCTAGGTCTGAGTCATCTCACTGGGTCTGCGACTGTGTTTATACTGTGGGATGATTAAATCGATCTTAGTTAATCACTACCTATAGTACTATAACTTAGTGCTCAAGGCTCTCCTTTCTAGAATAATACTCCACAATGGCAGCTGTTTCTACTGTGCTCCTCCAAGTACTTCAAGCAGTGTCAGGGAGAAAATAATTCCATGGATTAAAAAATATATATGATACATCAGTCAATCATCCAGTACAAGAACCAGTTGAGAGAAAAAAAAAAAGGAAGAGTGGGGGGTGCTTTTATTTATACCACCTTGTATTATATATGACCCTGAATCTTACCTCAAATTCTCACTAACAAACTTTCTAATCCCCTAACAGTTAATTCAGTTTGTTTCTCCAAGAATGAGATTTCTGCAAAAGTCAAGGGCCTCTGGCATTACAGTCAAACAGAACTATGACTTTAAAATATTCTCTGCAGAGACCACACTCTCTGTAGAGATGCTCTCAGTTGCTTCATGACCAGGACTCCTGCCCCACGACAATTCCTGGCAGTTCTTCCCAGGGACAGTTCGAATATAGATGGGGTTTCAGAAAACTATGAGAAAGTTAAACATGACATGTGAATTTGACAGAGGAGGAAATCATCCTTAAAATGATTTTTGTCCTCTGCGGTTTATACATGAGGCACTTAGAACCAAATGTGTCTTGATAAGTCGCCTCTTCTACCAAGAGTCTGGAACAAGNACTTGCTGCTCCTTAGCAACAGACACAGACTCCATTACCGTCACCATGGAAAATACTAAGTATGAAACTCAACCTCTTCCTGGAAACCTCACAGCTGCAAATGATACCCCAAATCCTCGCCTTTTACCCTTATTTCTCCTAATCTGCAATTCGGGGTCGAAGGAAAGAACTTACAGTGCTGTATTCCCACCGAACCCCCAAGCTGCCTCACAAGCTGCGTTAGCTCTTTTCCATTTACAGACCAAAGCTTCTTGCCAGTAGGAGCAGGGACAGCTGCAGTGTTGGCCAGCATGTTCCCATCAATGAACTGAACCTTAGTGTGTGTCTCTAGCATGTGCCCCGTATCAAAAAATTTACTTTTAGACTGGAAAACAAAAACTCTGACTTCTGTCTATATAAAGAATGTATAGTCATATTTATATCTATGCTCACCAGACCTTTTGATTCTTAGTAGTCCTTGAATATTAGGCTTTTTTTTTTTTGAAGAGGGCACCAGATCTCATTACAGATGGTTGTGAGCCACCATGTGGTTGCTGGGAATTGAACTCAGGACCTCTGGAAGAGCAGTCAGTGCATTTAACCTCTGAGCCATCTCCCCAGGTCCAAATATTGGCTTTAAGGACAACAGATGAACCCATTCTCCAAACCTGATCATTGTGATAGACATCAAAAAACAAAGCCTTTGATGAACTAGAGACTCTCACAGTAGCAGTTTGGTTTTCAAAAGCTCCCCTAGGGCTGGAGGGATAGCTCAGCCGTTAAAGGTTAGGCTCACAATCAAAAGCTCCCCTGAACCTTGTGTGAGGGAGGACAACGATTTCTATGGTATTTAGTGAAGACACAGCAAATTTTACTTTTAAGCTGATCGTATTTATTCATTTATTAGATTTTTATTATTTTATTTTATTTTATGTATTATGGGCGTTTTGCCTGCACGTATGTCTGTGAACCACACGCATGCCTGTTACCCATGGAGGTCAGAAGAGGGCGTCTGATCCCCTGAAACTAGATTTATAGATGATTGTGAGCCACCGTGTGGGTGTTGGTAATGGAATTCAGGGTTTTTTGGTTCTTCAAGACAAGGTTTCACTGTGTAGTTTTGGTGCCTGTCCTGAATCTCACTCTGTAGATGAGGCGCCTCGAACTCACAGATATCCGCCTGGCTCTGCCTCCCGAGTGCTGGGATTAAAGGCGTGCACCACCACCACCCCGCAGGACCTCAGGTTCTTTGTAAGAGTGTCAAGTGCTCTTAACCACTGAGCCTTCTCTCCAGCCCCCGGGTTGATTATTATATTAAAAGGAAAGACTGCAGGACAGTCACAGACGACACATGTAGGGAATCTAAATCTAGGCATCCAATCTAATTAAAGGTCTCTTTGGGAGTGGCACAAGTTGGGATGAACTCCACACAAATGATCAGATTAGAAAAGTGGGCATCTTGGTCACCTGATACATAAATACAGTTTTAAAGTACAAATTTCTGAATTAGCGAACCTGCCCGTTTTGTTTTTCTAGAGTCTCACTTTGTAAGCCCAAAGTTGGCCTCCAGCTTGCTGTCCTCCCCAGAGCCGGGACAACAGACGTGCACCATGGCACACGCGGCATGAATCTGCTTTTGGGTTTTCGAGACAGGGTTTCTCTGTGCCCTGGCTGTCCTGAACTCACTATGTAGATCACAAACATCGCCTGCCTCTGCCTCATGAGAGCTGGGATTAAAGGCGTGCAACGCGACGCCCAGCCCACGAACCTGCATCTAAGAGGCTAAATACCTTATCTGCTTTTCCAATCTGTCTCATCACACCGCCCCACCCAACACCCATCAATAATTACTAAATTTACAAAATACTGCTTATCATGAAAAGATCTTCACTACCAGCTTACCTTTTGAGGACTCATCTCTGAAACAAGAGCCAAGAGGGAACTTCCTACTGGCTTTTGTCATGGGACAACCCTAAGACTACCCCCCCTTGAGATGGGCAGACATCTCAAGAGCGTTTTATTCCCCCCCTCTGAACGCTACAAACTAAAGGGGATGGAACTGTTAGACGTTTATGATCAAACTGTCGTTCACACATCTCAATGGCTTCAGAACACTATCTAGCACATCCAAAGGCACCCCAGGAAGCCTAGTTGCCAGGAATACGGGCACCCCATTCCTCTCTATGCACCTGTAACCTTCGGGCTTCCCAAAAATCTGTCTGGGGAGCAGCAACCCACTTCCCCCTCAGAGTAGGCTTCTTCCCGATAAGCCCACTAAGCCTTTGAGACAGTAACAGGAGAAGAGAGATGTGAAGTATGCCAGAGGTTCCCAGATGTCTCTCTGAGGCTCATAGAATGTGTCCGNACCACTCTACTCACCAGGAAAGCAGAGAGGATACCCTGCAGGGCGTCCAGCTTCTCTTCCTCCTCCTCCTCCTGTAGGACACCAAGGATGTAAGCGCCATAAACGGCCCGGTCCACTCCCAGCGCCTCCAACCGTCCGTCCAGCCAGGACCCAAAACGCCCGCCATCGCCTTCACCGAGCACTGCCGCGGCCACTTCGCTGGGCGCCGCCATGCTGGGGACAGGGTCCTGCCGGACCCGGAGGTGCCTACCGCAGTGCCTGACGGGCCGCGCCACTGGCCCAGCGCGCATGCCTGGAGAGGCTCCTCCACCCCGGCGCGCCCGGCTAGGAGGGAGATCCGGGAGGATGCGCGCCGGCCACCGAGGCCTCGTGGTTTATCCGTGGCNGGGTGGTCCTCCCGGGACTCCGGCAGGTGAGTTTTTAACGGACTAGTTATAGTCGGCAATGATCAGATTCANTGTCATGGTCAGTGTCACAGGACNGAGAGCTCAGAGGACTGGCGCTCACCACGGATTCCAGCGCTTCGGCAAGCACTTGTGCGATGTGAAGCCAGGATGCCCCGTTGAGTCTTGTGCCCGGAATACCACCGTCGCTACCATAACAAGCTTCCCTCCCTGAAAACCACATTCCAGAAGACGTTCTCTGACTCATNACCGTACGGAGACACAGAGGAGATGCTCAGCAGTTGAACTGCTTGCTTAGCACCTCAGAGTCATTGCTTGCACTCTTTGCTCCCAGGTTTCTACAGGAATGTCTTTGAAGAGTGGCTTAGTTACAGTTTCTGTTGTTGTGATAAGACACCATGACTGACAGCAACTTGGGGAGAAAAGGATTTATTTCAGCTTCCACTCTTAGGTCACACTCCCATCACTGAGGGG
>LZPO01115350.1:611169-624408 GCA_001675575.1 Neotoma lepida | reverse complement strand
TGTGAAGCTGTGTTACTGTGCCTGTCTAAAACACCTGATGGTCTAATAAAGAACTGAACGGCCAATAGCAAGGCAGGAGAAAGGATAGGCGGGGCTGGCAGGCGGAGAGAATACATAGGAGGAGAGATCTGGGAGGAGGAAAGAAGGATGGAGAGAAAGAGGAGGACGCAAGGGGCCAACCACCCAGCTACACAGCCAGACACAGGGTAAGAAATAATGAAAAGTATACAGAAATAGAGAAATATAAAAGCCCAAAGGCAAAAGCCAGACAGGATAATTTAAGTAAAGCTGGCTAGCAACAAGCCAAGCTAAGGTCTGACTGACACTTACAATTAAGAATAAGCCTCTGTATGATTTATTTGGGAGCTGAGTGGCAGGCCCCCCAAAAAGAACAAAGACCAACCAACAACAAACTTTTCTTNTTTTCTTTGTTTTTGTTTTTGTTTTGAGACAGGGTTTCTCTGGATAACAGCCCCGGCTATCCTGGAACTTTGCTCTGTAGACCAGGCTGGCCTCAAACTCACTGTGTAGCTGAGGATAACCTTGAACTCCTGGTCCTCCCGCCTCTACCTCTAAAGCAGTGGGACTGCAGGTGTAATCAGCCTCAGTTTCATTTCTTAAGTGTGTAGCTAGAACTGCCAAGTCTTAGGATAATTCTGCATTTAACTTGTAAAGTCACGGACTGGTTTTCACTGTGGCTGCACCGTTTTCCACTCCCTGCAGAAGTAGAGTACTCAGATTTCTCTAAATTCTCATCAGCTCCCATTAATGTCAAATTTTAAAGAATATTTTCTTTATTATTTGTGTGTGTGTGTGAGTGTAGGTATGCATGTGTATGTCAGAGGACCACTTTTGAAGTCAGTTCTCTCTTTCCAGTGTGGGACTCTATGACCAAACTCAAGTCATCAGTCTTCTTCAACAAGCACTTTTACCCATGAGTCATCTGGTAGACCAGTGTCAATTCTTCTGATGACAGCCATCCTAGTGGATATGAAGTGATTATCTCTTATGCTCCCTTCCCCGGAGGTGAAACTATTTTATTTCATGGTCATCTTTAAAACAAAGACAGCCAGAGGCTGTAATTTAGAGCATTTATTGCTCTCAATAAACGTGTAGGTTTAATTCCCAGCACCCACATGATGGCTCGCTACCATCTGTAACTCCAGTTCCAGGGGATCCAACACCCTGTTCTAATCTGTGCACACCGGGCATGCACATGGTACATGTACATACATGTGGGCAAAACACTCACACACATTAAAAAAAAAAAAAGCTAGTCAGATGTGGTGGTATATATCTAGTAATCCCAACACCCAGGAGGCTCGGGCAGGAGGACTGTGAGTTCAAGGCTAGCCTGGACTAAATAACAGGACCTTGCACCAATCAATTAATAAATGAACAAACTGGGGAGATGACTGTGTATAGCACTTGTCACACATTCTCAAGATNCATGTAAAACCGGACACAATAGCACATCTGCGCTCCTGTGCGCCTGTGAGAAGATGGGGGTGGGGACAGGAGAGTCTTTGGAAGCTTCAAGCCAGCTAGCCTGGTGTACTCGGTGGTGAACGACAAGAGACCCTGTCTGACACAAATGGAAAGCAGGAGCCAATACGGAAGTTGTTTCTGGTCTTCCTGCACGCATGCGCGCGCACACACACACACCACAAATGCACACACATACAAGATTTTTTTTTAAGACAATATTTTCTTCATATAAAAACTTCGGTCTAGGAGTTGCGGTCCCAGCTCAGTGGTAGACCACTTGGCATATTTTTTCTGAGATTCTGGATTTGAGCCCAGCACTGGGAGAGAGAGATGCAAGGAAGGNAGGCTAATTGGTTGACTAGTAAAAATACTTTGTAGAAATTTTATTGAAAGCTGGGTGGTGGTGGCGCACGGTTTTAATCCCAGCACTTGGGAGGCAGAGGCAGATGAATCTCAGTGAGTTTGTCCGGTTCAGGCTGGTCTATAAAGCGAGTTCCAGGACAGCCAGGACTGTTACAANGGAAACCTGTCTCGAAAAACAAAACAAAATTATTGCATAGACCTCCTCAAAGAACCCCTTTTGTATAGTTTAGTGAGGCTGCTTGGAAAATACATGTATACTAATTCCTAAAGTATACAGTCCACCACTCTGTACCTTCACCGTAGATGGTTGTCATCAGAAAGTTCAGCATGCTTACATATTTGATGATATGTACACCGACTGGTTTATCATTTCGTGTCCCATTGGNTCATCAGTGAGCTGTGTGGTCATTCCTTTCCCTGTGGTCTTCCTGTAACTGTCAAGTCTTTCCCAACAGTCCCAGTGGGAGCATCCTTTGTAGCTAGCTTTTGTTTTGCAGAAAGTTTCTTTTAAGGCCCACAGACCGCGTTTAACCAGTTCATTTAAATTGCGTTTCATAAATTTAGACATATGTTTTTCTAAGTACNTGCAAGCTGGTTGAAAATGAGCTCCAGTGGACATAATTGCAGTTGAAATAGCAGATGGACAGGTTTGGAAAATGTGAGGNCTCATATCATCCTAACCAGCAGGAAGCCCCCCACACCATATGGTCTCTGGCCATACTCTTGTGTTGGTGTCTGGGTCTTGTTTCCAATTAGAGATACAAGCAAGACATGATATAGGAAATGGTCTGTCAAATGCAGATCTGAGATACAAACACTTATTGGTGTGTGAGATTACANAACAGTCTAGTAGCAACAGTAAATCTCACAGTTGAGACACCAATATGGTTGTCAACATGAAGATCTTTTTTTTTNTCTGCTAAGCTGCAATCGTTGGCTGCCTCCTTCAGTGCAAACAACTGCATGGGGTTTAATTTCTAATCGACTGTGGCTAAGCCTTGCTTAACAGCGTCACATGCACATGCGCACCCCAAGATGCACTCCAAAACTGCTGTTACCTGATTGATGCTTTTGATAGGTGCTAGGGTGTCTCATCCATCTAATCCTTCCTTCCCTACAAGAGGAAATTACTAAACTTTTGGTGTATAAATGCACCATTTCATAGTTCCACCCTCAGTGTGTGAGAACGCTAGCGTGCAGCCTGAGCCTGTCGGAAGGGTGGCCTGGCTCACGGGAACCTCTTTCCTCACACTTGCTCCTCTCCATTACTGTTTTCCAGGGGGCACAGCTACGACTTTCCATTTGTCCAGGAAGATATCAGAAGAGTTCACCAAGTGCTGGGAGACAATCCTTTTCTGGAAAACCCTTTGATTTGGATCTGCCTGCTGGCCAGAATCTGCATTTTTAACAAGGGTCATCCACCTACTAAGTGGGCTATGCNGCCTGTGTTCCTCCTGTGATTGCACACGCCTTTGAAGACTGTCAAGCAAGGGCTGAGTGGGGTGAGACCTGTGGTTTCCAGGTATTTCCAACAATGTATAAAGTTACTATTTCCTACTAGGGAAATAATTTGTTTATTCTAGGAATTTAAAGAATGAAGAGCTACTCCAAATGACCGCCAGCTTTTTTAGGAATTTTTCTTTCTTTCCTTCCCCCTTTCCTCTTATAATGGCATTATTAAAATGTAATTCACAGGCCATAAAATTCTTAAAATGTTAAACACAGTGTTACTATATGAGCCAGCAAGTTTACTTATGGGCACCTGTTCAGGAGAAATGAAAACAGATTCACACAAAAACATGCACACAGATGTTCATAGCAGCATTACTCACAATAGTGAGAAAAAAAACATTTAAATATAATCGATAAACAGAATTTNGTATATGCATACAATAGAATACTGTTTGACAATACAACAGATAAACTGGTACATGACTAGGCCTCGTGCATGTGCTATGTGAGGAAAAACAGACACAAAAGACCACAGATTTTAATGATTCTAGTATGAAATGTTCAGAAAAAGCAAATATCTAGAGATAGAAAGTAGGCTAGAGGCTGCAAATGACATGAGGTTCTTTCTAGGGTGACCAGCTCTGTAAATGAACTAAAAAGCCAACGGAAAGCGGACCCTTCACATACACACTGTCTCACATGTGTGGGCTCCTTACATGTTGCCATGTAATGCCCTGTACTGTCTTATGGACTCTACCAGGGAAAAGGCTGTCATCATATGTGGCTCCTTGACTTTGGGCCAAAACCATGAGCCAAAATAAATTTATGCTCTTTTCTGTGTTCTGAGGCTTGAGCCCAGGGCCTATTGCGTGTCAAGCAAGCACTCTGCCAACTAAGCTATATCCCCACATGTCTTCAAAACTTAAAAAAAAGAGAGAGAGAGAGAGAGAAAAGAAAAGAAAAANTATACACTTTTAAATGAAGTCAGTGGACTTTGTTTATCTTGTTTGGAATTGAAAGTCAAAAGGGCTAATTCTGGGAAAGGCTTTCTGGAGAATTGGACATTAGGAAAGGATTNAAAGTAGCTATGTCTAACCAGGCCTGGTGGCAGCACACCTTCAGTCCCAGCACTCGGGAGGCAGAGGCAATGAATCCCTATGAGTTCAAGGCCAGCCTGGTCTACATAGTGAGTCCCAGGCCATCCAANGCTGCATACTGAGACCCTGTCTCAAAAAAACAAAACAAAGGAAAAAGAAACAAAGCTATAACTGTAACTCTCAGGGCCAGCATTCAACAACTGCTCAGATTATTACCACAACAGGTTCTTCTTCTTTTTTAAATTTCTTTTCACTATTTGTTTTATTTGTGTGTATGCATGTGCANGCCATGCCATGTGTTTATTATTACATCAGAAGGGAAGAAATGCAGTTTCAGAGATACTGAGACTGACTTGCTCAGGGTTACACAACTAGGAAGAGATAGAATATTTTATTATCTAAATATTTATTTACCTAAGAAGATTTATTATCTATTTTTGAGAAAGGGTCTTCACTATGTAGCCCTGGCTGACCTGGAACTCACTATGTATATTGGGCTGGCCTCAAACTCACAGAGATCCACCTGCCTCTGCCTCCTGGGTGCTGGGATTAAAGGTGTGTGCCACCATTCTCAGCCAANCTGACTTTCTAGTGACATTCTGTCTTTATCCCCATGACTTACAGAGAGGCTTACAGGACAGGACTTACTGATCAGGAACCAGNTATGGGTGGGAGAGTAAGTTCTGTTTTGAGTATTAATGGGAAAGACTGTACACCTGACACTACGTGAGTTTCTATACATTGTATGAGAAACTTCTAACATATGTTACACACATGTATTGTGTCTCTAGTAAGCTAGACCAGCTGATTATGCAGTAGTCATAAACATCCTTCCCAAAAGGGAAGCTGTCAGGCCTAGGCTGTAGAGTAAACACATACCTTACTTCCACTATTCTTAGTGAATGAAAATAGGTTAGATTTGGGGCTGGAGAGGTGGCTCAGAGGTTAAGAGCACTGACTGTTCTTCCAGAGGTCCTGAGCTCAATTCCCAGCAACCACATGGTGGTTCACAACCATCTGTAATGAGATCTAGTGCCCTCTTCTGTATACATAATGAATAAATCTTTAAAAAAAATAGGTTAGATTTAAGATATGGAAATATAGGCTCTGTCTCCTCATGGGAGAAACAGCAGCAGGCATGATGCAAAAGGAGTGGGAACGCTGGCATGGGAGGAATGTGTGGCCGTTGAACAGTTTGCCACATTTATGTAAGATGATTGTTGCCCNACTACTACCTTCAATGCTTACTTCTGAAGAAGGTAGATGTGTCCTTTGAGCTGTAATTTCAGGGACTANAGAGATGGCTCAGCGGTTAAGAGNATGCACTGTTTTTGCAGAGGACTCAATCCTAGCACCCATGTTAGGTGGCTCATAACTGACTATAACTCCAGTTCCAGAGGCTCTGACACCTTTTTCTGGCCTCTACTGGCCCCTCTGCTTGTACCTCCCCACAGACACACACATATACATAATGTAAAAAGAATATAGGGCCTGGAGAGGGGGCTCTGCAGTTAAGGGCATGGGCTGTTGCAGGGGATCCAGGTTTGATTCCCAGCACCCACATAGCAGCTTAATACCAGTTTTAACTGCAGTCCCAGGGAATCCGATGCCCTCTTCTGGCCTCCATGGGTACTTCACACATACATGCAAGCAAAATACCATGCACATTAAATAAATACATAAAAAATTTTAAAGAAAATAAATCCTAAGCTATAACATTAATGGTTTTACATTTTCATTTATTTTTTATGTGTATGTGTGTAGGATGGGGAGAATGTAGGAGCACTGGGATTACAGATGCTGCTTACATGAATTTTGAGAATTTGAACTCAAGTCCTCATGTTTGTGGGGTGAATGTTTTACCCACTGAGCCATCTCTTCATCCTCTAAAGATTTTTAAAAATGCAACAAAATATACCAATTTAGCCCTTTTTGTTGGTGGTGGTTTTTTGTTTGTTTTTTGAGACAGGGTCTTTTTATGTAGTCCTGTCTGTCCTAGAACTTGCTATGTAGACCAGACTCACAGCGATACGGTTGTCTCTCCCTCCCCAATGCTGGGATTAAAGGCATGGGCTACCACACCCAGCCTTTTTTGTTTTTTTGGGACAAGGTCTCTCCATGAAGACCGTGTGCTACTGTGCCCTGCTCTTCTTAGTCATTTCCAGTGTACATTAATTGGCATTAATTAACTTTTACAATACTATGAAACAAACCATCGACACTGTTTCAAAACTTCCTGAGCACCGTGAACAGAATTTGTAGATATTAACAAATAACTCCCATGTCTCCTGTCGGTGGCCCTGATCGTTTATCATCTGCTTCCCAGATCCATGGGTTTGTTTAGATTCTTCATATCAGACCTGACATTGGTCCTTCTGTGTCCGGCTTATTCTCCATAGTTTAAAACTATTCATTTGCTTATTTGTAGAGACAGAGTCTCACTTTATAGGCCAGCCTGGCTTAGAACTTGTGTCCTGCCTCAGCCTCTTGAGTGCAGAAATCATAGTCATGTACCACAATGCCCGCCTTAGTATAATGTTTAAGGTTCATCATGTTGTAGTGCCTATTACAACTTCATTTCTTTTGAATAATATAGCCATTGTATGGATATATACATTTTAAAGATTTTGTTTATTTGTTTTGAGGCAGGGTTTCTCTATGTACCCCTGGCTGTCCTGGAACTCACTCTGTAGACCAGGCTGGCCTCAAACTCAGAGATCCGCCTGCCTCTGCCTCCCGAGTGCTGGGATTAAAGGTGTGCGCCACCACTGCCTGGCTAAGATTTATTTTTAATTATGGGTATATGCTGTCTCTTATACACATCTAGATGTGTATAAGAGACAGCTGTAGACCAGGCTGACCTCTCAAACTCAGAGATCCGCCTGCCTCTGCCTCCCGAGTGCTGGGATTAAAGGTGTGCGCCACCACTGCCTGGCTAAGATTTATTTTTAATTATGTGTATATATCCTGTCTCTTATACACATCTAGATGTGTATAAGAGACTGGACCAGGCTGGTTTCAAACTCAGAAATCCACCTGCCTCTACCTCCTGAGTGCTGGGATTAACCACCATCGCCCTGCAACCTGTTCTTAACCATTGAGACATATTTCCAGTCCTATATATTACATTTTGCTTATTCACTCATCTGTTTGGATTTTTCTACATTTTGGCTGTTGTGGACAATCCTGTAGGGAATATTACGTGAGTATCTGTCTGAATGCCTGTTGTCAGTTCTCTGGTAACAAATACTTAGGAGTGGAATTGTTGGCCCTACGATAACTCTTTGTTTAGCTTTTCAAGGAATCTAATAACCTAAGTGCCAGGTTTCCCATCAAGTCATACTTTTGGAGTATCCTCATCTTGTATTTTCATGGTGTCAGTAGCTTCAGATCAGCGCGGGGAGTCTTCCTCCCCAGAACTGAACAGATGTGTAAAGCAGGGCTTTTCATCCTCCACAATGCCACTTGTTACTCACCTGCCACTTCACTTTGTTATGTCCATCTTTTCTCCCCACATGAATTTGTGCTGGACAGATTTACTGTTTATACCAATTAGGATTTGTGCTGGACAGAGAGGGAGGGGGCAGAGTGAGTGAGTGAGTGTGTGTGTGAGTGAGTGTGTGTGTGTGTGGGGGGGCGTGTCTGACAGAGACTGACTGCAGAGCCTAGCTGGCATACAACTCACTATATAGACATGGGATCTGAGTGCTGGGATTAAAGGCGTGGGTCATCATGTCTCTCACTCATTGTATAACACAGAAAAGCAATGGCCCAACCAACCACTCTTAATGGCCTTTCTGCATGTAGCCACACATTGTCAACGGACTCAGACCATATGGCCTTCTGCTGCTGGGTCAGGGACAGCAGTTCCTGGAGGCAAAATCTGAATTGTATATGTAAACCTATCCCATTTCAGGATGACGTCTTCTTGAGGGCTTCAGTTCAGAACTGCATTTAGTCTATTTAAAGACATTGATTCTGGAACTTCTGGCAGCAAAGATTTCCTTTCCCAGCCTCCTGATATTGACAATTCTACATCTGCTTTTTGGTTTTCAGCCATCCCTGTGATCTGGTTTCAGGTAATTGAGGGTTTTCTAAGCAAAGAAGTAAGTTACATTGTGTCCAGCCACAGAGAAACAAAGGCAGAGAGTGATGGGACAAGCTGCAGAGACTGCCCCAACACCGGGAAGGTCAGAACTACCCCGGGCAGTCTAAAAGATAGGCACGTCAGGACTTCACAGAGACCCCTAGAGTGGGTAGGACCTTCGTGGGGTAGGAAAGCTTGTTCAATAAGCAAAGGAAGTAGGTTTTGGTGAGTACTCTGGCAGCTTCTGGGTTGATTTAATAGCATTTGCATTCAGGGATTGAGACTGTTTGATCATAGCCCTGGGCCTAAGCTGCTCAGCACCCTGCCATTCTTGCCCTGTTTCTTCTATACTATGCCACTTTTTCTTCTCCTCCTCCTCCTCTTCCTCCTCCTCCTTCTTTTTCACTTTTACCGCCACCTGTCCACTATGTCACTTTTTATGGGGACTTCCGAGTTAAAAGTTTAGAAATAGGAGACTCCTTTTCAAAGCCAAAAAGCTAGTTGGAATTGTTCTGAGCTTAGGCAGGAGTGTCCTGAAGCCACAGCAGTTTCCTTCTCCCTTGTTCTCTTGACACAATACACACATCCCTCTTCTTTATTTTTGTTTTTTGAGGCTAGGGTCTTATCTAGCCTTGAACTGCTATGTAGCCAAAGGTGACCTTTGAACTTCTGATCTTCCTATCTCCGTCTTTGAGTGTTGAGATTACAGGCATATGCCACCACACCTGGTTTTGTACTAGACTAGGGATTGAACCCAGGACTTGGTGCCTGACAGGCAAGTGCTCTACCAACTGAGCTACATACCTTTTTTGTTGTTGTTGTTACGTTTTAAATTCTTACTTTTATGTGTGTAAGTGTTTGCCTGCATGTATATCTGTGTACCAATGTGTGTGCAGTGCCCAAAGAGACCAAAAGAGGGCATCAGATCACCTGGAACTGGAGTTACAGACAGCTGTGAGCCACCATGTGGATTCTGGGAATCAAACCCCTGTCCTCTGCAAGAGCAGCCAGTGCTCTTAACTGCTGAGTCATCTCCCCAGCCCCCATGTCTCATTTTCAACTTAGAGTACACTCGGGCTGTCTTCCTCTAAGGCTTCCTCTTATTTGTTGTTTAATTTAGATTAATAATAAAACATCTATGAAGGTACACTATTCCCATCACATTAGGACAAGACTTCCAAAACACAAAACTTTAAAAATTCTGGGGGGAGGGGAAAGGAGGTTGGGGGGACATGCCAGGCAGACCAGAGTTCGAAGCCACTGGTGTAATAGCTAGTTCTGAGACAACCAATGCTACACAAAGAAACTGTCTCAAAACCCAAAAGAAAAAAAAAACTCAAATGAAGCATTTACTATATTACCTACAGGGAATAGAGAGACGCTTAAAGAGGGTCTTCAAATGCCTCTTTATCATTTCCTCCCTAAGATTCTCGGGACTCTAATTTGTTCCTGTCCTGAGCTGTCACTGCTCCAGGTTTCTGAGGAACATAACCCAAGGTATCAATTCACTGTAAACATCTGTATGCATGTTGTGCTTCCATGGCATGCCTCACTGCTCCTCTCTTCCTGTCAGATGTCTTTGAGCAGAGCGAAGGAACTACCGCAGAAGGCCATCAGAAGCCAGGTGAGCTGGGACAAGAGAGGACTGAGTGGATAGTAACAGGCAATGTGTGGTTACCCAATACTACAGTACAGATAAGCCGTACACATGGTCCAAATGAACACGGTGTCCATGTCTGTCCGAAATCCATCCCAGAACTTGGCTGGGGCAGGAGGATCTCAAGTTCCTGCCCATCTCCCTTCTTCAATGTGGCAAAACAAAGAAACAGCCGCCAGATGCTAACGGTAGGCTGTGTGGATATCTCCAGCCCAGAAAGAGACTTACCCTTCCTTTCTAGGTCCTTCTGAAGGACAAACACAAAATTCCCACTCTGAGATGCTGGTAGTGTTCTTGCTTCCTCCTTGAGTGAAAGCTCAGTGTTTAGTAATTGGTCCAGGCCCATCTTGGGACGAAGTTTTGGAGGCAGATCCAACTCCATTCCAGAGCTTGGCAAGAGAAGCTCAGAGCTGGGTGTGGTGGCTCCCACCTGTGATCCCAGCACTCAAGAGAGTGAGGCAGGAGGATTGTCTCAAGTTCTAGGCCAGCCTGGGCTACAGAGTGCAACTCTGTCTCTAAATAAATAAGTAAATAAATAAAAATAAAAACAAGAAAGAAGTCCGTAGGCATGTTGAGGACAGGCCTGCACATGGGCCATCTGTAAATTGTTTACAGACAGCTGCTTACCCCTTTTGTGAGGATTCACGGCCATTGTTAAATGGCAAGAGAAGACTCATTATAGTAAAACCAAGATTCGTGTAACCAGGCACAATGGCCATGGGCCCAAAGTCCCAGCTACTCAAAAGGCTAAGATAGGAGGACTGTTTTAGCCCAGAAGTTCATGGCCAACCTAAGCATCATTGTATAAACCCGTGTGTGTGTGTGTGTGTGTATGTGTGTGTGTATGTGTGTGTGTGTGTATGTGTGTGTGTGTGTGTGTGTGTACACATATATATATGAAACTATCAGGCCCCTGACTATAATGAAGGAGATGGTGCTGCCAGCATAGCTCCCTGGTATTCACATATGTGCTTGTGGTGTGCANATAGCCTTCCTCACAGAGGCCCTCCTTAGAGTCAAGTCACAAAGCAGCCAGATCAAAACAGGAGGCCCCATCACCAGTCCATCCTATCCTGGCCTGCCTGTGTGGAGGCCAGGGTGTGCCTTCCTAGGGATTGAGGTAGAGTCTCCAGGCACTATGCTCTCTCCTGTGCCTCCCCAGGGAGTCCCCCCTCAGATGACCAAGGGCTCTCAAAGCAACATGTACCCATCCCCATCAGGCTCCAGCCTCAAGTCTCTGCTATGTCATTTGGGGGAAGAAACAGTGGAGGTGGCTCAGGGAGCAGCAGCCTCCTGACCAGTTCCTGCTCCTGGGGAGTGAGGGTCCTGCATGTAGGTGGCACTACTAACTCCTCAGATACCTGTGGAGGGTAGCTTGGTGGCTTTGACTAGGAATGTCACCTTTTAGAAGAGTGGTGGACCTGTAGGCTTCTGATAGCTTGACGACAGAAATGCTCAATTACTCTGTTGCTCCACGGGGTGGGGAAGTTTGGAAAGGTGGGGTAGCAGATAGCTCAAGTGTGGGTTGTGGTTGAAGCATTAGGCAAGGACCTGGAACATTTTAATTAATATAGCTGTCCTCCAGCTAATTTGATGGTTGTTCTGGTCCCATCTTAAAAGTAAGGAAGTAATCCTGAAACTGGTGGCCACTCTTTATCTGTTTAATCTATGNTAGGAATCACCTACTTAATACCCACATAGTTCTGCCCAGTTGGACAAATGAAGAGTTGTGTAAACTCCACAGTCTACTCCAGAGTGAGCATCGAGACCCATATTCCAGTCCAGGTTGGCCTAACTGTCAGTTCTGTGTCCTCACATCTAAAAGATCTGTTTGCTGTTAGGGTAAGTTTACCCTGAATACTTGTCTAGAAGATCTGGCAGTGAGAGATCATATACCCTGCTCCACTCTGAACCAGATTTTCCCTGATCTGTTTTAGGGGCTTGGTCCAGAAAGCCCCTAGGTGTGTCAAGATCTTCCAGGGACCCAAGGGTTGTAGAAGAATTCCCTGGTCTGGCATGAGGAGATTTCATCTCACTGGCATGTCAGCCCTCTCTGACTTGACCTGAGTGCCCACTGGGTCTTCCACCTGAGGACACACCTGTGTGAGTCAGGCCCCTCCCACAGGCTCACCATGGTTATAGTTTACAGTCCTTGGTGGATCATGAAGCACCTCAGTCCAAAATGGAATTGCGTTCGTCACTATACAAGAGCATGAGACCATCTTCATGGGACAGAGACCAAGGTCCTTACCTGTTGTCACTAATGCAGAGGTGACATTTAGCCACAAGATGGCAGACAAGGCTGGTATGGTCTAGCAGGCCAGGCTAGAGGCCAGAAAGGTTCTGTACTGCGTAGATGATGGAAGCCTTGCCCATAGCCCTGTGTCTTCTCCAAAGATATGCTGGTGCACATGCAGCAGCTGTCCTTCGGTTCTTTGTGGACAAAGAAACAAGAACAAAAGCCAAAGGTATGTCACCCTGCTCCAGAGGGCAGCAGATGGTTCTCTATGACAACTGTGGTCTTTCTACAACCACCCAGGTTGGTGTTTCCTGTCCATTCAGCTCTTCAGTTACATGAACGCTCAGTGTCTAGAGCTCTTCCTCCCCGCTGTGGTCCATTTATAGTGCTGAAACAGTCACTGTGGCCTGGGCCGGGGGCTGCCTCCGGGTTGTCCTGGCCCAGATAAAACGTGCAAATGCACCTGCCCTGCTGGCCAGGAACAGCTCTTGGCCTGGGAATGAGCCTACAGATTGCACGGGTGGGGGAGGGAGCTATAGCTCTGCTCACTGCCATCTTCCAAATGCTGCTTTGGCTTTTCCTCCTTCTCTGGGGTTAGAACCATGGATACCCCCATAGAGAGCCCAGGCTTTGGCTAGGTATGTGGCTCAGTGGTAGAGTGCTGGCCTAGCAGGTACAAGGGCCCAGATTCAGTAGGTAGCACAAAAATTAAATGGTTAATTAAATAAAAATACTAAGAGATCTGGGTAGTGGTGGTGGTGCACACCTTTAATCCCAGCACTTGGGAGACAGAGGCAGGCAGATCTCAGTGAGTTTGAGTCCAGCCTGGTCTACAAAGAGAGTTCCAGGACAGCCA
>LZPO01115350.1:594126-604214 GCA_001675575.1 Neotoma lepida | reverse complement strand
TGTGTAGCTTTGGAGTCTGGCCTTGAACTCGCTCGGAAGACCAGGCTGGCCTCGAACCCACAGAGATCCGCCTGGCTCTGCCTCCCGAATCCTGGATTAAAGGCGTGCAGCACCACCATCTGGCTTTTCAGACCCTTTCTAACTTGAGTCACAGGGTTAGTTCATAGAGTCCAACAGCAGAACAAGGAAGGCTCAGCCAAAGCTCTTGGAAAGCCAAGAAGAGCCATGTCCATCAGCAGATGAAAACTGTGGGTCAGGAAACAGTGCAGTGAGAGAGTGGAAAGATGGTAGTAGATGAAGGTTGGTCAGCTGAGGCTAAGTCTAGACGCTCTCATCCTTTCCTAGAAAGTACAAAAGGGACCAGACACCAGGTGACCTAGGTGTGGCAGCAGAGCTAGGCCTAGGATGGCCCTGAGTTTACAGTGGAGTTGCAGAAGCTCTAAGAGGGAGATGGGATAATGAAGCAATGCAGTTTTGGTGTTTGGCTGTGAGGAGCCTAGTCAGGGATTGGCCCGAGGCAGGGTCCTCTGTGTATATAGCACCCCACAATGTGTGTATATAAGAATTATTGGAAGAAATAGATAATTTTCACATTTTTAAAATAATTAAGCTGGACATAGCACACATGTAACCCAGCACTCCTGAAGTAGGAAGATATGGGCTACTTAGTAGGACTCTCTCCGTCTCTCTCTCCTTCCATAGATAGAGGTATATATGTATACATATATGGCACTATATATAGGGCATATATATATAGCATGCATATATATTTAGCATACATATGCACTCAAAATTCAAGAACTATGAAAGGCTTAAAGTAAAAGTCTGTGTTCTGCATCCGTCCTCCGGTTCTGCACGAGTGCATGCCCCTCCGACTGTCTTCCTGCACCATGGGACAAGTGGTGCCACACGTGCTTCTTCTTGCCGTCCCCCTCTGGTATATCTTCAATAATTTATAACTACTACTAAAATGTGTCCTTATTCCCCCCACACACACCCTTTTCTTGGCTGCAGAATATACCATTGCCTGAATCTGCTGTTGTTTGTTTAACCAGTTTCTTGCTGATGGACACAGATTAGCTGCAGCAAATAAATACTCACAAAAAATGTGTAGTTGTGTAATGAAGTCCTGAGGTAGCAATGCTGGATCAGAGGGTGCCTGCGTTTGTAATTTTCATCAGTGTGGCCAAATGGCTTTTCTCACTCACACACTCACACACACACACACACACACACACACACACACAATCACTATTTCCACATCCCCTTGCTAAATGCTGTATACTGTCAGACTTGTTGGCCCCCGGCAATCTGATATATTGGAGCGTGTGTCGGTACAGTTCTAATCTTTAGTTTTTCTTACAATGAACCGTGTTAGACAAATTCTCCTGTTGGTTCACTTGAATTTTCTGTGTGAACCCTCTTCATACCCTCTGCCCATTTTGCTGGGTTATTGATCACTTCCTTGGTGGTTTATAAGGAGTGCTCCCTGCATTAGAGTGCTCCCTGCATTAGAGTGCTCCCTGCATTAGGGCACTGAGCCCCGTTTTATTAACTTGTGAGTATCTTTGTAATTGGTGGCTTCTCTTTTAACTGTGCTTATGATTTCTGTGGTGTATACACCTTGTATATGGTTGAATTTATCAGCTTTTCTGTGTGTTTCTTCAGTTTGAGTTGTACTTAGAAAGTCCTTAAAAGGGAATGTTTTGGACTTGCTGAATTTGCTAAGANGCAAAAGAGCAACGTCCTTTAGGCTATTTGCAATATAGGGCTGAAATTCCAGAGAGCAGTTTGTAGAAGAGATTTATTTATTTCATTTGAGACAGTGTCTCACCTTTTAGACCAGACTAGCCTCGAACTCTCAACCTTCCTGCATGGCCTCCCCAATGCTGGCCTTACAGATGTGAACCACTGTGCCAGGCTTTGAGGAAGAGGTTTGAAAGTCCTGAGTGCAAAGTGGCAGCTATGAGAGGACCAAGCTAGCATGAGAGACGGGAGATTTGAAGTGGAAGAAGTTGAGGACAGAACAGGCCCCTCCCTGCTCTTAAGAGCCTTCCCTCCATCTTGCAGGTCAGATGAATGTAGATGTGAGAGGAACTCCTTACAAAGGGTTCTTGGCATCTCCACTCCCTGTCACCTGTGGTGTCAGACACATGAGTAAGGCACGCACAGTGAGAGGGCCCACAGGGAGGCCTCTTCTGTTGCTTCTTGTATCACCTGGGATATGTGGTAGCAAATGTAGTTCAGGCCTGCCCACTGTGCCAGCCAGGCCTTTCCCCTCCCTTGTCTGAGCTCCAGGTCTAAGCAGCAGTCTTCCTTGAGGGCCCCAGCAATGACCACGTCTCCCCACTCTGTACCCTCCCCAGAGAACTCAAGCCCAGGAGGAAGAAGGGGCTTCTGTGAATACTGCCAAGAGGCCTTTGCTCCATGTGCTGAGCCCCTTCCCTGCTAGGCAGCCACTCCCCACACTGTTCTGAGGAAGCCCAGTTTGTCAAGGAACCTTGCCTGCCCAGTCTCCTCTTTGCCATGTCTAATTCCAGAAGTGCTGGCATCTGGGCTTGTCCCACCCCAGCTGTATCTAATGCCCTGTGCCTCCTGCACTGGCCAGCATCTTCAGAGTGCCCAGCACCAGGGCTTTGCCCTAGAAGATCATTGCCCAGCTCAGCCACAGCTTTGTGGACATACCTTCTTGGGCCAGCCTCCCGGGATGAGCAGAACCTGTCACACCCAGAACCCTGAGTGAGGTTAAGGGTGTCAGAAGCCAGGCTGTACTGTTCTTCCTCTCCCTCCCCTTTCTTTCCACTGTCTTCTGCCCAGTTCATGTTAGGGGTGGCCGTGGGTGTGGTCGGGAAAGAGCAACTCTGGCTGGCTAAAAATGGATGTACAGAGTCCCTGGGTCTCTCCAAGATGAGTGACAAGCAAGGTCTCTCTCACTTTCTAGAAGTTATCCACCCAAGAAAGGATTGCATAGCGAGGACCTCGGGACCTTCTGGTCCCAGATTTCTCCTGCTGTCTTCCCACTGTTGCCTGTATCACTACCTCTGGATTCAGCTTGGATAGCAGGCTCTGTTCTGCCTTCTGCAGCTACCAATGTGGAACGGCCCCTGATCCATTCTGTGACCAACCCCAACCACAGATCTTAGCGCCAAAAGAAGCACACAGCCCTGGCTACCCTGGAATGGCAAACTCAAGCAAAGCCCTCCACCTTCACCATGCAAAACCTCTGCAGAGGTGCACCGCACAGGCCACTTCCTTGTCCTCAGCCCAACCCAGTAGACTCCCTTGTTAGGGAGGCTTTCATCTTACAGGATGTGTATCTATCCCCACAGGCTGTCAGGGTCCCTGGCTCTGATTGTGACCCACTCTGCCTTGAGAGCCCACCCCCTAGCCAGCCATCCCATCTTAGGGCAGCATCTCCTAGGTAAAGAAGGAAAGTGGCAGCCCGACTCCTGGTACCTCAGAGCAGAATGGGACAGTGGACAGCTTAAAGGCACCAGCTGAACCTGCAGAGGCTTGGTGAGGTGCCAGGACCAGAAGCAGGATGTCAGGATCTGGGGGGGGACCAGCTGGTGTGTTTGTGCCCCCCTCAAGGTACCTTCTGACTAGGTTTTATGAACCCCTGCTCTGACCTAGACCTGGCACTCGATAGCCACCAGTGCAAGATTCAGTTCCCTGGTGGCAGTGCTGAGAAGAAGCCAGGGACCATCTGGCCAAACACCTCATCTTTTGTCCCAAGAGCCTCTAGTCTCTGCAGTGCCAAGACAAATGGTAGCAGACATGGTTTCTCTTTTCCTCTTCCATGTCCGGAGTCAAGACCCCAAGCCTCCTGCCTGTCCTTGGCCACCCACAGAACTGCCTCTTCTTTCCACACCCCATTCTCTGGCAGCCCTCAGAGAGACCAGCAAAGTCTTGGACCATCCAGTCCCCCAGGCCTGTGGGAAGATGGCCCCTAGAATCTGAGGATTCTGAGTGTGTGGCCCTTGGCGCTCTTCTCCAGCCAGCTGTCAGCCCACTGGTACTCAACAGCAGGTGGGCCTGCTGATGCCCAGCCCCCCTCACTTTCTCCCTTGCTTCCCNCACTCTCTGCCAGCCAGTATAGGATCCCACAGCTTTGGGGCCCCCAGCCTCTCCAAGTGTCTTGTCTCCTGGGCCCAGCCCCTGCTCAGTGATGGCAGCATGCTGCTCCTATGAATCCCAGACAGCTCCTGCCTGCAGGGCCACATCCGGGGTGTACCTGTGTTGGTGCTGCCCACTGACCAGCGCTGGCTGGAACAACAGGAGGACCAAAGCCTAAGACCACCCCAAAAGAGCCAGGGGTCCCAGACCTTTGGGGTGCCAGTAAGCAACTGTACNGCTCAGCTCTGTAGTACAAAAACACTGCCAGTCTGCCGGGTCTTTGACTAAGGGATTCTGGACTGGGAGTGCCCTCTGTCTCCATCCACGAAAGAGACCAGACAGAACTCTGCAGTAGGCTTGCCCNGCCACAGCCAGCTGCCCACAGAGACAAGGTTGGCATGAGAGGGACCACAAAGAAGCTGGAGCAGTGGCCCAGCCTCCTGCCACTACCACTCCACCCCACCCCCACCAAGCACTTGCCTTCTTTCAGAGCCAAGGGTTAGTTGGTGTTGCCCACCCCCTCGCAGCCTCCTTTCCCACAAGCATGTGGTCTCTCCTGCATTCTGAAATGGCTGGTGGTGTCCCCTCCCCCACACCCCCACGCTCACACAGATCCTCGGGAACATATGAAGCAGAGGAGGGGCTCCCAGCACTCGTTCCTCTATGCACTTAGCCGGAACCCAGCACCGATCCTTTCCCCTGAGCCCAGGATGAGGCTGGAAGCCCTCTGGGGAGCCCTCTCAGCTCTTCCCCACACCCCAGTTAGTCTGAGCTTCCCACCAAGAACACTGCTGTTCAGGGTCAGTGTCTCACCTGCCAAGTGGGTGTCACCCTCTTCCCTCCCCTCCCCCAGGACCTCCTCCCATTTCTTACAGCCAAGCCATTAATCTGGAGACAGAAAAGGGCTTGCTATCGATTCCTTGGCCACTGTTTTTTATTACAATTTGTACTGTGGTCCTTCTCACCCTCTCTGCCTGTGTGTTTGTCTCTTTAAATGTTGAAGCTG
Organism: Neotoma lepida; assembly: GCA_001675575.1. Lineage (NCBI taxonomy): Eukaryota > Metazoa > Chordata > Mammalia > Rodentia > Cricetidae > Neotoma > Neotoma lepida. The sequence continues at coordinate 599,092 of LZPO01115350.1, read as the reverse complement.
CCAGAAGTCTGGTGGCTATTCTGTCTCCTTTCGGAGGAAGAAAGGGGGGCCTAGCTGTGGGTGAGGACCTGAGTTGTCAGCTTGGAAACAGAGCAACTCTGTACACCAAGCTCCTCGGAGACCCTGTTTGTCCTTTTTATGCCATTTCAGTTTTACAATCCTGATTCAGGACATGTCAATACATTTGTTAATAACTTAGAGCAAAGAGGCCAGGCTGGAGTGCAGTGTTGGTCTCCAGTCTTCCATTTAGTAACCCACGACAGGTTAGGACCCAGCTGACCGCTGTCCACAGTCACTGGAGAACAGCGTAGGTCCCTGCAAAAGGAGCCTTTGTGAATGCCACCTCCTGCAGCCTGGCCTGGGACCAAGAGTGGTCGGGGCACGTATCCCTACCTTGTCCCCTCTTCCCTGTGCTGTCTGGCACTTTTAACTCTGCTGTCCAGTGAGTAGTCACCTGTAGAGAGAAACTTGTCACCTACTGTCAAAAAAAAAACTCCCATCCAGCCGGGTGGTGGTGGTGCACGCCTTTAATCCCAGCACCTGGGAAGCAGAGGCAGGTAGATCTCCATGTTCAAGGCCAGCCTGGTCTACATAGTGAGTTCCAGGATAGCCAGAGAGCTACACAGTGAGATCCTGTCTCAAAAAATTAAAATAAAAGAAAAGAAAGAAAGTAAAGAAATGAGGGTTAGGTGAGATGGTTTCTGAGTCCTCCACTTGGTGAAAGACCTTGACCTCATCAAAGCTCACGTTTGGCCCTGTCCTACGTAAGAATTCACCCTCAAAACAAGACCTGGCTCTCTTCACCTTTTGTTACTCTGTCCCTCGCTGTAGCCAGCTAGATTCAAGTCCCACACCGTCACCCTTTTGATCTTCCTGGCCTGTTTAATTCACCGGCCTGCCTTCACCCCCACTCCTCCCTCCTCCGGCCCCTATCTAGCCTAGTGAGGTTCTAGTCTTCTCGCCAGGGTGCAGGCAGTCTCTGTGGGTGTCCTTTACTGTTCCCTGGGGTTGTTCCCAAGAGTCCTAGAGACTCTTGCACATGCCCGGCAGTTGCTGTGCCCTGAATTATGTCTTCAGCTATGTCTATGAGCCCTTATTATGAACTTTGCAGCTACATGGACTTAAGTTCAAGTCCAAGCCTTGCTTCACAACTTCATAAGCTTTGAAAAATGAAGGTCGTGGTAGTTCCTATCCATCAGGAAGTAACAAGCATCAGACTGCACGTGTGTGAGGTGCTCAGCACATTGTCCCAACAGACTGGTGTGAACTCCTGGTGGTGTGCTCTCCCTCCACACACTTAGATTGGCTTATTCCCATAGTTTTTCTTGTCCTACAACCTTTGTCCTTGTCTATAGTATAAATCATGGATGAACAGCTGAGGACATGGCTCGGTCCTTAGAGTGTTTGCCTAGCAGGCACAAAGCCATGGGTTCAAGCCCCAGCACTGTATAATCCAGTATACACCAGTAATCTCAGCCTTCAGAAGGTGGAGGTTGGGATCATCCTCACTCAGCTACATAGCAAGTTTGAGGCCAGCCAAGGACATTTGAGATGAGACTCTGTCTCAAAATAAAATATAAAAAATAATAATAATAGATGAGACTGCTAAGAGGCACTGTCATGCTTGTCCCCAGGCCCTCTTGAGGCTATCTCTCCAGTCTCCAGGAAGATCTCTACAGGGAAGAGAAGGGGCACTTGGGCCCTTGAGACTGACATCTGTGTCCCATAAGTCCCTCAAAGGCCGGTGTGCTAGGGACCCTGGGACCCCAGGTACAGCTTCCTTTTCCCTGGACAAGGCCCGAGAGCTGCAGAGTTTCCTGGAGGGCCACTGAAATGAGTGACAGCAGCTGTGGGAGCTTTNGGGAGGCTACTCAAAGGAGAAGAGCAGCTGCCCTGGGCTGGGTCTGAGATGACGCAAGATGAACTTCCTGTCCAAGAGTCACAGCGCTTCCTTGTCCCAACTCCTCAGAATCGTGGTGTCCTAGCCATATGTGCAGAGAGGTCCCTGAGGCTTGCAAGCCTTTGGATAATGCGTGCTTAACAAGGTCCAAAGAGCTGGCTCAGTTGATGGAACCTCAACAGAGCATCAGGCTCTGTAAATACGTGAAGTTCAGCCGTTGTTGCTCCCTCTCTGCAGCCTGTGAGCCAGGCTTGGAGGCAGAAGGGTCAAATATGCAAGAAATGAGGGAACCAGGGTTGGAACCCAAATCTAGAGCCTCAAGACCTTTTTTTTTGAGACAGGGTCTCACTCTGTAGCTTTGGCTGGCCTGGAGCTTGCCATGTAGCAATCCAACTGACTAAAGGCATCACCATGCCTGGCTTCAATAATATTTTTGTTTGTTTGAGACAAGGTCTCACTATGTAGCCCTGTGAGACTGGCCTTGAACTCACAGTATTTAAATAAATTAATTAAATCTCAAGGCCTATTCGTATCCACTTCACCATTCATCTGTCCCCTGGACAGACTGGGGACCAGGCCTGAGTGGTTCTACCAACAGCAGTCCCTGTCTGTGACATGCCCAGGACAACCTCCCCTACCTGAAGTTTCCAAAGCAAGATCTGGGCCCTTTACCCACCCAGCTTGGCCCTTTGGTAGGAAAACTTGAGGACAGAATTGGCCTAAGGACAGAAAGAACTACAGGGAAGAGGGGCCTCAGGCCTCCTGGTGTGGGGTTCCTGAGGGAGGGTAGAACTCTCCCTCTGATGAGGGTAAATGGAACCCTAAGGGTGGNATAAAGATAGGAAAGGTACTAGCCAGGGAGACCCCTTGGCTGGGCAGAGGCCAAAGTGGCAGGCCATAGCTGTGGTGTTGGGGTAGGGATGCCAGGGCACAAGCAAGCCCCCACCCAAGGAGAAGACAGCAACTTCTGTCAGCAGCCTGTCTAATGAGGGAGACAGTCCCTATTTTTCTCAAGTCCCCAACAGGAGAGCCACTAGTTTGAAGACAGAAATAGCTCCTGACCCACGGGGGTTGGGGACAGGAAAGCCAAAGCCAGCTTGGCTGGCCAGGCACCTTGTAGTGGAGCTGAAAGGGCTCAAGGTGGGTGGAGGACCCCTGCCTGGGGAAGTGAGATGTAGTCATGGGACAGCCAAGACATCCAGCTGGGGCCACACGGAGCCAGAAACCCAAAAAGATAAGTGAATTGGGGGCCAAGGAGTCATATAATTGAACCCAAACTGGCTTAGGGTGCCACTAGGAAAAAAAAATGTCACTCAGGGCNGGGAAAATCTCCCCAGAAGCAAAGATATCAGAGTCAGAAACCTCAGTGGTTCAAGTCCTGGATCTTGGATTCAGACTCTGTGTGGTCCTAGATGTGTGGAGAGACCCAGATTCCAGGCTCAGGGCCCTCCACTGTGAAAAAGACCCACCCAGCCTGTCTGATGGCATANCTCGTCAGGGCTTGCCAGTGTACCATGGTACCNGACACAGCGTGNTGGGGTGCACAGTCACTCTGAGGTCTAGAATGCCAAGTGGCNTAGAAGTTTAGGAATCGGATGTACCAGTCCCCTCTGAACCTAGAGAGAGGCAGAGGTGGAGACAGGCTTGACCAGTGAGGAATGGGACCCTAGCCTGTGACACACACCTCTCATTAGCAGCTGGGGGACCTCGAGTTCTGTAAAATGAGGAGCACAATCTTGCCATCCTGGGAAACTNAGTTTCAAGGGACTACCACATGGTAGGGCCCTCATCCCAGAAGCCCCTTCACTCAAGCATCCTGGAGGGTTTTGAGATGTTTCCAGAGTGAAGGAAGAATTTGCTCAGCTTTGCTGAGCATCTGGGGCTGGAGTGGCAGGTGGTTGGGGAGGGGGGAAGTCACCTCGTTCCCAGCATTGATGTCAGTGCCTCCTGGGAAATCGCCTTCTCACCTCTCCTGGGCCTAAAATAGAGCTGGGGGTTGGGGGTGCTGTCACAAGCTAAAGGCAGCTCCCTGGTCCCCAGCAGAGTCCCTGAGGGAGCAGAGGACCCAGGAAGGGGTTCCCTGNCTCCACTGTTGTTCCTCAGTGACCTGTGGTTCCCAGGAACTGGTATAAAAATGCTGTGGTTTTGGGAGGTCAGGATTGGACCCTAGCAGCAGCCACACAACCATACATACTCAGTCCCCACGCCAGGCATTACCAATCAAAGCCAGGGACCTGGGTCGTGCCCTACATGCTCCTGGGATCTCAGTCAGGTATGGAGTTCTTAGGACCTCTCCTAGAGGTCAGAGATCCCAGCCCCTCACATTGCATTTGCCTTGAAGCCCAAGAACTAGGTTGAAAGGCCTAACTTGGGCAACGAGGCTTGGGGACACCGCTGAGAAGGTGGGTCACAGGTATGTTACAGACAGAGCAGCCTAATCTGACCAGAGACATACATCTGGGGGCTCCAGGTAACTTAAGATTTGGCCATGGAAGACAAATGGAGCAGGTGGCCTTATATAACGACCTGGGAAGTTTGTGTTTCGTTTAGAGGGAAGGATGCCCCAACCTGAGGAACCTAGAACCTCTTTGTCAAGAGATGTCAGCCTAGGAAACAGATTTAGACAGTGAGTGTGGGAGGGCTGCAGTGACCACCCCTGCTATGGATGGTCTAGGGATCCTGGAGGTGTGTGTGTAGGTGTTCAACAGGACCTCTGTCCCCCACGCCACTGTACCCTACCTTCCCAAGTGCCACAACCTTCTGTCAGCAGAGGCGTTGGGGTTGGGGTAGGTACCCCATTCAAGAGTACTAAGTCCTAGAGGTGTGCCAGGACCATCAGTCACGATCTGCACCCAGTTCCCCAGATGGGACATCACTGAGTCAGAGCCGGCGACCCTTTTCACCCTGCCAGCCTCCACCTGCCAATCTATGGGTTGCAGATCCTTAAGCGAAGGGATGGCTGCTGAGGGGTCGCGGGATGGGGTGCACCTGCCGAGGGATTGCCGGGAAGAGGGGTCCCCGGGCGGTGCCCCTTTTGTCCTACCGCAGCGGTGGCCCGGGCCCCGA
>LZPO01115350.1:576075-593541 GCA_001675575.1 Neotoma lepida | reverse complement strand
AGTCGTGACTGATGGGCAGAATGAAGCTCTCGGCCCCCTCCCCGTGGGGCTCTTCCTTTGGCAAGGCAGCCAGATCCTCCCACCCGTATGCCCACTGGGCTCCAAGGGCCGCGACCGTGTGGGGGCTGGGGCGTGCCCCCCCCCATCCCAAGTCTCCTGCCCCATGGAGGGCATCTGCCTGCAGCTATGGCCTTGTCTCCTCAGGTCTCGGGGCCCTGGGTCCCAGTGGAGCTCTGCATTGGAAGAGCTCAGCCCAGATGGGGAGCCCAGAGAGCCCAGAGGGCCCCGAGGTCACAGAGCCCAGCCGGCTGGTAAGGGAGAGCTCCGGGGGAGAGGTCCGAAAGCAGCAAGTGGACACCAGGGTCCGCCAGGATCCACCCAGGGGGACGGTGAGTGGGGCTGGGTGGCGGAGTCAGGGGGCTGGAGGAGGCTTCGCAGTCCACCAAGTAGCCAGGGTTCCGTGCCACCCGCTGAGGCTGCAGCTCCTGCAGCCTCCCTTTCCCGGCAATGGGCCATCAGGTGGGGCTGGAGCCCAACAGTGGGGACACTGGGACTCTCCAGCTTCAGGCCCCTCCTATCACTGTGGAAACCCCCTGCCCCTGCACACTGGCATGCTCAGGTTTCAGTTAGCTTGGGGTCANCCTTCAACCAATCCCCAGTGCCCACCAGAATCAGTAGTGTGGTTCTGTCTAAAACAGGACTTGGGGGCAGGGCAGCACCATGCAGCTAAGCGCCCAGTCAGGGGTTCATGCTCTGAAGTCCCACCAAAGCCACCCTCAGTGGACTTTCTTGGAACAGTGTATGCTTACTCCTGCCTCGGTTTCCCATTGTGCACACACAGGCTTGTTCTTCTTATCCTAGCTCAAGGTGGGGTCTTGCAAAATGATCTGAGGCCCAGAATTCATCTGCAGATGCCAGCTCTCCCTGTGCCCTGTCCCTTTCAAGCTGCTGGGCCCCTGCCTCCCAGAGGAAGGTCAGGAATGAAGGAGATTAAGTGTAATTAATAATTAATTAACACCATGTGAATAATAATCACCCAGATGGAATATTAATCATTAATATTCATTCAGCANGCCTTAGCTCTCCAGGAGCTTGACGCTCAAAGTTAGCCAGGCCAACAGGGGCGGCAGAGGGCTGGATAGTGAAAGCCTGGCGGAAATAGGAGGTGTAGGGAGATTCAAAAGAGGGGCAAACCCAAGTCTGAGAAGTTTGGGCAGCTGGGAGTAGTGGGAGAGGTAAATTAGGCTGGGCAGAGGGAGGAGGGGAACAGAGGAGACTGGCGTCTGGCCCTGCCTAATGTACTTGGTTAAAAGCCCTTAAGGAGGGGGGTGAAGGGGGGTGCAGGGGTGGGGAGCAGTCGAGAGATGGAGCGGAGCAGGAAGGAACATGCATAATAGATGGACCATCACTCAGGCCTCGGTTGAGGAGGAGAGGGGAGGGGGCTAATGGTCCTGAGCTGGCAGCTGCTGTAGGGGTAGGGGTGGGGGTGGAGGCCAACTTCAGTGCCCACTCTGGCACCCAGGGAGGCAGCTGAACGAGCCTTAGGGATGTCCCGGGCCCAGGGGTAGGGCATCCTGGTTGCTGTTTGGTTCCTGTTGTGGCTTTCTATGAACTGAGTGCTCCACACTGGACTGACTCTGCCTGACCGCTGGGACTCTGGCTTGAGCTTGACAGGATGTACAAATAGTGGGGTCAAGGTATAGTTGGGAAGCACAGCGGTGAAACGCGGGGGCTCCAGCTGGGTAAGCTGTGCCTCCAGCTAGTTCTTGCTAGGACAGCAGGCCTAGGCAGTGGGGAGAGATGGGGAAGGGCAATGGAGCTGGGCTGGGTTCTTTGGATGTTCTTCTGCTGGGTGAGTGGGTTGGCATGTGTGTGAAGCTGGGTCTATGCAACTGACTGAATCCAACACATAAGAAGTGGCCGAGGTGTGGGAGTGGAGAGTTCTGTGCATCTGGGGTAGTGGTTGTCTCCGGTGGAGGTTTCTCTAGGCCTGACACCCTTTAGGGACCTCATGCATCCTCCCCAGGGGAATTGCTTGGGGCCCTGGCATCTCCATCCCTCAGTTTCCAAAGGCTAGAAACCTGTTCAGGTGGGTAAAGGGGAGGTAAAAGCCAAAGCCATGGGCTACTTTGAGCCAGGCACCCCACTGAGTGCTGCATGCATGTTGCATCGTTTAACAGGCAGATACTTCTTTCTATCTACCCTCTCTGCAGATGAGCCAGCTCAGACTGAGAGAGGCTTGCCCAAAGTTGATAGACCTTCAACTGGTGATAGACCTTAAAGCGGTGTTCTCCAAGCCCAGGGCACTTCTCACTGAACTATTCTGCCTCTAGGAGTTTCCGAATTGGGGGCTGAGGGGCAACATATCCAATTCTCCCAGAGCCAGAAGGATGGAAGGACAGAGGACACATGCATGTCCAAGTCCTGAACCAGGTCCTGGCAACCCCCCTACACACACACACACACACACACACACACACACACACACACACACACACACACACACCTGGCACTGCTTCCTAGGGTCAGAAGTTCAGTACTGATAGAGCCAGGACTCAATAGGAGGTATCCTGCCTCTGCCCAGACCCTTTCCCAAGGGTCACCGCACTGCAGGCTGGGCCCCATTCAGCATCATCCCTGGTGATGCAGGAGGAGGATATAGGCCTGTGCTGGCCACAGGGAACCGGCTCTGGCTGGCTGCTGGGCATGTCCCCTCTCTAAGAGCTTCATTGTCTTGATTCCTAATGATAACATGATCTCAGCCCTCCCCAGGTGGCAGCAGTGAGAAAGGGCTTCATGTGCTGGGGTCCCCTGGCTTTGGTGGAGGACAGGGATGGGACATAAATTAGACCCCAGATGTCACCATCACACCTTGCTGGGGCAGACTCAGCTGTGGGATGTCTGGGTTGGTTTAGTATTCATCAGACTCCAGAAGCCGGAGCCTCTGTTCCATTTCCCAGGTTTGGTTCTCTTTGCCGAGGCTCTCAATACCCCATTTTTCTTATTTGGAAGAAGATTGGGCAGTGTCCTGGGGAAGTGGGAGAATTCCTGAAAACCCAGAAAGCCGTGGTCTCAGGGCGCCTGCAGCTGGGAGGAGGTGGGGAGACAAGAGGACTGTGGTGTCCAATTGAGTTGGTGGTTCACTGCATAAGTGTATCTGGGCAGAGTAAGCCAACTGACCGAATCCAATGGCCCATGGAGCTGTTGTGTGGCTCTTGCCTGGCCTTGAGAAAACCAAACTCCTTGGGGGACCAAAGGGAAGTCAGGCTGTGGGTGGCAAGCAAGGTCAGGACTCAGGGTCTCAGGCCTGCAGACAACTCTCACCTGAGCCAGGTTGTCACTGGGAGAGCTCATTCAAGAACTACCAGAGCGGTTTTTGCACAGCAGTAGGGGGCGAGTGAGTGAGACCCCAATCCATGCAAGACAGACATAAGGACAGTAAGATCATGGATGCCGCCCCCCGCCCAGACAAAGCCATGCTGTGATTTGCTCTTATGGCAGAGTAGCAACACAGCCCTGTCTGTGGTGAGTGGGTGAGTGGCTGGAAGCCAAGGACAGGGCGTCTGGGGGTTACCTGTGCAGCTCCAGGTGGGACTTTAAGAGGCATACCATGACATCTGCAGTCCTCCCACAAGACTCTGGCCTGTGGGCCTGGCCTTACCCAAGCACCCTCCTGGCTGCCTCGAGGAGCCCAGCTGTCCAGAGTCTGTCCCCAGAGGGACTGATGACCCTGTAAGGGGTGACTCTGTCCTCAAAAATTTAGGTCAAATCCGATCATTGGAAATCCGTGCACCTGTTCTTGTCTGTGGCCTGCTACCCTGTTGAATGGAGCCTTTCCACCTTTGCTGGTGGCTGCTGGGGGGTTGCTGTTGGATGAGGGGCCTCCCAGATGAGGCCCTCGTCTCTCTGGCTCTTTCCTCATTTGCTGACACCCAGCCCCAAGAGGTGGTAGTGTCTCCAAGCACAGAGAGTGAAATGACAGCTACACAGGTAAATCACTCCAAGGAGATCTGGAGCATAAAGCCACCATTCATGTCCCTATCACAGGAGGTAAACAAAGGAAGTATTTTACCCTCAAAGCCCTGTTCAGCTGTCAGGCTGTGGAGGTCTTCCATATCGTGATTACTGACCCTGACTGATGGTGTGCCGAGTTGAGCTTCACACCATGCTCATCCCACCCCATTTTAACCATAGAGAAACGGAGGGTGGGGTTGAAGAGCTCCTTAGGTCTTACACTGCCCATCCAGCCCGAATCACTGTTGAGCAGTTAGAGGGGGAGAAAGGTGACAATAACCCTTGCTCCAGAGGATTGAAGGTCATTAAAAGATGAATTAGTGATTATGTGTGTATATGTGCAAATGTGTATGTATATGTGTATATGTGTGCATATGTCTGTATGTGGTGTGTGCATGCACGTGTGTGTATGTGTTTGTAAAATCTGGATACTTAAGCCGGACTGTGGTGGCGCACGCCTTTAATCCCAGCACTCAGAAAGGAGAGGTAGGCGGATCTCTGTGAGTTCAAGGCCAGTCTAGTCTACAGAGTGAGTTCCAGGACAGCCAGAACTTACACAGAGAAACCCTGTCTTGAAAAACAAACAAACAAACAAACAAACAAACAAACAAAATAACAAAAACTGGATACTTAGGAGGCTGAGAGCTGTGAGTGGGCTGAGGCTTCTGGGGACAAGCTCTGCAGATGAGGAGCTAGAGATGGGTTCAGAGGACTGAGGGGCAGTTCCTGGAGGTTGTGGGGAGCAGGACTTTTCAGCTTAGGTTTTCTGGGGCACCCTAGAATTCTGGTGATCTTTAGCACCCCTTCCCCACCACTGAGACTGTAGGTCTGAGGCAGAGGCAGTCATCCGTCTCTGTGTCCTATAATCTGGCTGGGCCCAACACAGGGTGTGGAGAAAGTGAGAAGTGAGACCTGGGCAGCCAGAAGCAGGTGTCTGGGAGGCAGTGAGGACCTGCCACAGGACAGAGTCGGGTGAAGGGGCAGTCACCTGCCAGGTCACCACAGCTGACATGCAGACACAGCCTCCAGCCCAGGAGTGAGACTTTGGCCTGGCACCTCCCCAACATGACCCTGGGTCTGTCACCACCTGGTGTTGTTCCCTAAGGACCTGCCAGCCTGGGGAAGGCTGAGATCAAATGAACAGAACACCTCAGCACCAAGGTCACCAAGAAGTAAGAGGCAAGTGCAGGGCATGGGGTCAGGTCCAGTCCTGAGCAGCACTGAGCAGGGAGAGGCTGAGGTGGCCAATTGCTGTGACCTCATGTCTGGAGGGCTCTAGGGATGGAAGGTAATGGGAGGAGGCAGGGCTGGGGCTGCTGCAGGGACAGTGGGCCAGCTTGGCAAGGAGAGCTATTGACTTTGGTAGAGCACTGGCTAAAAGCTTGACAGGGACTTGCCAGTCCTGGAGCCAGCAGCCCAGTTCCTGGGATAAGGCTGGGCTTGCATTATCTGGCTCTCCCTCTGGTAGTGGACTGAGTTGGGCCAGCCCAGCATGCCTTGGTGCCTCATTTCTCAACTGTCTCCCACTGTCTTGTGCAGAGCCCCCCATGTCCACTGGAGAAGGGTGGTGTGTCCCACAGCTGAATCTCACTGGCTGCAGGCTATTGGAGAAAGAGAACCCTACCATGTCTCTCACTGCTTTCCCTAGAATGGGATCAGGATGGCCCTTGCAAAGCCAGCCTCCCAGCTCCAACATTCACTCACCTTCCCTTCATCAGAGAGAAAATCTGGGGCTCAGGGAGGCTTCTGGGTCATCCCTAAGGTTGCACAACTTAGAACAGGATCAAGGGAAGGGGCCTGGAAAGTGACTTCTCTGAGCAGGCAGGATAGGGACAGACAGACAAGCAGGAGCAGTCCTGAGGTGGGGAGGGCAGAGATGCAGAGATGCCCTGGCAGAGCTGAAGGAGAGATGACCCGAACCAGAACAGGCCTAGGGGAGGGGCCAACAGACTTGGCCAGGTTAAGGGCTTGGGGGGAAGACAGCAAGACCTCATGTCCTTGGCTTTCTATTTTGAGTCTGATCGATGCTCTGGGGGCTTAGGGTGGAGCTTGGAACCTCAGACGGCCTGGGATGGGGTGAGTCTGTGTCCTTGGGGCTCACAGGTCTGCCTTTGGAGGCCCGGGCCCTTTGACTTTTCCTTGCCTGCATTCCCATGGCTCTGGGCTGACTTCCATCTCTTGTCACCTTTCTAGAAGAAAGGCCCTGCAAGTCTATTCCCTATGCTTGAATATCAGCCTCCATTTTTTTCCCCCTTCCTTTTCTGTTTGAGAGACAAGGTCTCAGTATGGAGCCAAGGCCAACCTGGAACTATAAAGCCAAGGCTAGCCTCAAACTCATGATCTTCCTGCCTCGTCCTCCAAGTAATGCGATTGCAGACTGCATCACTACATAGGGCATAACACCTCTTACCTGTGTGGCTTTGTGCACACCAGCTAGCATCTGTGTGCATTGGTTCCCGGCTGTTAGGAAGGACAGGAGAAGCTGTCCCAGAGGGTTGTTGGAGAGATCAAATATGGCAGTGCTCAGAGAGAATTAGTTGTGATTAGGTGGTAGATGAGCCAACTAGATGGGGGCTGGGGCTGGGAAACCTCTTGACCTTAGTACCGTCAGGGCTCACATCCTGCAAGGTGCTCTCCAACACAAAAGCCAGCCAGAGAATAGACACTCTTACCTGGACAGTAGAGTGGCAAGGCTCTTGCCTGGCATCTGGAGGTCCACCCTCCTAAATAGCTGGGGTAGGAGGCAGACTCCAACCCCGGAATTCAGCTCGCAGACATTTCCAAATGTTTTGGAAAACCAAAGACGAGTTGCCAGCTTGGGGTGAGGCTTAGACCCCCGGTGTGTCTCTAAGGTGACTGTAACTCTCAGGCCAGCTCCGCTTTAGCCCAAAGCTCTGTTGCCCTTCTCTGGGAATGGGGTGAAACTTTTCCTCCAGCCTTTGATGTCTCTATTTTCCCACCCCCACCGGCCTAGCAGCTGGGCACCCAGGCAGAGAGGGCAGCCATCTTGCTCAGGCCTAGTCCATTGCCATGGCAACCTGGAGCCTCCCAGCCCCGCTGCATATGCCCCTTTGAAAAATTTATCAGGAAAACTTCCGTGTTTAAAAATTAACTGTGGGATTGAAATATTAAAGATGAGCTGTTCTGGGCAGGCAGAGGGCAATGGGTTGGAGCTGTGGGAGGTCTACCCTCCTCTCAAGGTGGTGTCTGCCCTTGCCCAGCATTGGGGCCCTGGTGATCAATTCCCACCTCTACCATGTGTCTGAAAACCCAAGTCCTCCTATGTAGATTGGGGTTGGGGTCTGCTTCCCTTCCCCTGTCTACCCATGAGCTGGGGACCCTTCTGCCTTTCCATGGAATGTCTGGGGGCTCCCTTTTGTTCCAAAGAAGTTGGGGTGGCCCTATCAACAGCTCTGAGAGCCTAGCATGACGCTATGGGCAGGTTAAGCTGTCCTTCTCTGTCCCTGATTCTCAAGGAGACTAACCCAGAAAGTAGCCAGAGGACAGAGGATGCCCAGGACGTGGGTGGAGGGTGGGCTTGTGGCCAAGGTTAAACAGCTATTCCCAGGGAAGGAACAGGGTCTCAGAGGACAAGGACCCCAGACAGGGGTCCCCTCAGCTTCTGGAGCTTGGCTGCCCCTCCCCACGGTTTCTCTGGGTTTCCCTACCCCCCCACTCCAGGCTGATTCTTCTCTGCCCTTCCCCACACCAGCCCGTGCACCTGGCCCAGGTGAGTTTCGTCATCCCAGCCTTCAACTCAAACTTCACCCTGGACCTGGAACTAAACCAGTGAGTGTAGCCTGGAGCTAGAAGGTGGGCAGTAGGCCGTGGGCAGGGGCTTGGCTGGCTAGGGGCACTGGAGGATTTGGATCCTTAGCTGGGGTGGGACCTAAGCGGGACCTGGCCTCACCAAGTGACCCTTCTTCCTCCTGCTGTTTCAGTCACCTCCTGTCCTCGCAGTATGTGGAACGCCACTTCAGCCGGGAAGGGACAACTCAACACAGCACTGTGAGTGACTTTGGAAGGGACCAAGTGGGACAGAGGTGTTTGTTCCATGGTTAAAAATGCAGGGGTGGGGTTAGAGGTGTGGGTCAGAGGTAGCTGGCTTGGCACGTGTGGAGGCTTTGNTCTTCAGAACCCCAGCACAGAGAAATGGTGAGGACAGGGAGGTGGCTGTTGGAGGTATGTCAAGGACACACTCAGCATGGCCTAGTGTCTGGGGACCTCTCATCCCTCCCACCTTAGAGGCTCTGTGGAGCAACAGTTAGGAAGGGCAGGGTGGATGGTGTGGGTCCTGAGCCTCCCTCCTTCAGACTGAGGCCTGACTTTCCCAGCCTCTTCCCTTGCATGGAGGTATAATGGGGTCCTCACTATGTCATGTTAACTATATCCCCAGAATCTTATAGGAGGGAGCTTTGGAAGAGACGACCACCCCTCCCTTGTTTGAGGAGTGCTGGGGACCAAAGCCAGCACATCCTAGGCAAGAGCTCCACCCACCCTTGAGCAGCAAACCAAAATGCTTCCTCTTACCCTGGGAGTCCCAGATGCCTGCCACACTAGGGTCCCAGCCCTGGAGGCCCTGGAGCCTGAACAAAGATGAATGAGTGTCTATAAATAGCTCCCCCCCCCAGCCTGTTCTGGAACTGGAGCACAAGTAATTCCGCAGGAAGCGGAGTTGGGAGAGGCGAGTGCGGCTGGTCCCCTCTGACCTATGAGCCAGGTCAGGAGAACCCATGCTGTCACAGTCCCTCAGCTGCAGACCACATGTGTCTGTGAGCTTGTGCACGAGGGTTGGGGGTGCATCCACAGCAGGCGCTGGTTAAACAACACATTGTATGTGGTGTGCCTGGGGGGTGGCAGGTACTATGTCAGAGCCATCTGTTGGTCTCAAAGGAGTCTGGGATCCCTCACCAGCCCCAACCAATAGCCAGGAGCTGCTGCTGTGGCCCAATGTCCTCATTTTATGGGGCAGATGAAGCTGGCCCAGAAAGAGTTAGGAGCTTGTTCACAGTGATGAGGAATTAGAAGTCCCACCAGTTTAGAGCCCCTGGTATTCCTAGGACTGCAGTCCCTGCACTGTCCCCTACCTCTGTGCTTGGACAGGGTGTCTTACTCACAGCTCTGCTGTTCCACAGGGGGCTGGAGACCACTGCTACTACCATGGGAAACTCCGAGGCAACCCACACTCATTCGCTGCACTCTCCACTTGCCAGGGGCTGCAGTGAGTATGAGGGGCACTGGGCAGCAGGGGGGCCTCTGCTTGGCCCAGGATGGTGAGGAACTTTGCCTCTCTCCACAGTGGGGTCTTCTCTGATGGGAATCTGACTTACATCATAGAGCCCAAAGAGATGGCTGGGCCTTGGGGACCCCCACAGGTAAGCAAGGCCTGCACAGGCCTTTCTGCCCTCCTGATGGCCATGCTGTGACTACCCCAACAGCTGTGGTGCCTCCTCCCCTGCAGTAACCTCAGCCTTACTGCCCTGGGTGACCTCAGCTTTGGTTCCCACCTTCTGTGCCCTCATCTCCAATGTCCCCTCTGTCCCCCAAGTGACCTCTCACTGGGCTCCAGTGTCCTTTGCCCCGTCTCTCAGGGCGCCCCCAGGTCTTGACCCTGGAATCTGAGCATCTGGGAGATCAGATCCGACATGGGAGCTCTGGCCAGTTCTGGGTCACCCCAGGGTGGGGTGGGGGAAGGGCTGGAGCTGCCTCCAATCTGGGCCCAGAGCAGACCTGGTTGGCTCCCCAAGAACTAATTCCCCTCATTGCAGGGACCCCTTCCCCACCTCATTTACCGGACCCCTCTCCTCCCAGCCCCCCTCGGATGCAGGGAACCAGGTAAGGGAGGGGGAAGAGGGTGGGGCTGGACAGCTGGGCCTCTCTTACCTGCTGCTCCCCACAGGTTGCCTGTTTGCTGTCCCTGCCCAGTCTGCTCCTCCCACCTGGCCCAGGCTGAGGAGGAAAAGGCAGGTACGGGGCCCGCATAGCCTCGGGCTGCAGAGACCTTAGACTGTGGTCCAGGGCAAGTCATCCCCACCTAGGGTTGGGCAAAGGAGAGCTCATAGCTACCAGGTCAGGAGCCAGGAGACTACCTCCTGGAAGGGCCCCTCAACTCCTCCCTAACACAGGTGTCTACACAGGTCCCCATTTTTGGGCCCTCAGACACTGCATGTCCTCTGCTCTCATTTCCAGGCTGGGAGGGATGGCACTTTCTGCCATTAGAGGGCTGGCACCATCCCTGCCTGGAGACCAGAATGCCCCCTCCACATAAGTCTGCCCATGGTTTGGCCATGAGCCCAGACATAGAGGGGACTGATTCCAAGTACCTACCTACCCTTCAGGTCCGCAGGGGCCACCCCACGGTGCACAGTGAGACCAAGTATGTAGAATTGATTGTAATCAACGACCACCAGCTGGTAAGTCCCCAGGCTGCGGGAGACCCTGGGCTGAGAGGCCCAGGGGAGCCTTGCCTTCTTCCCCACCTCTCTCGGCAGTTCGAGCAGATGCGCCAGTCAGTGGTCCTCACCAGCAACTTTGCAAAGTCTGTTGTGAACCTGGCGGATGTGGTAAGCAGCACCCCTATGGCCCTCTACCCCTTTTCCTCCCCCCGCCCCCACACATCCAGGCATCCAGGGATCACTGTCAGTCACTGACCCCCATTTCTTGGAAATATAGATTGCACCTCCCCTCCAACCCCCCTCATCTTCTCTCTGGGCCCAGATATACAAGGAACAGCTCAACACAAGAATTGTGCTGGTTGCCATGGAAACATGGGCAGATGGGGACAAGATCCAGGTGCAGGATGACCTACTGGAGACCCTGGCCCGGCTTATGGTCTACCGGCGGGAGGGTCTACCTGAGCCTAGTGATGCCACCCACCTCTTCTCGTAAGTCCCCACACTACACCCTGCCAGTGTTTGCTGGCTGCTTCTTCTTACTGCCGGTGCCAGGAGCCCTCTTCCAAGTTGGCGTCTGTGGGTGGGGCTCACCTTGCACCTGCCACCTGCTTGCAGCCACATGCCAGCTGGGTATCCTCTGCGCCTTAGGTTGCGCAAGGGATGTGCTCTGCCTTTCCCTTGTCAGACTGCCCATCATTCCTACCTCAGCGACCCAGTACCCTAGTGAGGGACAAACGCAATTCAAGGCCCTCAAACCTCTTGTTTGGCTTACGGGTGAATGGACTCAAACCTGAGAGGGGCTGGCCCAAGGTCACCAGGCTGACGTGAAGGGCTGGAATCCACTGCTACTTCTGCAGAGTCATCCTGAACACTGTCTCTCCCTTCTAGGGGTAGAACCTTCCAGAGCACCAGCAGTGGGGCGGCCTACGTAGGGGGTATCTGCTCACTGTCCCGGGGTGGAGGTGTGAACGAGGTGAGCACTGAGGGTCATGGCTGGGAGGCCAAAGGGGGCAGCTCGCTAAGACAAAATGGCTGTTGGACGGGTATAGACATCCTGTGCTCCCTCTTCCCCACCCCTAGTATGGCAACATGGGTGCTATGGCAGTGACCCTGGCCCAGACGCTAGGGCAGAACTTGGGCATGATGTGGAATAAACACCGGAGCTCGGCAGGTACCAACCCTGAAGCTCAAAGCCATCTCAGACCTGCCCAGCACCTAAAGAAGGGGGGCAGTGGGGGGGGTACCCCTCCACCCTATCTCATGTGTTCCTAAATTGCTTCATAGGGGATTGTAAATGTCCAGACATCTGGCTGGGCTGCATCATGGAGGACACTGGGTGAGTTCTTGAGGACAGACTTGGGGAAGGGTTTAGGGTAGCATTGGCAGTCTGGATAGGTGGCTTCAAGAGTCCCCACTCAAGGGACCACTCAGGATTCCAAGAGTACAGGTTATCTATAAACAGCGCAGGGAGGCTAGGACACCCAAATTGGCTAGACTGCAGCGCGCTCTGTGGCCACTGGGAGGCGCCCGAGCCTCGTGCGAGGCGCCGTCCCTCCAGAGCGTTCCAACATTGGGCTCTTTGTCCCGAGGTTCAGGGGAGTGAACGCAGTGACGTCCTCCACCCATTCCTAGATGGGCATGTGGGACTGACTGTCGTGCAATCACTGGGCAGTTCCTCAGCCTCCTTGTAGTGGCAACCAAGTCCCCCGAGGGAGGGCTGGAGGGCTGCCCCCAGCAGCACAGTCGCTTAACACCTGCCCAGGTTCTACTTGCCCCGAAAGTTCTCGCGCTGCAGCATCGACGAATACAACCAGTTTCTGCAAGAGGGAGGCGGGAGCTGCCTGTTCAACAAGCCCCTCAAGGTACCAGCGTGGAGAACCGGGAAGCAGGGGTGGGCAGGGTCTCAGCCCGGCTCCCGACATTCCCTCCCCCTCCAGCTCCTGGACCCTCCCGAGTGCGGGAATGGCTTCGTGGAGGCGGGGGAGGAGTGTGACTGCGGTTCGGTGCAGGTGAGAGGTCCGGGTGGTCTCCGGTGTGGGCCT
This sequence comes from Neotoma lepida, assembly GCA_001675575.1. NCBI lineage: Eukaryota > Metazoa > Chordata > Mammalia > Rodentia > Cricetidae > Neotoma > Neotoma lepida. The sequence continues at coordinate 581,090 of LZPO01115350.1, read as the reverse complement.
GGGCTCTAGGAAGGAGAGCGGGGAGGCTCGAGGGGGAAGTGGGGAGGATGGAGGATAAGGGCTTGCCCGCCTTTCCGCTTGTCCTCGCTACTCTCAGGAGTGCAGCCGGGCGGGTGGCAACTGCTGCAAGAAATGCACCCTGACTCACGACGCCATGTGCAGCGATGGGCTCTGCTGTCGCCGCTGCAAGGTGAGAAAGATCAAGAGCGCGGGGAGGAGGGAGGGCGAGGCCAGGAGCAAAGAGACGACTGGATGCCCTCGACAAGAGGCGGGAGGGAGGAGGAGCCAAGTATATGTGAGGGTGGGGCCTGTCCCAAAGGAAGCGTCAATGGGGCGGGGTGGGATGCGGGGTTAGAGTTGGAGGCCGGGGATGGGGAGTGGTGGGAGGAATTACCTTTAGATGTGGATGCGGAGAGGGACAGGAAATAAGAAACTGGACTTGGGACCCAGGTTCCAGGAGGACAGTAGGATACCCTGGGAGGGCAGCGGCGAGATATTTATCCTTTCCAGAAATATGCATGCTTTTCCTAGTATGAGCCACGAGGTGTCTCCTGCCGAGAAGCAGTGAATGAGTGTGACATCGCAGAGACATGCACCGGCGACTCAAGCCAGGTCCGCCAAACCGGCTATTCTGTGGAGCTCAAGCAAGACAGCCCCTCCCCTCTAAGTTTCGGTTTGAAGAGCTGACTACTCTCTGCCTCTCTCTGCTTAGCGGCTGGCCAAACCGCCGCTAACCAGCCTCAGCTTTTTTCCTTCAGTCATTAAACAAGCATTTACTGCAGTCAGGCTGGTACTCCTACTGCCTAGCGCCAGTGTCTAGTGTATGCTAGGGATCTAGTGGGTAGTAACATTCGTTAATTAGATCTCAGGCCTCCAGGGTAATGGGTGCAAGAAACTGAGAAAGCCCGGGAAAGCTTAGGGATTTACCAATCAAATTCTCAGAGCTAAATAGGCCCCTGTCCTTGATGTGGAAGAGCCTTGGAACAAGAGAATTTGGGCAGAATTGGCTTCCTACATTCTTTTCCCCTGGTACCTCAGCTCAGGCTTGGGCTACTCTGCTCAGCCAGCCCCTCTCTCTCTCCAGTGTCCCCCTAACCTTCACAAGCTGGATGGTTACTACTGTGATCATGAGCAGGTATGAGGGATGGGGGAGTCCTCCTGTCTGAACTCTGTGCAGTCTTGTCTCTACTCTGACCCTCCAGCGTCTTCACGCTTTGTCTACTCTGGGTCTTAGGGCCGTTGCTATGGAGGCCGCTGTAAAACCCGGGACCGGCAGTGCCAAGCCCTTTGGGGCCATGGTGAGTCCTGCTGGGTATGGGGAACGGAGACTCAAGGAAAACTTAGAGTTGAGAGCTAGGCTGGGACTGCTTCTGACTGGACATGCCCTGCACTGATGTGTGGTTTCTGAGGACCTTGGGCGTCATCCCAGGGATCAGGCAGAGTATTGGAGGTGTAGTTCTAGAAGAGTCGGAGGAGCTCGTGGGAGTGATGCTTCATCTCTCTCTCTCTTTCTCTCTCTCTAGCGGCTGCAGACCGTTTCTGCTATGAGAAGCTGAATGTGGAGGGGACAGAGCGTGGGAACTGTGGGCGCAAGGGATCTGGCTGGGTCCAGTGCAATAAGCAGTGAGTAGGCACCCCAGCTCTGGGCTGAGGGAACCTACAGAGGTGGAGGCAGCAGGCTCTAGGAAGAGCCTGTGAGGTCCAGAGGAGAGGGAACACAGGTTGAGTACTTGGGTCTGAGGCAAAATTTGGACTCATTGTCCCCCTGTGCCCCAACAGGGATGTACTCTGTGGCTTCCTTCTATGCGTCAACATCTCTGGAGCTCCTCGGCTAGGGGACCTGGGGGCAGACATCAGCAGTGTCACCTTCTACCACCAGGGCAAGGAGTTGGACTGCAGGTGTTGTCTGGGACCATGGCTGAGGGAAGATGAAGTGTGATGGGGACTAGGGGACCGGGATTGAGGCTGGCTATCCCATCTCTCCAGGGGAGGCCATGTGCAGCTTGCTGATGGCTCAGACCTGAGCTACGTAGAGGACGGCACGGCCTGTGGGCCCAACATGTTGTGCCTAGATCATCGCTGCCTGCCAGCCTCCGCCTTCAACTTCAGCACCTGCCCGGGCAGCGGGGAACGCCGGATCTGCTCCCACCATGGGGTGGGTGTCTGAAGGCCAGGGGGAGCACGTTGGAGGAGGCTCACACAGGGACATGGCCTTGCTTACCTGTGCTGGCCCCACCTGACCTTTAGGTTTGCAGCAACGAAGGGAAGTGCATTTGCCAGCCAGACTGGACAGGCAAAGACTGCAGTATCCACAACCCCCTGCCCACATCCCCTCCCACCGGGGAGACCGAGAGATACAAAGGTAAGGCTGAGCTGGCCAGCGTGGTCTGTATTGCCCATTTTCCATGCCTGTCCCTGCCAACCAAGCCCTGCCCTCCTCCCCAGGTCCCAGCGGTACCAACATCATCATTGGCTCCATCGCCGGGGCTGTCCTGGTCGCAGCCATCGTCCTGGGCGGCACGGGCTGGGGATTTAAGTAAGAGACACATGTTCCCTAGATCCCCTCCAGGTGCTTGGGGGTTCGGCACCCCAGACTGTTGGAGCCTAATGGCTTCCCTGGCAGGTTAGCTCACCCAGAACTCACACATCACTCGTTCAAGTCAGCCCACAGGTTCTAGTTTGAACATCTAAAACAATTACCTGCTCATATTTAAACACTAGATTTTACAGTAACTACCTTGACTATAGTTGAAAACTGAAGGTTGGGCCCAGCACTGCCAGGGGAGAGGTGGGTAGGGCCTATCTGAGATGTCCCCCAATCCCTATCCACGTCGGCCCATGAGCTCCAGGTCATTGCAGTTAGGGTCTGTCTGGTCTAGACCCCATACTGGGCACTTGAAGAGCCCTGAGGCCCAAGGTCACAGGGTGACTTAGTGACAGACCTGGGGCTTGAACCCTCCACCAATCTGAAGTAGATCTCCACGGTCCATTTGTGGGGCAGAAGGTCTTCCTGGGATAGAAGGCCATTCCTTCGGAGAACAGGAGGTTCACACAACTCCTTTTCCTCTCTCTCTCTGTCTCCTCTCTTTCTCTGCTTGTCCTCTCCTTGGCTCCTGAAGAAACATCCGTCGCGGAAGGTATGACCCGACCCAGCAGGGGGCAGTGTGATGCCGGCCACGTCATCCCTCCCGCTGTCCTTGTCTCCATTTCATTCGTCCCCTTGCATTCTGTTGACCTGGAGCTGGGACGATCCGATTCCCGCAGCCCNGCAGGCAGCCTGGGAAGCGAGTCCTCAGCCTGCGCTCTGGCCCTTCCTCCTGCCCACCCGCCTGTTGGGCCCCGGTCCACCTTCAGCTGTCCTTTCTACAGCCGGGTCCCATGGCCGGGTGGGCGCTGGAACTGTGCCCCGCAACCCCTGCCCCTAGGAGGGGGCCTCCCTCTGCGTCCTGTCCCATCTGTTTTGTCTACCATGCCACCGCTGTCTGACCTCCGCCAGATCCCCTCCTGGCTAGTCTGATGCCTCCAGGACCTGGGGGGGGGGCGCAGCTGGAGGGCTCTCCCTCAGGGCCCAGCCTCATGTCCCCTCCTGACGCCCTCTCTCCATTCCAGGTCCGGAGGGGCCTAAGTGCCACCCTGCTCCCTCCGAGCCTGGCACCCACCGTCTCGGCCCCGGACCACGAGGCTGCCTCCACCCTGCCACAGAGGGAGGCACCATGCAAATGTCTTCCAGGTCCAAACCCTTCAACTCCTGGCTGCACAGGGGTTGGGGGTTGGGACTGTGGCTTCATCTTTCAGACCACCTGGGTGGAGGGGCCTGGAGGAGGGCGCTTCTTGCCCAGTTCCCCACCCCACCTCATGCGGCTTTGGCCTTGCACATGTCTCCCCCTGTGAATGTAGCTCCCATCATCACAGACTGCCACAGCTCAGGTTGGGGCCTGGAGTGGCGCCTGGTGGGGGCAGGTGGCCACCAATGGACACAGCTGGGTGGCCCCTCTTCAAAACCAGGCAGCTGGAACCAGGGTGGTAGCTCTCTGGGACCTCATGGGAAGGAGCTGATCTACACATGTTTCTCTTTCTTTTCTCTTTTTTTCTTTCTTTCTTTTTTAAATGAATCTTAACTGATGAATGTAACCTTGGGGTTGCTGGGGCCAGGGGGCAGTTGTAGGGATGTTTTGACACTTACAGGAGGGCCTGGAAGGCCTGAGGCCTTGAGACCTCCCAGATCTCTCTCTGGGAGGCCCACACTGGAACCCTGTCACTGAACCCAGCAGAGGCTGAGCAGCTCTGTGTGCCCGCCTCCACCAAGCTTAGAAGAAGTCAGAGTGCTGATTCAAACCAAAGCTGCCTGTCCCGTGCCCACTGCCTAGCTCATGGGTGCCGTGATCCTCTGCCCCAGACTGTCTTCGATTCCAAACCAACCGTCCTGTCCCTGCCAGGGTGCATGCATTTGGGGGTATAGAAAATATAGTCCCTAAAATAAAGTGGCACCTTTCCCCTTTCAAGAAGGGTGATTCTGGGGCTGTCTCAGGGTTCAAGTGCCCCCTGATGTGGCCTGGCTGTTCCAGAGTAGGCTACCTTCCCAGGGAGGACTCTAGGTAGGGAGAACCAGGGGAGACCAGGTGCCCCAGGGTTAGTGCCTATGAGATGTAAGAGCCATCAGGAAAGCGCAAGCCTCATGGTTGATTATAGGCTACTAGGAAAGTCCTCAAGCCCCCTCCCCCATCAAAATCTTCATTTATCATCTGCATTCTGGGGCTGAGTAGTAAGTTTACAAATGTTCCTCTGTCTGCCCTCCTCTGGTCCTCGCTACAGCTCAGCCCGAGAGCTGGGCCAAGGCTGGCAGAATTGCTCAGCCGTCCCACGCAGTCTGCTGTGGCCTGCCTTCAGGACCCTATGTGGGACAGATGAGCTCTGGCCCCTTGCCCTTAAAGCCAGCTGGCTGGGCAGGATGGAGCAGGCGCCTTATGGATGAAAGCCACAAATGAAAGGGACCCCCTTCTCGGGGACACCCCACT
>LZPO01115350.1:546857-560586 GCA_001675575.1 Neotoma lepida | reverse complement strand
ACACAGAGAAACTCTTATCTTGGAAAACCAAAAAACAAACAAACCAACAAAAAACAACTTTTAAAGTACTCAGACTTTTAAGATTTTTAAAGAAATTCAAACCACAAGAGAAAGTCAAGACAATGAGAGCTTGAAGCAGCTTATAATACTGTATCCAGAGTCATTAAGCAAAGAGCAATGATTGCCTGGGGGGGGGGGTTTCTCTGTATGTAGCCCTGGAACTAGCTCTATAGACCAGGCTGGCCTCAAACTCAGATTCACCCGCCTCTTCCTCCCAAGTGCTGGGATTAAAGGTGTGCACCCACTGAGCATGGCTTAAGCATATATGATATCTCAAAGTCCACCTCCTCCAACAAGACCACACCTCCTAATAGTGCCTTTGGGGGCCATTTTATTTCAAACCACTACAGCCAGTAAGCAGCACCCCTCCATGGCCTCTGCATCAGCTCCTGCCTCCAGGTTTCTGCCCTGCTTGAGTTCCTGTCCCAACTTCCTTCAATGATGAACATTGTGATATAGGAGTATATGCCAAATAAACCCTTTCCTTCCCAAAATAAATAAATAAATAAAGATGTGCACCAGCACCGCCCGGCAGAGCCTGCTCTTCTGTCCATCCCTCTGACTAAAGCTTCTGGTGGAAGTAGGTGTGTGGAAAGAAGCTCCTCAGGACTTCCACCCTGATGCTGGTGCATGAAGGACTGAGTTCTCAACTGCCTTTTGATAAAAACACATTTACAGATTCTCCACAGGCTATGCACAGTGACAGGATCATTTCATTCCTTTTTTAAAGCATAACTTCTTTTTTAAATCATTTATTTTTAAAGGTATATTCATTATTATTTTATGTGTTGAGTATTTTGCCTACATGCAGGCCTGTGCACCACATGCATGCAGTGTCTGCAAAGCCTAAAGGGTAGCGTTGGATCCCCTGGAACTGAAGTTACAGTAAGTTGTTAGCCGCCATGTGAATACTGGGCTTTGAACCCATCCTCTGGAAGAGCAGCCAGTGCACCTAACTGCTGACCTATCTCTCCAGCCCCAGGATTTTTCTTAATGTAGGTCCATAAAATATCACGAGGGGAAATATTATATTTTGGAAAAGTCTACGCTCAAAAGCTGGAGGAACATGCTAAGAAGGCAACGGGAGTTGGGAAATCCTTGTCATGATTAAAACTTTAGCAAGAGGTTAAAACCAAACTTTACACTNTATGAACAAGGAGGTGACCCAGAGTAACTTTCTGTAGACTTTGAGAAGCTGAAGAATTAGCTAGACAGAAAAGATAAGATTCTCATCATAACAGGTCAAGACAAAGCACCAGGGGCACTGAGGAACCAGTGGATGCTCCTGGCACCAAGTGCCTTTGCCTGGTTCTTTCTGGCATTTCTGCTTGACTCCTTCCCTCATCACTCAACCTGTCCGCTGGCAGGCCACTCTGTTCTCCCTTAGGCTCTGGGTAGATGCTGGGAGTATGTGTGCATTTTCTATCCTTCAATTAAGAAATCTGCTGAATGCGCTAGCAATTCAGCACACAAGTGAGCACACACAGGGTACTATCCAGTGTTCTAAATAACAGAGGATTGGCATTTCAAATTTAAAACAGAATTTCAAAATGAGAGGTGGCTTGCAGAGACTTTCTATTAGAAAGAGCAAGACTCCTACATGAGAAGCTCGCTGCTGGACCAAAAGCTCTGCTTACCTTAAAAGTTGTGTGCGGAGACTCTGCACTTCAGGACAAACCATGAGTGTGACGGGAGGAACAAAGCTCTCCAATCCAGTGCAAGACTGAAGATGGCAAAACACTGCAAATTGCTAGTTTTATGAACATTAATCCCCGCTATTAACAAATACATATGCCAACAGGCAATAAATAATGAACTCATCTTCAAGAATGGCCACTCAGATAGAAACCCATATTGGCAGACATGGGTGAACATTTTACACCCAACTATTAAAATAAAGCATCTGGATTCAGACCTTTTGCCATTTTCATTTTCAGTACAAGTAGCTTTGGGTATTCTTAATCTAAGAGAATTTTTGTTTCTATTTCGAATGTTAACAAATACAGAAAATACTCATGACCAGTTTCTTCAGAGTTGCATTTCTGGACAGAGACTCCGGGGGCAAGCGGACCAGCTTTACAACTTAACTCACTATTAGGGTTCATTCTCCAGGATGCCTTTGCTTACTGAGCAGCAGCTTACATCACTGCACAGTCACACTGGCTGGTGCTTCACACTGCTACCTGAGCAGGACATCTTTGCTTATCATCAGTATTTTAGACAACCTTAGGTCAGACACCATCAAAGCACACAGNAGCCGTGCTGGTGTTTGAAGGAAACCTGTAGTAAGTAATTCACTTCCTTTGGAAACAGTTTCCAAGGACGGCTACAACTCTGGTCAAAGGAAGGANATTCCAGGATCTCTCAGGCANAAGAAAGATCTCAACCTCTTTCTAATAGGGATCTTCTTCCAAACTTGAAAACTNGTATTTCTCCCTCAGTTTCCTTATGTATCTTAAATCTAAGTGTAGCATCTCCTACAATTCTAATCACAAGGTAACATTTGCTAAACAAAGCAATAACACTAGCTTTTAACAGGCATTATTTACAAGGATTTTTTCCTTTAATATAAAAAAGTATAACCACAGCAGTCCAATGTACAAATACAAAAAAAAGTTACCATACTAAAAAAATGTACCATAATACTGTACATACAAAAACTGTTCAACAGGATGATTTAAATATATCTGTTCTTCTCTGGATCTGGAAGACACAATGTAAAGTTCTGCAACTGTATTATTGCTGAGAACATGTGCCTGGGAACACTGTGTTTCCCTCTCCCCACTCATCCCAGCTCCACCTTCAGAGTCCCCTGAGTTTGGATCATGAGCCAACAGCATCCCTGAAGATAACCAGAGCCAAATGTTTACTCAATGGAAGTCATTATTCAGCGAGTCGCTGCTTACCATAAACTATGAAAACCCAAGTTTTAAGCCCAACCAAGATTAAATCCAGACGGAGGTCTTCCCATCCCCTGATTTGCTACTAATACTGCTTTTGTTGGACCCAGATTTGGACCCCACTTTGGCCTTCTTTTCCCGAGGACCATGGGGGTTGTTTTGGTGATGGTAGGCCTGGATTGCTAGATCCAAGCGTTCCTGAGCCATCCTGATCTCCCTCTGCAGCGTCTCCAGATCAGCNGGGAGGTGCTCCTCGTGGCTGCCGTACTGCTGCTCCTGGGCGATATTGGCTTTGTTTTGCTTGTAGGCAATCTTAGCATTGGACAATTCAGTGTACTGGATTTGATCTGGTTTGACAGCAATGTTATAGCCAGGGGGAGCAGATGGTGTATTCCAAGTGAAAGGATAATTGTAAGCACCCGGATCATCAAGCTCCCTCCTTTTACTGTTTAGTGAGTCTCGAATGGTCCCAAACCCTAAATGAAGCATCTCCCAAATGTTCAGCAATAGGCAGAGGCCTGTGACACCGTACATTATCAGAAGGAAGATGGTCTTTTCAGTGGGTCTAGAAATAAAGCAGTCTATCTTATGAGGACAAGGAAGTCTGCTGCATACATAAAATGGGTGGACTTGAAAACCATACAGGAAATACTGTCCTATTAGAAAACCCACTTCAAACACAGTCCTGGCCAGCAGCTGCAACACATAGATTTTCATGAGCCCATCCTCCCGAATTCGTCGTCGGCCATCATGCTTAGGTTTTGGTTGGCTCTGCTCTTTATTTTCTTTTTCACTTTCTAGCTCCATTTCTGGATACATCATAGGATCCTCTTCATGGTCCTCTTCCGTTTCTTCCAGAGCCCGGTGCTGTTTCCAACGCATGGCATAGGGTTTGCTCCGAGCTGCCTTCTTGTCTGCTTCACCATGCTCCATTTTGGCAATCTTATGAATAGCATATCCCAGGTACATCACAGAGGGAGTTGCAACCAGGATGATCTGGAACACCCAGAAGCGCACGTGGGAGAGTGGTGCAAAGGCATCATAGCAGACATTCTCACAGCCTGGCTGCTCTGTGTTGCACACAAATTTGCTTTGCTCATCATAGTAGATGGACTCTCCTCCTACAGCAGTTAGGACAATTCGAAAGACAATCAGCACAGTGAGCCAGATCTTCCCTACAAATGTTGAATGGTTGTGGATCTCCTCTAGCAGGCGAGTCAGGAAGCTCCAACTCATGGTGATGGAATTGGTTTGCCCTAGTATGTGGAAAAGTACCAAGCAGGGGGAGAAAGCAAAAAAAAAAAAAAAAAAAAAAAAAAAAAATCAACAAATGCTAAAAGTAGTTTTCTATTTTTGGTGCCCAGCCCCAACAAATAATCAAACCTTAGCAACATAAATTTTAATTCCTAGTATTTCTAGAGACTTTGTAACCCTGAAATGTTACTCACTTCAGGACTCATGATAGAACAAACATTAGACTATAATCACACCTAATATAATCACACAGCTTTAGGAAAGATAGCACNCCTTATTTGTGTCTGGACATAGACGGTCGTGTTTGCTTTCCTGGTTTATTTCTCAGATGCAGCACAATGTGTTTTTTATATATATTAGTGTGTTATGGGACATCTAGACATTATGTTTTTTACATATATTTGTGTGTTATGGGACATCTAGACATTGTGCANTACATATAACAAAATAATACGCTGGGGCAGCTTTCTGGTCTAGTCACAGAGTTTACCACTGAGAACATAAAAGGGACCCTTTGCCGGGCGGTGGTGGAGCACGCCTTTAATCCCAGCACTCGGGAAGCAGAGGCAGGCGGATCTCTGTGAGTTTGAGGCCAGCCTGGGCTACCCAGTGAGTTCCAGGAAAGGCGCAAAGTTACACAGAGAAACCCTGTCTCGAAAAAACCAAAATAAATAAATAAATAAATAAATAAATGAATGAATAAATAAGGTAAAACAAAATAAATAAATAAAAGGGACCCTTGGAGTGGACTCTATTGTGAAGAGGCAGTTTACTAGAAAGTTTAAGTTTAGACCAGCTAACAAAATGCTGAAGTAATTAAAGAAGAGTGGTGACACACATCTTTAATTCTAACACTTAAGAGGCAGAGGCAAGTGGATCTCTGTGAGTTCAAGGCCAGTATGGTCTACAAAGTTTGTTGCAGGCCAGCCAGAGATACACAGTAAGACCCTGTCTCAAAATTTTTCCAAAAGTAATTAAGGAATGACAGCTGTCAATAACTGGCAATGATAAGCACTAACAGAGAAAGGAACCAAGGAATATTCCCTGCTAGGCCACGTAGCAGAGCAAACCCTGGTTTTATTTTAAAAAGCCCGTAATGGAAGCTCTTACAACAAAAAANTTTTTTTAATGATAGCTATACAAAATATATGCTAGACTGATCTATGAGAGCAGAAAATCCAACTGGTAGGCAAATCCACTAAAAAGCAGCATGTTTTTGTTTTTGTTTTTTTTTTGAGACAAGGTCTCACTATGTAGCTTTGGCTGTCCTGGAACTTGCTATGTAGACCAGGCTAGCCTCAAACTCACAGAGATCTACCTCTCCAATGCTGGGATTAAAGACATCCACCACCATACCTGGCTCTTATTTTTTTTGTTTTTCAAAGGGTCGAATGTTGCCTAGGCTGACCTTTGAACTCAAGATCTTCCCACCTCAGTCTTTGAATGCTGGGATTACAGGTGTTTGTCACCATACCCATCTTTAAAAACAGCATTTTAGAGGATAATTTTATTCCAAGATACTCACATCTATGCCTAGAATCCGTGTCGCATGTTAAACCCCTAATAACATTTGACACAGAGCCCACCTATAGTCTCAGCCCCTCCTCCTCTCCCACCACACTGCAGATTATGGTAAATCACCACCAAGTAACTCCAAACTTACCTGTTATCCAGAACTTGTTACCCAAAACCTTCTTCCAGAAATGGTAGTTTGTTTGTTACTTTCCCAAACTCTCTCTGGAAGGGAAAAAGAAAAGAGCAGGTCGTCAGCTTCCTCCCACAGAAAACAATGAATCACTAACGTGTCATTTTTCGGGAAGAAACAAAGTTTTCTGTGTGCTACAGGGGTCACTCAGAATGAGATGGAAACAGGCTTGACTCTCCTCCCAAAGTAAGTGACAGGAGAAATTAACAGTGACCTCAAAGTTTTTAGCTCATCAGGCTCTATGAAAACATGATACATGACAGGGGGCTGGAGAGATAACTCAGCAGTTAAGAGCACTGGCTACTCTTTCAGAGACCTGGGCTCAACTCTCAGCACCCATGTGGCGGCTCACAACTGTCTGTAACTCCAGGTCCAGAGGATCCAATGTCCACTTTTGGCCTCTACAGGCACCAGGAGTGTACATAGTACACATACATACATGCAGGCAAAGTAAATAAAATTCATTCAAAAATAAGAAAACCTAATAAAGAAATGAATAATTTGTGAAAATTCAAAACCGCTGAGCATGGTGGAGTATACCTTTAATCCCAGCATTTGGAAGAGGGAGGCAGAGACAGGCAGATCTCTTAGAATTCCAGGCCAGCCAGGGTTAAAAGTGAGACCCTGGCTAAAAACAAACAAACAAACAAAAACCCCGACACTAATGAAGTTTGGCAACTACAGCAAAAAACAAAAGCAGCAGCACTGCAAGGTTAAAGCAGGCTACCAACAGCCCTGTCTCTGTCGCAGCCAATACTTCTCACTAGGATTTGAGCAGCCAAGTAGGAGCAAGCTGTTCAGCTGAAACACCCAACAGCTGGCTCAGTCACTGGAACACCAGTCTCCACAGGAGGTGATTTACAGATCCAATGGCTCACAAAGTCAGAGAAAGAGAACACCTGGACTGTGATTAAAAACAAAATAAAGTGAGCTTGAAAAACAAAACAATGTGAATTTGAGGCCAGAAGGGTCTCCATAGCAAGTTCCAGGATAGCTGGCTACATAGTGAGACTCTGTCTCAAGACAAAACCATCAACAACAAAGCAAATCAGTGTAGGAGAATTTAGGGTNCACTATCAAGCTCTATAAATCTGAAAGGCTGGGGTCAAACATCATCCATATGGCACCAACTTCATTCATTACTATCATTTTATTTAACAAATAAATTTAAAACAATTGCTGAGGCTGGGCCTAGTGGCCCATAACCTTTAATCTCAGCACTCAGGAGGCAGAGGCAGACAGATTTCCCTGAGTTTGAGGTTAGCCTGGTTTATGAGGTGTAGACACGACTCCAAAGTGAGACACTGTCTCAAAAACAAAAATCCCTGAATGTTTATGGTAATTTAACTGGAACTCACGATTTTTGTTGTTTTAGGATATAGGAAAAAGCCAGGCGGAGGTGGCACATGCCTTTTAATCCCAGCACTTAAGAGGCAGAGACAGGTGGATCTCTGNGAGTTTAAAGCCAGCCTGATCNACAAAGAGTTCCAGGCAGCCAGGACTGTTACACAGAGAAACACTGTTTCAAAAAACAAAACAAACAAATAAACAAAAGATATAGGAGGAAAAAAAGCTAAAATGATTTTCCAAAACATTATGTCAAATGTCATGTCAAAATTTATATGGGAAAAGCTGACACACAAAGCCAAACTAGTGGCATGGCCTGTTATCTCAGAACTCAGGAGACAGGATGATGAGTTCAGGAGGTGTGTGTGTGGGGGCGCTGGAGAGATGATGCAGTGGTTTAAATGGGTGCTGCTTTCACAGAGGGCTCAGGTTTAATTTGCAGTATCCACATAGAGGCTCACAACCATCTGCAATTCCAGTTCCAGGGGAATCAACAGCCTCTTCTGGCCTCCCCTGGCACCAGGCATACATGCTGCACACAGACATATAAGCAAGCAAAACACTCATACACATAAAACAAAAAACAAAAAAAACAAACAAACAAAAAAAGAGTTCAGAACCAGGACCACACTTGCCTTTAATCCCAGCACTTGGGAGGTAGAGGCAGGCAGGTCTCTCTGAATTCAAGGCCAACCTGGTCTACAGTGAGTTACAGGACAGCCAGGGCCGCATAGAGGGACCCTGCCTGAAAAGAAGGGGTGGGGTAGAGTGGAGTAGTTAGGACTAGCCTGATTTATACAGGAAACCCTCAAAGGACCAAAACAGGCAGGTGGTACTATACTTATGAGCCAGCTGGTTTCCTGTCATCTTGTAGCTCATTCAATAAACAGCTTTTTGTAAAAAAGTGAATCTGACACAAAAAGATGTCACCGTAGGACTTTGAGACGACTTGGTCCATCACCTCTTCTGCCACTGAACACACAAGTCATAAAACCACAAGAANGCCTGGGTGTGGTGGCTCAAGCCTGGAACCCCAGCACTTGGGAAGTAGAAGCAGGCAGGTCAGGTATTCAAGGCCAGCCTAGGCTACATGGACCCTGTCTCAAAAACAAAAACAATTCCTCACACAACATATAATCTTCACAATGATGTACATCCACAAATTCCCTCTAGGCTCAGATTTTCCCCAAATATCACACGTAAAGCATTTCCCCAAAATCTGAAATTCAATTTGTTCCCATTACTTACAAAATTCTTTTTTGTTTCTTTTTTGAAACAGGGTCTCACTATGTAGCTTTGGCTGTTCTGAAACTTGCTATGTAGACCAGGCTGGCCTTGAACTCAGAGAGCTCCACCTGCCTCTGCCTCCCAAGTGCTGGAATCAAAGGCATGTGCCAACACTGCCTGGCAAAATTCAGTTTTTTTTAAACATTTGTTTTTATTATTTTTAACTATATGTGTGGTAGCACACATATGTGGGTGCCCGTGAAAGCCAAAGGCAGTTGGATCTCCCTAGAGCTGGAGTGACAGAGGTGCTGGGAACCTAACTCGGGTCCCTGCAAGAATAGTACACACTGTTAACTGCTTAGCAATTCTCCAACCCCCAAAGTCCAGCTTTCTACANGGGTACTCGCATCTTCATGTTTCTGCAACAAGGGATTTTATCCACATGAGCCGTCTCTGTAGCCTAACAAATGAGTAACCTTAAGGATTTAAAGCTGTGAAAATATTTTCTAGAAGTTCTGCTCCTAGCACCCACATAGTTATAACCACTCCAGTTCTAGTGGGTCCAATGCCTTCTTCTCACCTTTCTCAGGCACACCCATGGTGTGCATACATACAGCAAAACACTCATATAAATAAAATTAATAAATCTGGGAAAAAAAAAGAAATAGATTTCTAGGGGCTGGAGAAATGGCTCAGTGGTTAAGAGCACTGCTGCTCTTGCACAACACCCAGGTTGGTTTCCAGCACCCACATGGTGGCTCACAACTAGCTGTTTACTCCAATTTCAGGGAATCCAAGGCCCTCTTCTCATCTCTGGGTGTACTAGGCACACATACGATACACATGCATACATGTAGGCAAAGCATACTTACAAAATAAAAACAAACAAATCTTAAAAAATAAATACCTTTCTACATTAAAAAATGGCATTATCTTACAAAGGAGCTTAGGAATAAATGAATTTGTTTTGTTTTTGTTTTCTCTTTGCCCCCTAAACCTCACATTTAGAGTCTTATTCCTTAGAATGGCCAAGCGAGGTGGTGGTGGTGGCACACACCTTTGATCCAAGTACTTGGGAGGCAGAGGCAGGTGGATCCCTGTGTTTGAGGTCAGCCTGGTCTACAGAGCGAGTTCCAGGACAGTCAGGCTACAGAGAGAAATCCCGTCTTGAAAAAAAGCAAAAAGCAAAAAGCAAAACCAAAACCAAACAAAATAAAAAAAAGGGCTAATGGAAGGTCTATAGGCCATTGAGATGTTGACCTCAGAAGGGAATGCTGGACTCTTGCACTGAATTCTGGGGAGAGGAAGCTATAAAGGTCTGATCCTGATCCCTGAGTCCCTCCTGCTTCCCNTCTGGTGAGGTGATCTGCTGCCACAGTCTCCTGCTGCCTAGGTGCTCTACCATCAGACTTTCACCAGAACTAACCAGAAGCTAGCACTATGTCATTGAAGGCCCAAACTCTGTGCTATTTAAATAAAATGGTTTTGTTTTTGTTTTTGTTTTTGTTTTTTGAGACAGGGTTTCTCTGTGTATCCCTCCGTGGCTGTCCTTGAACTCAGAGATCTAGCTGCCTCTGCCTCCCGAGTGCTGGGATTAAAGGCNTGTGTCATCACTGCCCTGCTTATAAAACNGATTTTAAAAAGCAGCCTGTTTAAGCATTTTACTGTTATCTCTTTCTATATAAATGATGTGTTTACTAATTCTAACATCTCAGAAAATGGGTGACGGGCAATTTTTTCTAAAATAAAGAAGCGCNGGCTTCCAAAGGAACAGCAGAACCAACACTAATTTTTTAAAAAAGAATACTATAGCCCATGGTGGTCCATAATTCAAAACGACTCACACACCCACACACATACTAAAGAAAATCATGTTTGCTTATATAACGGTTATTGGACAGAAACCAAATATGCTATTTTTAGTCTATTTTCCAAGTAACTTAAGATATAAATCTACCTTGTCTTGCATAGAAGTATTCTATCACTGAGTTACATTAGACCCAAAATTCATANCAATTTTCTATTAGTTATACACTATTAGGATCAAGTAAAAATTTACTGCATCTTTCTGTTAAGCGAAGTTATAGGATTTTTAAAAATTAAGTATAAATCACATTATTTAGATTATCTCGGGTGGTANAGTTTATTATTGGGATCATCATAAACACAACAAAGTGAAATTCAGATAATGTAGGTAATTTGTCTAAGATCATCTAATTACTAAATATTGTAAAACCACAATGTAAAGCTAGCCAGTCTTGCTCTAGTTTTGGCATTTATTAGCGATGAATTTTGCTATACATCTGGGTTGTAGTTCAGTGGTAAAATGCTCACTTAGCATGCTGAAGGGCCTGTGTTGGATTCCCAGCATCACTCCCATNCTCACTGCAAATGGGACTACATACAGTTTTCATGTATGTGGAAAGGACTTTATCCCAATCCTTGGGATCTGATTTATAAAAGAAACTCTTGGGGCTGAAGAGATAGCTCAGTAGTTAAGAGCACTTGNTGTTCTTGCAGAGGACCCAGGTTCAGTTCCCAGCACCACATGGTAGTTCACAACCATCCTTAACTCCAGTTTGAGAGGGGTCTGACAACTTTTGACCTCCTTGGGCACCAGGCAAGTGGTGCACAGATATTCAGGCATAACACTAATACAAATACAATAAAATAAATATGAGAAAAAAAAGGATATTGGCTTCCCTTAAAAGCAAACAAACACGCCGGGCGGTGGTGGCGCACACCTTTAATCCCAGCACTCGGGAGGCAGAGCCAGGCGGATCTCTGTGAGTTCGATGCCAGCCTGGTCTACCGAGTGAGTTTCAGGAAAGGCGCAAAGCTACACAGAGAAATCCTTCTCCATCTTAAATGTAGAATAAATCAATTAAAACTTAAAAACAAAACAAAAATTCTGCAAGAGTCCTTTCGACCAGGAGGGGTGGAATGGGGTAATGCCTGGACACTGAGAAGTTAGTATATTCAGTTTGGGAACAGCAAGCCTGAGACAACTCTTAAAGGGGGAGATACGCAGACTGTACATACCAAGTCCTGAGAGCTGTGTCTGGACTCAAGGCAAACCAAACACATTATCATGATTACCAGTGTCTCAACTTTTTAATATCGTCCCCTCAACTTGACTGGGAGCCCCCCTGAAAGACAAAGGCATCTTACTTCAGCATCTAGACTAGGAAAAGATACATTTTAAGTGCTAAATAAACATTTGATCAACAAATGGGCTGATGTATTTCTCTAGTACCTGCTATTTTATAGTCTTCGTTACAACCCTTTATACTTATAAAGTAATTATATTATAATTTATAATTTTCTTCTTATTCCGATTTCATCGGTCTGTCTCAAAAAGANAGTAAGCAGCCTCATGAGGCAGTGACCTTTGATTGTGGATGGCTTAAGCAGAAGACAAGATGTTGTACAGAATCTAGCATCAGGCCAAATGTTGGGATAGAAGTTAACCATTTTTACTTTCAAGTTTCTAACCTTTGTTCAACATTATTCAGAAANCAATTTGCTTGTTTTCCCAGAGATGTTTCATTTTGGCTACGGCTCTTTAAACTTGCACCTTAAGTCATGTGATCCCCTGTCTCTTATACACATCTAGATGTGTATAAGAGACAGATTTTATAGTCTTCGTTACAACCCTTTATACTTATAAAGTAATTATATTATAATTTATAATTTTCTTCTTATTCCGATTTCATCGGTCTGTCTCAAAAAGACAGTAAGCAGCCTCATGAGGCAGTGACCTTTGATTGTGGATGGCTTAAGCAGAAGACAAGATGTTGTACAGAATCTAGCATCAGGCCAAATGTTGGGATAGAAGTTAACTATTTTTACTTTCAAGTTTCTAACCTTTGTTCAACATTATTCAGAAACCAATTTGCTTGTTTTCCCAGAGATGTTTCATTTTGGCTACGGCTCTTTAAACTTGCACCTTAAGTCATGTGATCCCAGCCCAATCCCAGATTCTCAGAGGCTCTCATATTTAAGGAAAACAAAAGGTAACACATAGAAATGTGATCAACCTCCTCTAATCAATCAATCAATCAATCAATCAATCAATCAATCATCTATCAATCTATCTATCTATATCCTGTCTCTTATACACATCTAGATGTGTATAAGAGACAGGTATACATCCACACACAGATACACACATATACATGGAATTAAAAATAAAATAAATCTTTAAAAAAAGTCAGACAGACTAGGCATGGCACCAAGGTTTTTTTTTTTTTTGGTTTTTCGAGGCAGGGTTTCTCTGTGTAGCTTTGCGCCTTTCCTGGAACTCACTTGGTAGCCCAGGCTGGCCTCGAACTCACGAGATCCGCCTGCCTCTGCCTCCCGAGTGCTGGGATTAAAGGCGTGCGCCACCACTGCCCGGCTGGCACCAAGTTTTTAACTGCAGCACTCAGGATGCTGAAGCAGGAGATCATTAGNTCGAGGCCATCTTGGGATATACCATAATCCTGAATGTATGTCTGTGTATCTTAATTAACACTAGGGGGGGGAAATCTATAAAGCAGTAGTTATTTACTCTGTAAATAATAGGTAATACATTACAGAAATGCCTGAGAGGAGAGAAACATCAACATGAAACCTCTAACTATCTGAGCTAACTNGAGGGTTTTCAGAGCAAAGAGGAAAAAATAAACAAAACATAGTAGACTCACTGAGTTGAGGAGACAGCCCAGACAGGAGGAAGCAGGCGGAACTCATACAGCAGCACACTACATGGAAACGGCCCTNGATATCTACAGAGGGCTCCATCTTCAGCACTGATTANTGCATGTGTGAAGNCGCTACCCAAAGTGGGGCAATTTGGACATGACACAGGACAAGCAATGCTTTGTATTCCTACTAACCAAGGTGGGAAGATCCTAACATCAGAGCGTTCAGGAGTAGGATAAACTGGATTTAGACTGGGAGCTCTGAGCATGCTCAGACCAAAGTGTAGAAGCAAGTTAGAACCAAACTGTCTTCAGAACTCAAATGAACTCAGAACAAAAGTTTAATATAATTAAAAGAAGTCAGGACAGCCAATGTTGTCAGAAAGCCAAGAAATGCTGCTTTGAAAAACAAACAAAATCTATAGATGAACTAAGGATTGATTCTTAACCCTAAATTTTGTGAGCCTGAGCAGAACGGACTAGGAGCCAAGGACAGTGATTTCAGAATGTGATTCACATGCTTTAAGAATCAGGTCTTATTTTCCATATTT
>LZPO01115350.1:498193-512090 GCA_001675575.1 Neotoma lepida | reverse complement strand
TTACATGTACATGTGTGTGCAGGCTGATGTTGGGTGTGTGTTTACATGTACATGTGTGTGCAGGCTGATGCTGGGTGTGTGTGTGTTTACATGTACATGTGTGTGCAGGCTGATGTTGGTGTGTGTGTGTGTTTACACGTACATGTGTGTGCAGGCTGACGTTGGGGTGTGTGTGTGTTTGCCTGAGCTGCAGTGTGAGACTCCGTCTCACAAAGAGAAGTGTTCAGAGTAATGGGTTTCTCCATGGCCTTCCCCACACATCACTGTATTTGTTCATGTCTGTTCCCTAGTGCTCCCCTTGCCCCCACCTCCTGCTTACTTCTTATTGGGTGTTTCAGCAAAGCACTTGAGGGAGGATGTTTCTACCACTGTCTCACAGAACGTCACAACTGGGTCAGCCACCTAGGCAACAAGAAAAAATTNAGGTAAAATTGAGTCTTGTTGGAAGGACAGAGTTCTACCTAGGGAATTCTGAAGCATCCTTGTTAGTCCTCTGCATGAGTCCCCTAAGCGGCTCTGCAAACACTAGGCTAAACTACCACACTACCACCAAAGAGCCAGGAGCAGAGAAACTACTTCTGAGTCAAGAATAAATGGGGGCTCAAACTAGGCTCTAAAACTAGGGCTTTAATTATGGTCCAAGAAAGCTCTGATACCTGCTAGTCACTGAATAGCCCCTGGGGGAAGGACAGAATCAGTGCTAGAAACCCACTGTGAGCACCCATTCCATCCCCAAGCCACACCCCAGGAGTAGAGGTTTCTAAGAAGGCGCCTGCCCAGTAACATAGGACCCTGGAGAGACTATGTCTTGAGTGGGAGACAGTGCCATGTCAAGCGTGGTTCAAGGTGCTAGGTCAAGACTTGGTGATAAGCCTTGAGAGACAGCTCCCCCGTTCCATGACACTACCTACTCTGAGCCAATCATCAGAGATTGGGTAGTTCTTTTCCTAATGAAGGATGAGAATAACTCTGACTTGGGAGCCTTGACTTTAAATGTATGACACTGAAAATGACTCAGTAAACAGGGTAAACCCATTCTCTAGAATCTGCCCGATAAAGTGCAGCAGGAAGTGCTTTCTACAAAAGGGTCCAGTGGGCATCCAGGGGAACTGAGGGGCTGGCCACTTAGGACATCCTTCTGGAACTAGAAGCAAGCTAAGGGAAGGAAGGGCACCTTGATGTCGATCTCTGAGTACATCTTCCGCAGATCATGCATCACACAATCCAGGTAGAGCTCCCCAGTGCCCAGGATCACATGCTCGCCAGACTCTTCTACCTGAAACACAGTAGCCCAGTCATGGCCCCTACTCTTGTCTTGGACATAGCAGATGTAAACAAAAATCGAGGCACTAGAGATGAAGGTACCACAACTCATTACCAGAAGTAGTGACTATTTCAGCTTTTTTTTTTTTTTTCCACAAGATAGGGATCTCTGTGTAGCCCTGGCTGTCCTGGAACTCGCTCTATAAACCAGGCTGGCCTCGAACTCGCAGAGATCCATCTGCCTCTGCTTCCTGAGTGCTGGGATTAAAAGTATGCGCTACCATTGCCCAGCCTGTTTCAGCTTCTTAACAAGTTCAGTGGAGGTGGGCAGTGGTGGCGCACACCTTTAATCCCAGCACTTGGGAGGCAGAAGCAGGTGGATCTTTTTGAGTTCGAGGCCAGCCTGGTCTACAGAGTGAGCTCCAAGACAGGCTCCAAAAGCAACACAAAGAAACCCTGTTTCAAACAAACAAACCAACCAANCAAACAAAGTCTGTGGAGAGCTAGGGTTAGTTCAGTGGTCAAGCATTTTTTCTGCATGACTGAGACCTTCGGTTCAATCCTTAGCAACCTCTACATCCCACCCCACATTCCCCAAAAAAGGAAAGAAAAAAAGCTGGATGTGGTGGTATGCCTGTAACTCCAGTATTCAGGTGGCAGGGGCAGGAGATTCACCCTGACCTTGAGGTCAATTTGATTTGTATAGCTAGTTCTAGGTCANCCAATACTGCACAGTAAGAGTCTGTCCCCAAAATAAGAACTCAGAGGACAATACTGCCCTAATGAGTAGGTCCCTAAGACACCAGGACCATTTAGCACAGTGNTGCTGAGTATGACGTCACTGACTTGATTCCTACCTTGGCCATCCAGGTTAAACCCCATCCTTACATCCACAAATATAAGCTAGCCCTTCAACTCTCCTTTTCTGCCTCAAAAGCAGTTTGGTGGCAGGCTCAAGAGTGGACAACTGTTTTAATTTTCTGTTACTATGTTTATGAGTGTTTTGCTTGCATTTCTATGTGTGCACCACATGCATGCCAGGCACCTGTGGGGCCAGAAAAGAGTTTCAGATCCCTTGGAACTGGAGTACAGATGGTGATAAGCAGCNACCTGGGTGCTGGGAATTGAACCCAGGTCCTCTGGAAGAGCAGCCAATGCTCTCAACTGCTGACCCATCTCTCCAGCCCTGTTTGGAGCCCACAGTGGCCTCCAACTCCCTGTGTAGCTGAGCTTTCTGNACCCTCCTGATTCCACTTTGCAAATGCTGGGACTTCAAGTGTCTACCTCCATACTTGGTTTCTCATTTTTCTAGAAAACCAATTCAAACTGTGTGCCTCTTTGGGNATAAGTCTACCTAAAGTCACCCGAGGAAACACGCACACACTCCAGTTTTGTCTAGCCCTTAAATGGTAACAGGTGGGCACTGACCATGAACCAGGCTGTGGGAAGCAACAGATCAGGAACACCTGATGAATGCAATGCAGTGCCAGCACAGAGCAGTTAGCTGGGGCGGGAACGNCTTGGCCTTGCACATACCTTGGTGGTGAGAGACGGATAGCTCTTGTTGACCTTTCGAAGGCCATCGAGCATTTTGGGTAGCTCCGAGGGGTTGACTGGCTCCACAGCAATCTTGATAACAGATGTGGTATTGAATTTCAAGGGCCGGAAAATCTGAGCCTAAGATCCCAAATACAGAAGAGTGAGGGCCTCAGGGGTAGGCAAGAAGGCACAGGCCTAAGGGAGAAGCTGAAGTCTTAATTCCTCAACCGAGAACCATGGTACAGCTGGGGCCCAATTTAAAGGACCATTTGCTCCAGGCATTTTGGCACAGCACTGGGAAGAACAAGAAGCATGCCTCCTAATTCCTAGAATGTGGCAGGGTGAGGGCGCATGCTAAGGCTGAGCCAAGAAGTAGCAGTGACTCTGGATTAGGACCTTTTGAGTTTCAAAGCTTGTTTGTTCACATAGCCATGGTTCCTTGTGCCCTTCTAGCTCAAGGTGCTCCCCTTCAGAACACTACCTCCTCATTGCCTCGGGGTTCAGTTATAGTTGCTGTCTTCACGATCGGCTGATCNACACCTTCAATCAGAACCCAGTTGCCAGCAGGAACACGATTCACCTCAATGTGGTACCTGGAGGAACATCCAATAAACGAGCACGGAACTTAATCAGAGCATTCACTCCATAAAAATGTACCAAGCATATGCTACACGCCAGGCGCAGAGCCAGGAGCAGAGGTGAGTAACACAGATCCACTCTAGCGGGGAGAGATACGATCACAATCACATAAGCACACAGGACAAGTGCTACACAAGCGTGCAGTGTATGAGGATGCAATGGGAAAGCTTAATTCCAAGTGGAGACTCCTGGTAAAATGCCATTCTGTGCATTAGAGGCTAGCCTGGTCTACATAGTGAGTTCCAGGACAGCCACGGCATCACAAAACAAAAAATAAAAAATAAATAGCTGTTGCCAGGATTTATCTACTGTAAGGGGCTCCCAAAACACAGACACTCTCATTTCTGAGCTCGCCTTCTAGAGAGAAGGGTGGATTTGGAGGAGGGAAAGGGGCCATCGATGAGGCACAGCAGCCACATTACCGACAGGATTGCTCTGGTTCTGCTTGCTACCTGAGAGGACAAACCGCCCAGAGGCCTAAGCTAAGTCTGATTCAAAAGACAGGGATGCTCCAGGGACTCAGCCAAAGAACAGACAGTGGATGTTCATAAACAACTGCTTTGGGCAATAAACCTGAAGCAGTAAGTTAAGGGACACAGAACAGATGACAAGTGGGTAAGAGGAGAGATGACCCAGCAGTTGAGAGCACTGGCTGCTCTTCCAGAGGACCTCAGTTTGATTCCCAGCACCTACATGGAGGTTCACAACTGTCTATAACTCCTGTTCCAGGGGATCCAAGGCCTCTTATGGCCTCCTTGGGCACCAAGCATGCACATGGTGCACAGACATACATGCAAGCAAAACACTCATACACATTAAAAAGAAGGGAAAAAAAGAGTAAAAATAGAAATCCTGCTTAGAAAAGCTTTACTCCAGACACTCAAAACTCAAAAAGGCTTCCAACATTCCAACAGGAGTCGCCCTTCAGCCCTGGCAACCTTAAGAACTAGATGTCAACAGATCTGCCAGGAGGGGGGTTGTGGAATATACCTTTACATTGTGTGAATATATGTCACCGTGATTGGTTTAATAAAGAAGCTGACTGTTCTATAGCTAGGCAGGATAAGGTTAGGCGGGAGAACCAGATAAGAATGCTGGGCAGAGTCTCAGAATAGCAATGAGGGACATCTCACTCTGCACTTTACCAATCAGGTAGCTGTGTTTCCTAGGACTCCTCTTAACACCTTATGACAGTCCCAGGATAGTAGCCTACTTATGTCCTTGTAGGCTCTGCTCAAGAGTACAGTACCTGGCGACNGAGATCCAAAGGCGGCCCACAGTACATATCTGGGAATCTTCCTCATCTTCCAGAGTGTAGTTCTCCCCCAGCACCTTCACAGGCTGCCCAGCATGGATGGTGCCGCTCAGCACCCGGCCAAAGGCATGGAACTGAACTCCGTCATCTGTGCTGTACATCTTGGTGGTGTGGCACATTAGGGGACCCTGGCAGAGGGGACAGAGAACAGCTCTAACTACACACAGCCTGAAGGTAGTGCTACCTCTCCGACAGCAATGACAGCAGCTGTGAGGAGAAAGGCCAGACGATGGAGGATGTGGACTCCTGGAAAAACTCCAAAATGTGTTACCCTCCCCTCTGTGACAGACCAACAGGAGATTTGGACACAACAAAAATACAAGTGAGACAACCAAGCCAGACAGGTGGTACAGGCTGGCAATCCTAGCAGAAGGGAGGCTGAGGCCTGNGGACTCCTGAGAGTGTAATGCCAGCCTGAGGTAGAGTGAAAACCTTTGCCATAAAACATGCTCCCAGCCAGGAGGCGGAGGAAAAACAAAAAACAAACAAACAAACAAAATGTTCCCTTACGTCTGGGTCACAGTCACTCATGGCCTCGCCAAGGTCGGAGTCCACGCCGCCAGTGTAGGTGTGCTCAATCTTGGGTTTGGCGCCCACCTTTGGAGATGGAATGTGCTGCACACACATGTCCACAAAGCCTATGTAGGAAAAGAGGAAACCATTAGTGCCACATATTCTTACAGGGAAGTGGACGCCAAGCATGAACTCAACATGGAAGCTAACACTTCTAGGGAAGTCAATTTCCTATGAGAAGAAAATACACGTTTGGAGTCAGACCGATGTCACAGAAATTTAAGAAGATTTCAGGGGGACATAATTCCTTAAAATCCAGCTGACAAAAGTGTAAAGGCTCAAACAATCCATGGCCAGAGATCTAGGTTTTTACTGAACCCAAGTATTTACTGAGTACCGACACTGAGCCAGGTAAGTTTCCCTTATTCCTTATGTTTACTTAGGACAGGCCTCAGCTGACTAGCCCGCCCTTTGAGAAATACTTCATGTTTCTAATCAATAAGTTACTGCTTCCCTAACAGATTAATAAGCCACGAAACAGACTGCTCATTAGGACACTGGGATTGGTAAAATCTTTCTTCTTCAGTCTGAAGATCAAACTCAGAGGTCTACAAAAGAGCCACAGTCCTAGTTCCAAGTGTATCTGCTTTGGCAGGTGCCCAGTGTCTTCAGACTGATGGCCAGTCCAGAGCTATTATGTTCTTTAAAGGTTCAGACACCTAATTTCCATTAGACTTAGAATCAATGGTTGTTGAGGACCCTTGCTTGTTCCTCCACTACCCCACACTTTGAGATAAGTTCTCACTATATAACCCCTATGCAGACTTTGCCGNGATCTGCCTGCCTCTGCCTCCCGAGTACTGGGCTTAGACAATGCACCATCATGCCCTGTTTCACAGCTATTTTTTAAGACNGCACCTTGCTCTGTAACTCAGGATGCCTGGAAAGTGCTATGTAGCCCATGCTGGTCTCAACCCCATGACAATCTTGCATTAGTCTACCAGGTGCTGAGATTACAGGCATGAACCATCATTTCTGGGCACTTGTTTTTATTTATAGACAAAAATCAGTCACAGAAGAAATGGGAAGTCTCCCCTGGTCCCCCTGAAGGCTGCAGGTCAGAATCAAAACTCAGGTCTGGCCAGGTGTGGTGATGCACATCTCTGATACCAGCACTTGGGAGGCAGAGGCAGGAGGATCTGTGAGTTTGAGGTCAGCCTGGTTTATATAGTGTGTTCCAGGACAGCCAGGCCTGGATAGCAATAGCCTGGCTTCAAACAAAAGGAAATAAGCTCAGGTCTCTCCTCAGCTAGTTCAGTGCTCCCCCTGCACTGGTATCGGCTTCCACAGAACAGAGGAAAGAAGCTCAGGGGTTGAATCCAAGCCCGTTAGGACAATATGAAATGACCCCCACAGGCTCCCGCTTGAACTCTTGATCTCCAGGTGGGGGTACTGTTTGGGGAGGCTGCAGAATCTCGAGGAGGTGGGCCTAGCTGGAGGAAGTAGGTGACTGGGAAACAGGTTTTGAATTACAGCCTGACTCCACTTCCTGGTTTGTGAAGATGTAAGGAGGCCTAGATGCCATGAATCCCACCATGCCTTCCCCTCCACGATGTTGCACCCTCTTAAAGCACAAGCCCAAACCAGCTGTTTCTGTTAGGTGTCTGTCACTGTGACAGAAAATCAAACATCTCATGAGTCCTCACCTGTGCCTTCCCCGCTATTCCACATCCCTCGGCATCCACCTCCTTGCCTGACCCCGGTAAACCCATCAGAGCCCATGGCCTGCCACCCATCTCCTTCACCTGCAGGACCCTCTTGATAGGGGAAGTCTAATCCCCTTTTCCAACATAAGAAACAACTAAAGAAAACAGCTGGGAAAGCCAGCTGTAGTTAGTTCACACGTCCTCACAACTCCAATGTCTGCAGGGGAGCTTCCAAGGCAAGCCGTGGGAGAACACAAGAGGCTGCTTTTGTTGTTTGTTTTCTGAGGCATCATGTGGCCCAGAGTGTCCTGTGAACTCCTGATCTAACTGTCAAGTTGTAGGATTGCAGGTGTGAACCATGATGCCCAGATGAGGAGAGTAATGTCAAGGGCCTTGAGCTATTTATTACCTGTGAACTCGCCAAAGAACTTTTTGCAGACCAGCCTGAGCAAGGGGCGGATGTTCAGCTTTAGTTCCTCCTTGGTCAGATGGATGCCAAGTTCGTCCAGGGTCCTTGGCAGGCTAGTGTCCACATCACCCACTACCTGTGAGATAGAAGGNATTGGGTCAGCTCTGTGATGACAGCCCTAGTGAGGCATTACACATGGAGTGAGTAACGGAAGGCCAAAGAGAAATCTTTCTTCTACAGGGAGGGCACTTGGCAAGAACAGCTTGGTTTGGAGGAGTGAGTCTATGCTACCTAGCCTTCAGGACTGAAGCTGACCTGGTTAAGTCTCCACATCCCCCACAAACTAAGCATTCAGCTTGATTACTGTCAGTGCTGCCCCCTGGCGTCTGACAAGCAGCACTGAGCCCACTCAAGAAACTTCTTATTCCCCCCCTTAAAGACTGCTCAGATTTAGTGGCTCATACTGGAAGGAACCAAAAAAGGCCACCTGTCAGGACAGGGCCAAGCTAAACCATCCTCTGCAGACTCAAGGTCTCTCTACGGAGGCAGGTTCTATAAATTTCTTTTATTAATCCATTCCAGCCTGACATGAGATACTGTTTTATAAGCACTGATAAATTTTAGTCATTATTTTATTCTATTGCTGTGTTTTCCTCTTTTGTGGGTTGAAACGGCCACACACATTGTGTGCATGTGATTGTACGTATGTGTGTCCACTGGACACAGCACTGATTAAACACCCACATATTTTATTACTGTCTTAGAAGACAGTTTTTTTTTTTTTTTCCAAGATAGGGTTTCTCTGTGTAATAGTCCTGGCTGTCCTAGAACTCACTTTCTAGACCAGGCTGGCCTAGAACTCACAGAGATCCACCTGCCTCTGCCTCCTGAGTGCTGGAATTAAAGGTGTGCACCACTACTGCCTGGCTCAAAGAATTTAATAAACAGTTGATGGTGGGGCTGAGAGATGGGTAAAATGCCAGCTGTACTGGCACGAGCACCTGAGCTGGGATCAATAGCCACATAAAAAGCTGGGCATGCCTGCACACATGTCTAATACCAGCACTGAGAGGTTGAGACAGGGATTGCAGAGCCTCACTGGCCAAGGAGTTCATTAGCTGGTGAGCTCCAGATTGAGTGAATGACCAATCTGAAAAAAACTAGGTCAGGTGCTAAAGAGGAAGACATTGACATCAACCTTTGGCCTAAGCACATGCGTGCACAAGCATAAGCAGCTGCCCATGAACATGCACCCCACAATGAGACCCCTGGGACCCCTCAACACAAAATAAAAACAAACAAGTGATGACCTAGCAGATTTAAAGCAGACTGAAGCAAGTGGCCCAACACTCACCTGAGCAAGGATCTTATAAAGAGGCTCCAAGATAAACTCCACAAAGCTCCTCTGTGAGCTGCTGGTTGGAGCCTTTTTTGTGAACTTTCTCCTAAAGAGAAAAAGAAGTGTGAGTGACCAAGGAGGGAGAATGTGACTTATCCCAAGGGTACATTGCCTAAATTCCACATCTGAGTAGAAGCCAAGCAGAGGGAGGACTCTGTGTGATCACAGTTTCCAAATAGATTCCCGAGAGGACATGGCTATGGCTGTCTTGAATATCTTATCTGGCCTTGAAGACCTAGGGGGATTGGGTGGGAGTGTCTTCCTCCACTACAGCTCATGATGCCAAACACTCAGAGTTGCAGAGAGATGGCAGTTCATGCATAAGATAAAAGTAGGTTTTAGCCTCAGAAACTCATGTTGTTACCAGGAAAACAAATCACCAGTCCACAAGAGTAATGTAATGCCCCACATGTTACTTACGTCTTGGGATTGAAGTAGATGTCACCCCAGAGTCTTTTAGCAAATTCCTGGTAATTAATGTCACCTATAGAAGAAGGCACACAATTACAATTTTCCTGGAACAGTGAAGTTCAAAATTCTGTTTTAGGTGCTGCATGTCGTTAAAGCACCCTCCTTCCAAGGTCTAGACACTTCCTTCCAATTAGGCAGCCAGACACTGAGGCACAGAGAAGGACAGGACTGGCCCAAAGAGGACAAGGTTGTAGCAGAGGAAAAGAAGAACCCAGGCATCTTCCCAAGTGCAAGGGGCCTGGGCCTAGGAGCATGGCCTATGTCCTCCTGAGGGACATCTACATCCCCTGTCTGCAGTGACATCCATCCTTTTTGTAACCCATGTGCCATCTAGCTGCAGTGTCATCATGAGGTACCATTGAATGGAGCCCTAATCCCCAGGAGTCTCCAGTCCTGGAGAGTAAAAACTGGAGCCACTCTTTAAAAAAATTATTATTATTATTTATTATTTTTTAAGGAAAACTCTCACTATGTAATCCTGTCTGGCCTGGAACTCACATGTAGACCAGGCTGTCCCCAAAATCAGAGATCTGNCTACTGTTACCTCTTCAGCATACCCTACTGGCATGTAACACCACAACTACCTGTTTCATCTTTTACCAATTAGTATTTTCAGTTTAACTGCAATGTGAAATTTGATCAGACTGAATCAAGCAGCTGTGGCTTTTAAAATCCATGCTCTTCTGAGTCTGGGGTGGGGAATACAATGTAGTGACAGAGTGCTTGCCTAGCATGTATGAGCCTCTAATTAGGGTTCATCCCCAGTTTTACAAAACAACAAAATCCTTTGAGCACAGAGCTCCTGAAGCATTCAGTTAGAGAACTGAGAACACCAACTCCTAGATAGTTCTATCCTGATATCAGGCTGTCCCCTTACCTCAGACAGCAAAGGGAATCACTNTCCTTTCCCAAAGGCCACATTTCCTCTCAACACTTTACTTTCTCATTGCAGCTACTGCTGCATTTCAAACAAGGGCCAAAACCACTTCTCCCCTTCTGCCAATTATAAAGTTCTCCTTCCTACTCTTCAGACACTGTATTTTTCATTTTAACTTTTCTTTTGGTTTTTCGAGACAAGGTTTCTCTGTAGCTTTGGAGTCTGTCCTTGAACTCACTTTGTAGACCAGGCTGGCCTGGAACTTTAACCTGGTTCTACCTCCCGAGTGCTGAGATTAAAGGTGTGCGCCACCACTGCTCGGCATTAACTTTTTTAAATGAGTATCATATAGCCCAGGCTAGCTTGAACTCACTAGGTAGCCAAGGATAACCTTGAACTTTGGATCCTCCTGCCTCTCCTCCCAAGTGCTGAGACTATGTGTATACCACCATGTCCAGTTTTACTGAGGATCAAATCCAGGCCTCCTGCATGCTATATCCTCTGCCAACGGAGTCCCATCCCTGCCCCTTCTTCCCTACTTTACCATCATCAAAACTTCCCTTCCCCTGTGAATGTTCCACCTGCCATGCCCTGTACAGCTGCTCTTACAGTGTTAGATAATCACCACTGGACTGAACTTGGAGTGCAGGAGACTAAATCCAGGGCCTCATGCTTGCTAGGCAAGTGGTCTACCACTAAACTACCCCTTCAGCTTCAACAGCTTCTTAAATAGTTGTAAGAAGACTATGCATTGTGATGCAGGTTTGTAATCTTTTTCAACAGACTGAGGCAGGAGGCTTCCAAGTTCCGGAGGCAGGCGTAGGAAACCTAGTAAGACACCGTCTCCCAAATGGGCCAAACTCTCAACACCTGCAATAAAGGACCTACCATTTCAAGGTTTAATACATGCCTAATCAAAGAGTAAGCAGATACTCTTCCTATCCTCTCCTTTCCAACCTCAGAGAATAATAATCCATATTCATAATCCTGCTTCTGAATGTTGACAAAATATCCAAACAGGCGTTGCTTCCTGAATGCCGTCTTTTATCAGCTCTGCAAACACCACCACAAGCTTTAATAGCTCCTAAATGCCATCGGAAGCAAGTCCCTGAAATCTCAAGGCCTCCTCCATCAGGCCCCAATATTATCTGTTTTTGCTATGTGAGCACTCTACCAATGACATATACACTCCACTTTTGCGGTTTTTTGAGAAAGGATCTTGTGTCGCTTAGACTGACCTTGAACTCACAATCCTCTTGCCTTCCTTGGTTGCTGGGATGGCAGGTGTAGATCACCACACCTGAAAATGGTCTTCCAGCAGTTTCCAATAAGTCTTTTCTCCTTGGTGGCACAGTGCACCGTTATCTGCACAGGCCAAGAACAATGATGCCTGCCTTCACTGGCCCTCTTCCAATCCTGTAAGCCTGAAGCGCTTGTCTCTCTACTGTACCTGTCAAGCTCTATGATTTTCCTGTAGCCTGTCCTGCTGGAAGGTCACAGGCACTGCCCTCCCCTCCTCCTTTCAGCTATCCCTGACAATAACAGCTGCTCAGCATCTAGCTTCCACTTCAACCTTATGATGTTGTTCACCATGGTGGGATTCTGACTCCTCACTGGAGGAAGTCCCTAGAAATTGGAGCTTATTCACCGCATCTTCTCATCCAGCATGCCTTGTGGTGCCCCACTGACAAGAGGACATAGTGATCTGACAATATACTGCCAACAGACTCCAGGGTCCCAACTCTAGCAGAAAGTTCTATGACCACACGTAAGTAATTATGTGAAATAATCATGCATCATATATGAAGAGTGAGGGCCTAGCACCCCATGATCTTAAATATACCCTTCAGTGTAGCCTTTCCACATGTTCCTATGTGGCTTTTGATGACATTGTGGGATTACTAGAGCCCAGGGCTAGCTCCTCCATACACTGATGGTGGAGCCAAAGGATGAGGAACTGTTGTGAAACAATCTTTGTACACTGTAAATATGTATTACTCTCATTGACTAATAAAGACCTGACTGGTCTATAGCTGGGCAGGAAGAGACTGGGCAGGAGAGCCAGACTAGGCGGATGCTGGGAAGAAGAAGGGCAGAATTTCGGGAGTTGCCAGCCAGACACAGAGGAAGCAGGACACATATGAAATGAGGTATCCATGAGTCATGTGGTAGAAAGAAATATGGGTTAATTTAAGTTGTAAGAACTAGTTAGTAACAACTCTAAACTATCGGCTGAGCATTTACAATTAATATTAACCTCTGTGTAATTATTTGGGAGTGGCTGGCAGGACAGAGCTGATTGGCTGTCCTGACGAAGAACTCTACCTACAAATGGTGCCCAACATGGGGCACCTACACATAAAACCTAAGAGAGCTTGGGAAATGGTTCTAGACACATAGAAAAGGAGCCAGGTGCAGCTTCCTAGTCTCATGTCTCTCATGCCAGCCTCAACGCAGGGATGCTTCTCCCAGCTGCTGCCTTGGGACTTGAGCTGCCAGCCTGAGCCCTGACAACATGCCATGAGCTAAGCTGCTTGGTGGGTTCCCAGTCTCTCAAACAGGCCGCCGTACAGAGAAGTCTCCTGGCATCTGCCTGCAGGAAGAGCCAGCCGCCATACACTAAGCTAAGCTACACCTGGCAGCAGCTGACACACCAGTTTAAGATCTAGCTAACATACCAGATTAAGATTTTCAGCTCATACTACCAAAAAATAATACAGATGTTTGGTAAAAACAGATCCAGACAGAAAAAAGCCTCTACACAGATTATAGTGTTTAAAAATATACATTGGAGTGGGAGAAGAAAGAAAAAGAGTATATACAGTCATAGATTAAAAAGATAGTTTTAAAATAATAAAGTCCTTAAAAAGAGAGTAAATTAATATACAAAATAAAAGCTACATAAATATAGGAAATACACAGAGTCTAGATCCTATATGTTATTGTGTTGTCTTTAAATTTTTTGACTGCTGAGAGACATTTGATTATAAAAGCTGCAAGATTAAACCAACCTATATATTTTAAAAATATCTTGACTTCAAAATTTAAGTCAAAAGGTGTGTTGCTTTGGGGGAGAGGTTATGCTTTTATTGCCACAGGAAATGAAAAGCTGTGGATTCATTCTGGTTTAAAAAAAAAAAAAAAATCAGGTTTGATTGGAAAAGACCCCCTGAAATCCTGACTACAGACATTACCTTTAAGTTTATGTGTTTTCAGAACCAGGGGACCAAATACCAATAAAAACAGGTGGCCCAGGTGAGACAATGTTTCAAAATGCCTCTGTTATAGTCTCCTCAAAATTCTACATCCAAAACAGCTTCAAGGCAGCTCGCTGAAATGGTCCGACCTCTCAAACTACTCCAGCTGGGACTTCATTTTTATCTCAGTTTTCTCAAGGTTCTCCCAAAGATACCAGCACCCCCAGACAACAAACACTAGTCTAGAGAACAACACCCACATTCCCAAAATATTGGTTATGGATGTTTGTTATCATTTAAGGGGTTTAGTTACAAGTTGTTGTTGGTAATGGTCAGAAAAAAGGTTGAACAAAGGAGATTAGATTCAAGGATCCTGTTGGTAGAGCATGAGGGGTTCAACCCTTCATCTCAGGGTTGTGGGTTTGAGTTCCACGTTGGGTGCCAGGTGAAGCATTTATCTATTATTTACCAATAAAAAGTCGGGAGTCAGATATCAGGGTAGTGACCTGAAGGATGAGGAAGTGGAGATCAGGGAAGTAACCTGAATGATGAGGAAGTGGAGATCAGGG
>LZPO01115350.1:481802-497883 GCA_001675575.1 Neotoma lepida | reverse complement strand
GATGAGGAAGTGGAGAAGCCAAAAGTGACCTCCTTTCTCTTCCGTTCCTCAATCCTCTCTCGTCACCACCTTCCTGCGTCCTGTCTCCTATCTGTCCTCAGTCCTCCAAACCTCTATGGTTAATTTTGGTCAGCTGGTGGCTAGCTCTGCTCTCTGCCTCAAAGCAAACTTTATTGTTAGAATGCGATCAAAACATCACACAAGTAACCATTTCTCACAAGGCTCAGGGCCTTCTGCAAATAAGAAATTATACCATCTCAGCCAGCTATGGTGAGGTACAAGTTTGAGGTCAGCCTGGGAAACATGCTGAGTTCTGGTCAACCTGGAATACAAAGTGAAACTAAAGAAAACACACACACACACACACACACACAAAAAAAAACCCATAAAGAAATTGAAACATGTCTACTTTATGATCTTATGATTCAGGAAACCTTTGATTTTGCTTTTCACGCTGATACACAGGACACTGAAGCACACAGACTTCTCTTAGAATTCTGCTCATTTCACTTTTATCCATTGTCCTTCTACCTGTTCAGCCATTCATCCATTTACTTATTTAGGTGCTAGGGATAAAGCCCGAGCCTCTTGCACACTTAGCACATGCTATCTCAGACTCCACGCTTAGTCCCATCCACCCATAGTTTACAACTGCAAAACAACCAACAGCACTANCAGCAAGAATGTGCTCACTGTTCCAATGATGAGTGGAAATGCAGACGATGTCTATACGTAATATCNTTTTAAAAAGATTTATTTTTATTTTATGTAGAATTGGACTCAGGTCCCAGCCAGTGCTCTTAACTGCTCAGCCCTATATACAGTATCTCATTCATGCATAATAGTAAATAGCAAAGCAGAGACCATAACAAAACTGTAACAATGGTTATGGCAAAAAGTCATAGGTAAAGCCAGGTGGTGGTGGTGCACGACTTAAATCCTAGCACTTGGGAGGCAGAGGCAGGTGGATCTCTGAGAGTTCAAGGCCAGCTTGATCTACAGAGTGAGTTCCAGGACAGCCAGGGATACAGAGAATCCCTGTCTCGGAAAAAACAAAAAGAAAAAAAAAAGTCATAGGCAAATGTGTCTGTCTGTTTATCTAATCTATAATCTAATCTATCTTCAGGGTATAGTAGAATGTTTGTCTAGCTTTTGAGTTCAATTCTAGGCACAATAAAAACTAAACCCAAACAGTACAAGCCAAAAAAGCACAAAGAGCAGAAGCAGCACCCTGCAGCAGGAAGTTGGGAAGAGCTGTGGTGATTTACTACTGTCTATCAGCTTTTTGCTTTTTTTCAATCTAGTTTTTGTGGTTTTTTTTTCCTTTAAAATATTTTAAAAATATTTATTTACTTTTTGTATGAGTGCTCTATCTGCATATATGCCTTTATGCCAGAAGACGGCACCCGATTTTATTACAGATGGTTGTGAGGCACCATGTGGTTGCTGGGAATTGAACTCAGGACCTCTGGAAGAACAGTCAGTGCTCTTAACCACTGAGCCATCTCTCCAGCCCCATCTATCAGTTTTGAGACCTCTCACATGGCTCATCTCCCCAGCTCTAACATCAGGGTAACAACAACAACCCTCTATAGAAATCTCACACTGACACACAGAACTCTCACTGCACAGCTCCTATGGGAACGAAAGTTAATCAGCGAGGCAGAGATAAAAGCCAGAGTCCACTGGGTAGGGAAACTGGTCCTGAGAATATGGTGTCGAGGCTCTAGGAATCATAAACTCAATTACCAGTGCCTGCCAGGGAGGCTTGTAAAGGCTAACCGCAAATCCAATATGAGTTCTCAATGAGGCCTATCACGTTTATATGTGCCTAGAGATGGCTGGAAAGCTAGCAAGAAACACCAGCAGTGAAAGTCTGTCCACCTTGGAAAAGGACCGACAGTGCTTTGTGGGCATGTGTAATTCCTCCTCTACAAATCTCTAGGAGGTCTCACTCTAGGANGGATGTTTATCTCTAAAACGAGCTCTCTTTTTCAGACAGGGTATACCTAAGCAGCCCTGGCTGGCCTCAAACTCCAAGATCTGTCTGCCTCTCCTTCCGAGTGCTGGGATTAAAGGCTGGCATCAAAGGCTGGCATCATAATACCTGTTTTCTTCCTAAGTATTCAAAAATTGTTGTTATATAGAGGGGGTAGAAAGATGGCTCAGTTGCACAGAGATCACTGGTCTTGCAGAGGACCTGGGTTGACTTACCAGGACCCACATAAGACAGCTCACACCCACCTGTTTTCCAATTTCAAGAGATCCCATGTCCTGTTCTAGCCTCTAACCTAAACACTCTCTCTCTCTCTCTCTCTCTCTCACACACACACACACACACACACACACACCCCCCCATACACATCTTAAAAGGAGGCTGGAGAGATGGTCCAGAAGCTGAGAACACTTGTTGATCTTCCAGAGGATCCAAGTTGGTTCCCAGCACCCACATGGCAGCTCACAACCATCTGTAACTCGAATTCCACGACGGGATCCCAACATTCTCTTCTGGCCTCTGTGGGCACTGCATGCACATGTTGCACATACATACTTAGAAACACACACACACAAACACACACCAAAAATAAAATTTTTCATCTTAAAAAAATATTATCTAGAAACAACTTAGCCTGAAGAAAGGATTTGAGGCCAAAAGGAGCCCCAAATGTNACAATAACAAGTGATGAAGTATTCCT
This sequence comes from Neotoma lepida, assembly GCA_001675575.1. Taxonomy (NCBI): domain Eukaryota; kingdom Metazoa; phylum Chordata; class Mammalia; order Rodentia; family Cricetidae; genus Neotoma; species Neotoma lepida. The sequence continues at coordinate 495,187 of LZPO01115350.1, read as the reverse complement.
CCCCCGCCCCTCCCCTGCCCCAGCACAGGGTATGACAGGAAGCCAATTTCTGAGCCATTCTGCAGGACAGGGGACACATGACTGGGGAAGCTGGCAAGACGGCAGCAGGCAGAGCTTACCAAAGGTGTCAGCATAGATCTTGGCAAAGGAGCCCAGTGTGAAGCAGATGCTGTACTGGGAGCTGGAGAAGCAGACGTTGCCCAGGAGCGGGGAAAGGATCAGGTTCTCGTCGGTGGAATACATGCTGAAACAGAAGACTGCTGTGAGCCAGTGCCAGGCCTCGGGGTAGCCCCGATGCCAGACTCTGCTGCATCACTAACATGTTGCCAAGAGGAAGGGCAGCAACTCCCCATCACAGTCTTCATTCTCCAGCCTCAGGAGGTGCTAGCATAAGAGTCTTAGATTTCCCAAAAGCCTGGTCAAGAACATGACATGATAAAGTTGTTCCCTCACTCCCAGTAACAAGCTGATGTCCCAGAGCTGGGACGTCCTGCAGTCCTGAAAAAGCTAACCCCACAGGACAGACAGAGGGAAACTGAAGGATAGAGATAAAGACCTCAGAACACAAATGAAGCTAATGTGATCAGAGAGGGATACATTTAGGAGACGTCTCAATTCCAATACAAATGGGCATCTAAAGGGATGGTCACGCTTGCCCAGCACCACATAAACCAGTTGTGACAGCTTAGTCTTTTATCCCAGCACTTGGGGGGGGGGGCAGGAAGATCAGAAGTTCAAGGTCATCCTTGGCTCTAAAGGAAGTTCCAGGTTAGCCTGGGCTATAAGAGGTCCTGTCCAGGGATGGGGGTGTGCAGGCAGGGACAAGGACATAAGAGAAACAGCAGTTAGAACGCAGAACCCAATCCCTGCACACAGTAGGCAAGTGTTCTAGGGGAGTTATACCCCAGCCCTAAACTTTTTAAACAACTTGAAAGACATTCAGGAAGCCAGGAGTGGAGGTGTAGGCCTGTAATCCCAGCGTTTGGGAGACTGAGGGAGGAGGCTCAGGGCTCAAGGAGTAATATGGGCTGTGTTCTCCGGACTCACCTAGTACCACATCCCACGGCAAGACACACGGGCCTCAAAGCAACCTAGATGTAAAACTGTATGCCACCTCCCATACTTATCGATGTGAGGCTAAATCTTCCATCTTCTTATGAAGCTGATACATGCAGAACACACAGCAATTTCTTCATTTACATGGCCCGTGTTAACAGTAAGACAGTGCACCCAACATCACTCAGCAGCAGGTGCCATATGGCAAGGGAGCTATACCAACTAGCTACTTAATTTCTTTTAACATCCCAATAGGCAATTCTTCATTTAATTAAAAAAAAAATTACTGACTCATTTACTTCATTGACTGTGTGGGTGTATGGCATGTATGTATGGAGGTCAGAGAACACTTCTGTGGTGTCTGTTCCCTCCTTCCATCTTTATGTGGGTTCTGGGGATTGAATATAGGTAGTTAGGCTTGGGCAAGTCCTTTATCTNCTCAGCCATCTTGTTGGCCCNCTTTTTGTTTTTTGAGATAGTGTCTCATTCTGTAGCNCAGGTTGATCTCAAATTCAGCAATTCTCCTGCCTCAGCCTTCTTAATGCCAGGATTATAGTTGTGGATCATTATGCCCCTCTTTTTAAATTAAATTTAATTAATTTATTTTGTGTATGTGGGTGTGCATACCCAGAGACCAGAGGTTCACATTGAATGTCATTCTCTATTATTCTCCACTTTGATTTTTAGTCAGGGTCTCTCACTGAACCNGGAGCTCGTCAACTGGCCAGACTGGCTAGCCACNNGGCTTCCTTGTCTCCAGCTCTCAGTGCTGGGTCACAGGTGTGAGGTTCCACCCTAGCTTGTTCCACAGATGCTAAGGATCTGAACTCAGGTCTTCATGGAGTAAGCACTTTACTCACNGAGCCATCTACCCAGCCCTAATTTGAGTTTTTGAGNCAGGGTCCNTCCCTCCATGTTACTTAGGCCGACCAAGAACTTGCCGAGTACTCCANGCTGGCTTCAAACCCCTAATCCTCCTGCCTTGGCCTCCCAAGCGCTGGGACCGTCGGCATATGCCACCTCACTGCGTCTGGTTTCTTCTTCTTTTTTAAGCAAAAATGAGCATTGGGGGCTGAAGAGATGGCTCAGCAGGTACAACAGCATATTGCTCTTGCACAGGACCTGGGTTCAGTTCCCAGCACTCAAATGGAGACTCACAACTCTCCGTAACTAGCTTTAAGGAATCNAATGCTTTCTTTTGACCTCTGTAAGCATCAGGCGTGTACATGGTGCACAAACATACATGCAGGCAAAAAACTCAGATATCTAAATAAACATAAATAAATAATGAGCTTTAATAACGTGCCCAACTATACATGGTTGGTGTGTGGTAAAGGTGAGACTGCTTTAGAGTCTATTGACTATAAAACTAGACATGTGTTGAACTGCATGGCTGGTTAAGACACTTTGAGCTGATGAGGCTAGACATGGAGGCAGTCCTGCAGAGACCTGACATGTGCTGTTAGATCTGACAGGCTCACCAACACATGCCAGAAGTCTTCAAGGGTAAAATTAAGANTTATAAAATCAAGACTCTCGGAAGGACAGGAANTCCATTCCCAGGTGTCTTATACCTTATTAATCCATTGACCTCATCCACAATGTGTCGAAGTTTGTAATAAGCGTCTGTTGGAGGCAGCTTCAGCTCCAGGATCAGCCGGTCGATTTTGTTGATGCACACGGTGACTGCTAACCTTTCCTGCACTGCATGCTTGATCAGTCGCTCTGTGTTCAACATCACCTGAGAAACACAGGGCTCTGAAGGTGGCACTAAGAGCAGAGGACACATCTACAGCAGAGTCAAAGAGGACACTCTCAACACATTCAGTACAAGGGGGAAATGGCCTTGGGGGGTGGGGCGGTGAGTGTCAGCTGGAAGCCTCATGCTCAAGGCAGGTGCGGGAATGGTAAGAGGGTACCTACCCAGCAGGGCTCAGAGGCAAGTAAACACACGACGATGCTGGGACCCAGGCTTCTCAGCACTTAGAATGCTAGGAAGAACTTAATGGACTCAGAAGCACTAGGATGAGTGATGTACTTTCTCTCTCTCCCCCACCTTTTTCCAGTGATCCTAAGGATTAAACCCAGAGCCTTGTATATTTGAGGAATGCTGTCTCTCAGCTACAGCCCGAATTCTGCTGTAGTCTGAGACAGGGTGTCACTAAGTTGCTCAAGCTAGTCTCAAATTCGCTGTCTTCCTGCCTGGGCCTCCAGAGTAGTTAGGATGACAGCTATGTGCCACCATGCCTGGCTGAACAAACCACTTTCTTGTTTGCTGTTACTATCATTTATTTATTTAACTGAGGCAAGGTCTTGCTTTGTAACCCCAGCCTGACTCAAATGTAGCAACCCTTACTTCCCATGTGCTGTGATCACAGACACACAAAACTACACTCAGTTTGAACAGGTGACGTTTTCAACGCCTGCGTGCAGAAGAGTGGTAGATGTGCGGGTGGATATTACCTAGCTGTGCTCAGTGAATGAGCCTGGAGGTGAAGCATCGTAGCAGCAATGGATACCCCAGATCTTTGTTTCTAAATAGTGGTTGCCACTACACAGGAAGCCAGAATGCGCTAAGAAATGGCTGGTTTTAGGACTGGGCCAGGGACAGTGTAATAAAATAAGCAAGTACTCAAAACATGATGAGGTAGGTCAAGGATGAAAGAGCCAGTCAAGGAACTCTTGCTAGCTAAAGATGAGTCAACTAGACCATCAACATGTATGAGGATATCCTCGATGTGGTGGCACACTCCTTTAATCCCAGTATTTGGGGGGCAGAAGCAAGCAGATCTCTGTGAATTCAAAGCCAGCTTGAGCTAGATAGTGAGCTCCAGGCCAACTTGGGCTATGAAGTAAGATTTCTTTTTCTTCTTTTTTTTCTCGAGACAGGGTTTCTGTGTGTAGCTCCTACTGTCCTGGAACTTGCTCTGTAGACCAGGCTGGCCTCGAACTCAGAGATCCCCCTGCCTCTCCTGGGATTAGAGGTGTGTGCCACCCCCACCTGGCTCTTTTTAACTTTTAAAATTACATTTATTTATTTTTATGTGTGGGGATGTTTTCATGTAATGGCATGGTGTGGGGGTCAGAAGACAACTTTCGGAAGCCAGTTCTCTGCTTCTACCAGGTATGGGTTCAAGACTGAACTCATGTTACCAGGCTTGACAGCAAATGCCTTAACAAACTGAGCCAGCCTGAATAAGATCTCATTGTTAGCATTTAGGCATCTGTACTGGCCTGTCCTTAGGGTCCTGACAGGATACACCTCAGCTGCAGCCACTAAGACCACCTCCTGTGTGCATTCGATATGTTTCTGTATAAAAGGTGGGCCTTGTACACCTCCCGTCCGTCTCTCTCTCTCTCTCTCTCTCTCTCTTTCTCTTTCCCTTCCATATTCCCAGGGACCGTCCCTGCCCCCTTCTCTCTCCCTTGCCTCCCATGTAGGTCCTGAGTATGGTGCGACCCCTTTCCGCCATTTTTAAAATACAACGTTCATCTCATTACAAAACAAAAAGGAAAGAAAACGATTTGTAAACACTTTTATACAACACATGAGAGAGTGTGTCTCTGGGTACAGAGAAATCATAAACAGATGAGAGTAAGCTCCTTGTACAATGCTTGACAGAGTTTGAACTTTTAAATAGCTCCCTCTGCTGGTATCACACTAGCAATCAGATGAATAAAGTTAGTAGCATTACCCAATTTTTTTCAGTTTAGAAATATAAAAGAATTTCAACTCCAATCTCTAACTTTGAACATCACTTGCTTCCCTAAATTTAGAGCAAACTCTAGCCTTAATCACACAGACGTTCATGTTCCCTGGCTCCCAGCTCACATGGCACTTTGAGTAATGTGTAGGGGCACAGTAACAGGAGACTAGCTCCTAAGAGACCAGACTAACTTACCCCCTCAGCAGCATCAATGAAGAGGACCACTCCATCCGAGATACGCAAGCCAGCTGTGACCTCATCAGAAAAATTCACATGTCCTGAAAAGTAAGTACCCAGTCATCAGTCATCACATGATGGCATAAGGCGGTTCACTGCAAAGTCTGCGAACCCCAAATATTCCTCTTCCTGCCACAGCACCTGGCAGTGTATAAATTTCTCCCATTAGAGTCCCACCCTGGGATGAAAGTTTCATACACAGGGCAGGTAAAGCAGCTGACACACCAGCTTAGCTTGATCAGCAATCAACAGAGTTCTGCAAGAGCTATGACTATCTGCAGACAGGGGAAAGAAGTCCAGAGCACGGTGAGCTGCCCCAAGAAACAAGTCCCAGGCAGGCACTGCTGGAGGACGGAGTGGGCAGGGGCTTGGGGGTATCAGGCCCTGGGCACCTGATGGTGCACTGAAGTCAAATCTGCCAAACCTCCAACTGCCCAGACGTTAAATGAAACAATTTTGTGTTAAGTCAGCCCTTCCCATAGAAGATCGAGCTGTAGCAAGACTCATTGTGCCCCAGGCAATCACTGTCCACTTCTCCAGAAGACTGAGCATGAGCATGCTGGAGGCCTGGAGTCAGGTCCGACTCACCATGCTCTCAGCAGCGGCTAGGCATGTGACCTGACATAAACCAAAATCAGTAAACACACAGAGTCCCTAAAATTTAAAATTCCATAGGAAAGTAAAAACAGAAGTGAAATCAAAGGCCAGGAGACTGTGTTGGACAGTTTGTCAAAGAAAAGGGAATTCTTGAAAAAGAAAACCCAACAAAGGTGAAGGGAGTACAAACTCCAAGACGCACCACTGCTTTGGGAAATGGACACGCTGTGACAGGAAAGGGTCAAGGGCTGTCCCACCTGGTGTGTCCATGATGTTGAAGAGGTAAGATTTCCCTTTGGTGTCCGGCAGCACCACTGTCACAGGAGTGCTCTTGATGCCAACACCTCTCTGAAATGCAGACAGAGTGATCAAGACTNCTTCCCGTGTCAGAGGAATTCACCCAGCTCTTGAGGTTTGTCAGGTGCTGGCTAATTACACTGATGTCTCTCCTTGTGGGGGGTGTAATTCTTTTTATCTAGGCCTCTGTGTGGCATGATCTTGTAGAGGAAACACACACACACACACACACACACACACACTTTTTTTTTTTACAGTGCTAGGGAATAAATCCAAAGCCTTGTGCATGCTAAGCAAGAATTTTAATATAGAATTACATCTCCAGCTCCAAAGACAATTTTCTTTTTGGGGGAGGGAGTATTAGAAATCAAACACAGAGGTCTCTCACATGCTGGCTGAGCAATATCCTCAGCTCTCAGTTTTTATTTTGAGACAGAATCTCACTAAGTTGTTCAGGCTGGCCTCATCCTCATCTATCACCCCAGTAGGCTTTGAACTTCTTTGGTTTTTTGAGACAGGGTCTCACTATGTAGCTCTCAGGCTGGCCTCAAACTCAGAGATCCATCTACCTGCCTCTGTCTCCCAAGTGCTGGGATTAAAGGCATGCGCCACTACAATCAGCTGGCTTTGAACTTGGGATGCGTATGCCTCAGCACAGTAACACTGTCGCTATGACAGCTTATCTTGTGGAACACTGCCCTGAATTCCTTTGGTTAACCCTTTGTATGTATGTGAGCCTTCCATGTAGTTCTTGAGGGGAAAGCGGGACAGATAATAAAGGAGGGGAAAGAGAAGAGGTGATGGGGGAGGAAGGAAGGTCCAGATGGAAAGATAAAAGAATCACAATGGTCCCACAAGCCGTCCACAGAGAAGCCCCTCCTGGAAGGAGATGCACATAGTAGGCATCTTAGGAATTGTCAGGAGCTTGTCAAGATGTTGAGTTTTACAAATTTGAACATCACCTTTGAGTATCTGTCTATTAGGTAAAATTAAATCCACTCAAGGACGAAGGCTGCACACTCGTGCTCCAGCTCGCCTTCCAAGCTCTCATTATGGGATGAGAGAGCAGAGGCGTAGGGCAGGGCTAAGTGGGAGTGCTACGGCAGAGGCCTCCCCCACGTTGTCTACAAAACTACAGCTGCTGGGCCTGTGTGAGCAAAATCTAATTTCCCAAGACACACTTACCTCTTGTTCTGTGAAAAGGATGTCAGTATAGCATAGCTGGAAAAAAATTCAGTGATGTTACCAGCTGAATTCAGACTTCTCTCCCGTATGCACACCATCAATCACCTTCCCTCACCTTCTCCCAACTCAAGGGGCTTCCTAACCAAAGGAGGAAACTACACTGAAGACAGCAGGGTGTTCCCACAGCAATTCCAGACAATGAGACCAGTGCCCCCGCAAGATGAAAATGTTCCTCCAGTGTGGAAAAGGTTGAGTGTGCAGGGTCGGGGGTGGGGTGAGCAGTCATTAAAGACATGCCGTGGCTGCAGAGCTAAGCTGTACACACTGCACGGGGTCTGAAAGAGTGGTAAAGGGAGACATGTGCCAGCCTTTAAGTCTCACATGTCACAACAGTCGATCTGGCAGAGTCTGAACATTTATTGCACTGAGACTAGCTGCCACTGTTGGCCTTGTTCAGGCATTTAAATTTACCACGAAAACAAAAAGGTCCAATTGTATGATATTTATAGAACAAGCTGTTAATAAAATGACAGGAAAGAGGAGACTATAAAAGTCAGGACACATCACTGAAGAGTGATCCCAAATGCAGAACAGAGGGTCTAAAATTACTGCAGGTTAATATTCGCCATGCTCCTGAGAAAGCTGGAATTATTTTCTTACACCTATTAATAAAGTACAATTACACAGCAGCAGTCTGTAGACACCACTGATTATGAGTGCAGGGTGAAGGAAGGGAAGGAGCGAGCATCCCTCTCCATTTCAAACAGCTCGGCCCAAGTTCTACTCACATCTTGGTCATAGCGCTTTCTGATTTCCGGATGCGTCTGCTCTATTAAGCAATCTACAAAACACGTCTGAAAGGGAAGAGATGGGTGAGACCTGCCAATTACGGAGGAAAATCTGTGCTCCTTCCCCCAAGCTCCCAATCCACCATGTAATTCAGGTGTGAAGGGAGGAAGAGGAAAACAAGGAGGATTATGGGACAGCAAAGGATTAACACAGAAGCCATAAGATTATTTTTCAATGAAAGATGAAATCTTTCTTGGAAAGACCTCCCTCAGGAAATAAAAAGTTATAAAAATCAAAGTAAGGCTCAATTTCCACTTTCTGTCCAGATGTAAACACACTGCTCAGGCATGTAAGTGACTTAGGAACAGGCTCCAGAAATGCTGGAATTTCACAACATAAGAGCATGCAAGGAGTGTGGTCTTGTCCCCAAACCACCCACTCTGTCTTAGGACTTCACACCTCCATCTCTGTGACTCTAAGGGCTCAGAAGATAAGCAGGTACAAAGAGAAATCCTGTTCCAAGAAGCGGAACAGTCTCTCACCTTGCCGTGGTGGAGGTGGCCACAAAGGGTCACGTTTCGGATGAGCTCCGAGTTGTCCATCAGATCTGCTAAGAAACTGGAAGGAGAAAGGCAATGAGAAAAGGAGCGATGACAAAAGCCTCCCCACCCCCCAACAGGGCAGCACAAAGGTGTTTCAGCTGTTTTCAGCCAGGACAACTTTCAGTCCGACTGCACCATACCCAGAGAAGAGTATCTGGATCTACACAGCTCTGGCTGGCGGTGCCCAAGAGACAACACAACCCGGAAACAGACCAACGCCCTCCAGATGAAAGGGCACATGCGTGGGTTACAGAGTGCGTGGGGAGATTGGAGGACAGCTTTTGGGAACTGTGGGTCTCAGGAATAAACATAGGTTGTGAGACCTGTCTATCCCACTGGGCCATCATGCTCACCCTTACAGGGATTTCAACAGTAAAATGATTGAAAAAGAAAGGTTGAATTAAGAAAAGGCAGGCATGGTGAATCACGCCTATAATCTCAGCGCTTGGGTGGTGGAGGCAGCAGAATCAAGACCAGCCTGGGATGCGTGAGACCCAGGACAGGGGAGAGACAAGAAGGATGCAAAGAACAGCNGGGCACGATGGTACAGGTTTATAATCTCAATATCTAGTAGGTGAGGCAGGGGAAGCAGAAATTTAATGTCATCCTTGGCTACCTAGTGAATTTTTGTCTTAAAAACAAACAAAAATCAGGCTGGGCGTGGTGGCACACACTTTTAATCCCAGCACTCAGGAGGCAGAGGCAGACGGATCTCTGAGTTCGAGGCCAGCCTGGTCTATAGAGTAAGTTCCAAGGCAGCCACAGATATTCCAAGAAACCCTGTCTCAAAAAACCAAAACAACAACAAACCCCACCAAAATACAAAAAAACCCACCACCATCAAAATATATACAGAGAGAGACAGAGACAGACAGACAGTCAACAATAAAAGGTTATCAACAGAAGCTTCCTGGAGCCATTTTTCAGCTTCTGATCACAGCTCTGGTGATCTCAACACTGATAATTTTAACACCTCATTAGTCTCAAAGGNTGGCTCCCTGGACTACCCTGNGGTTGGAGGCAGTGCTGGGACAGAGGAAGAGGAAACAGCTGACATCCGGATGAGAGCTGGGAGAGAAGACTGAACTTAAATATCCCAGCAGCCATAGTTCTGGCGGATCATAAAAGCCACTGTCATAATCCTCTGGCTCCTTCCATCATAAACTACCTTTTTCTGCCTCAAGAAAAGATGGCCGCACTATTTCTCTGGAGAACTAAGAGGCCTTATAACTTACTCCATCTCATACACCGTGACAGGTAATGTCTGCTCCATCAGAGTGAATTTCTTGGTTTTCACTGGCTTTATAATGGGCTCTGGGGGGAAAAAGAAAGTAGTGACATGTAGTTAAGTATAAACCAAAAATACAGAGCTCGATTTCACTGGATTGGGCTTTAGAGCACATGATATATAACATCAATTTGTTTTATTCTCAAGGATCTGTCAGTCAGGTTGACAGTGGAGGAATGCTATTTCAGCAGGAGACAGCGAAGAGACTTGAACTGCGCACTGAAGAGCATGAAGCTTATTTGGTGTGGTGTGGTGAAATAATGGATACAAAAACCCCAAGTCTCTTACATTTTAAAATGGAATCACTTTCCAGAACCACTATTAAGAGTTGGACAATAAGCACCGTGAGGACTGCTGAGAAGGGCTAAAATTTGCATGGGAAAATACCAAAGAGAGAACTTAGCAGTTTTTATGCACCAAGAATAAATAAAGCACTAACTCCTTTTAAAACATATGTATATATTTAGTTATTCTATTTCATGTGTACGGGTGCTTTGCCTGTGTGTATGTTTGTATACCATGTGTATGCCTGATGCCCTCAGAGGTCAGAAGAGGGCACTGGATCTTCTTCTGTGACAGATGGTTGTGAGTTACAGATGGCTGTGAGCTGTGTGAGCTGCCGTGTGGGTGCTTGGAATTGAGCCTGGGTCCTCTGCAAGAGCAGCCAGTGCTCTTAACTGCTGATCCATTACGGCAGGTCAAAAGTACCAACTCTTTGTTTACTAACAAGCTAAGAGTTTTGCTGAATATTAAAAAACAGAGTTAACTAAATCTTAATCCATAAATAATACTGGAAATTAAAGAAAAAAAAATCACCCAATTCATTCACTGAACTTTGTAGACCCACTGACAGCTAGGCAGTTTCCTCCAGCTGTACCTGTGAGCGGCTGAGTGTCTTCCTCCTGAACTATGGTCTCCACCTCAGGGCCGTACACCTCCTCGGCTGTGGGGTAGTACTTCTTGTCCTCGTGCAGCACCACCTCCATGCCCGGGTGGTCATCGTCGTGCTCCCCCACGTCATCCTCATCTTCATCCTCATCCATCTAGAGGGGAGAGGGAGAGGGAGGACAGAAGGGCTCCTCCTCCTGCCTGACCACTAACTGCCACCTCACGTGGAGGAGCCGACCTTCTGCATCTTCCTTCAAGTTCTCTGCTGGGGAGGAAGGTCCCCACTCCTTGAAGACCCTCCACTCAAGGGACACGGGGGGCCTTGGCTATGGCAGCTCTGTTGCACCAAACTTACCCCTCTCTTGATGGGGTCACTGGCCACAGGGGATTGAGATGAAAGGAAACGAATAGCTCATTACCACACAGCCAATTAGGAAAAATCCAACAAACAAACAAACAAACAAACCCACTTTCTCTAAGAGCAAATATCAGGAGCCAGAGGCAGAAATTAGGAACAGACCTGCATCTTTCCATTTTTCACTTAGACTGACAAATTGGTTTTGGAAAACTATCTTCATTACAGATAATAACAGGTGTTGTCAAGAATGTGGAAACCTGAGGCCCTCACATGCTGTGAGTGGGGAACTGGTGGTGCCGCCTTGGAAAGCTCTTCAAAATGTTCAACAGAACATTAAATACAACCAAGCGATTCTAATCCTAAATGATGTCCTAGTTAGGGTTTCTATTTTTTTTTCTTTTTTTGAGACAGGGTTTCTCTGTCTAGCCCTGGCTGTCCTAGAACTCACTCTGTAGACCAGGCTGGCCCCAAACTCACAGAGATCTGCCTGCCTCTGTCTCCTGAGTGCTGGGATTAAAGGTGCTCATCAACACTGACCATAGGGTTTCTACTGTTGTGGTAAAACACCATGACCACCTTGGAGAGGAAAGGGTTTATTTCTGCTTACACTTCCACATCATAGTCCATTACTGAGGGAAGTCAGGTCAGGAACCTGGAGGCAGGAGCTGAAAAGAACCCACGGAGGAACAGAATGCTTTTTACTGGCTTGCTCCTCGTGGCTTGCTCAGCCTGCTTTCTTATAGCACCAACGACCACCAGCCCAGGGGTGGCACTGCCCACAATGAGCTGGGCCCTCCCTCATCAATCAATCAAGAAAATGCACCACAGGCTTACCCATAGGCCAGTCTGGTGAAGGCATTTTTCTCAATTGAGGTTTTCTCCTTTAAGAGGACTCTGGCTTGTGTCAAGTTGACAAAAAACTAGCTGGTACAAGTATAAACAGGGTTTCTCTGTGTAGCTTTGGAGCCTGTCCTGGAACTCATTCTGTAGACCAGGCTGGCCCTGAACTCACAGAGATCCGCCTGCCTCTGCCTCCCGAGTGCTGGGATTAAAGGCGTGCACCATCACGGCCTAACGTAAATAATTATTCTTGGTAGTATTATTCATAACAGCAAAAACAAAAACATAACCGGAAACCCAAAAGTAGACCAACTTATGACTGGGCAGTGAAATATCCTGCTTTCATACAAAACAGTATTTGGCAATAAAAAGAAATGGAATGCACATATCACCTGTGTGCATACTATAACAACACAGATACAACATAGGTACAACTCTAAAACATGATACAAAGTGAAGGTAACCAGACATAAAAGGCTTCATGGTGTATCATCTCATTTACATGCAAATACAAAGGGAAAGAAAACAGGGCTCAGGGAAGGCAAAGGGTAGCAGGTATAGAGTTTCTTCCTGGGATGATGAAAATGTTCTCAAGTTGATAATGGTGATGGTTCTATGACTTTGTGAATATCCTAAAAACAANTAGATTAAGTGCTTAACAATTAACTGGCCCCAAATGTAAGTCCTTACACATCAACTCCTGGTTATGAGCAATACTGAGCAAAACTATTCTTCATCACCTAAAAGAGCCTTGGGGTGGGGAGAATATTTTTAATTGAAACAGCAACTGAAAAGGCTTGAGCCAAGCAAACGTGGAGACCGTGAGGGTTAGCCAGGAAGCCAACATGTTTAGGAGTAGAGGGAACAATGGAAGAGTAAAACTGAAGTCACATAGGAGGAACCACACAAGACCTTCCAGATTATTTAAGTAATCTGACCCCCACCCTCGTGTGTGTGTGTGTGTGTGTGTGTGTGTGTGTGTGTGTGTGTGTGTGTGTAGGCTGGCAAGGTGCTGTCTTTTGAGACAGTCTTTCACTGTGACCTGGGGCTTGTGGATTAGCTGAAACTGGTTGGCCACCCAGCCCAGCCCCAGCTCCAGCTGTGTCTGCCTCCCCAGCAGTGGGTCTACAAGAGCACACTACCACACCTGACATTTTTATGGGTTCTAGGGACTGAACTTATGCCCTTATGCTTGTACAGTAACTGAGCCATTGTCCTAGGTCCTGACTTCACTTTTTTCTAGAATAATGGTTTTCAACTAGAATAATCCACAGCAGCAGTTATAGCTCAGTGCCTTGGGCTCAAACCTCAGCATGTGTGTGCTGGGGGCGGATAGGGATGACCCATTCTGTTTCCCAGCCTGAGAACATCCTGAAAGGAAGGTTGGTTAGGAGTCTACTGGAGTCATTTAGTAAAGAGACAGTGACTTGCACCATGGCAGCTGTGAAGGTATGAGAAGAGGCTGAATCCTAGAAATACTTTGTGGAATCAAGTGTTCTCTAATAAATGAAAGTATGCTGAAGGAGAGAGAGAGAGAGAGA
>LZPO01115350.1:463500-474019 GCA_001675575.1 Neotoma lepida | reverse complement strand
ACAACGCAGATCTTCAAAGGAATGCTGGATCTTTTCTGTTTTGGCTTTTTGAACCGGACTCACTGCTTAGCCTAGGCTAGCCTTGAACCTGTAACAATCTTACTGCCTCGATGTCCAGAGCAGGAGAAATAGGCGTTAGCCATCACAGCCAGCTCGGATACCGATTATTTTGAAGATCGAGAAAGCTTGGCAGTGAAGGAGGCACCGATGGAAGGGGGAGTGACAGGGGTCTGGGGCGTTAGAGCGCCACCTCTACCCAGGGACAGGATTTAAGCCATGCAGGGTATCAGGGAAACCCCGGAATCATNGGTGAGTGCGTGTGTTGGGGGGAGGTGTCTTTCACTCCCTTTCCCACCCCAGGCCCCAATTTACTCCTGTGTGAAGCGAAAGGGGTAAATACTATATAAATCGCCTCTTCCCAACCTCCCAGAGCACCCTTCCCGGGCCAGCTCACCTGCCTGCTCAGCCGAGCGATCCGAGTCCACCGCNTGAGCCCGCGCTTCCGCCGCACGCCGCGACAACGCCGGCGCCCGGTGCCAGGAAGGACCCCGAGCGCGTCGCCGGCCCGCTTCTACTCGGAGGACAGCCCTCTGCCTGAAAAACAGCTTCGANGAATGCTGGCCTCGGAGACAGAAACGGGAAAGATCGACTTTTTGCTCCTCAAAACGAAGCGTGAATTGCTCCAAAGANAAGCAAGGCCGGAGGTGAATCCTCCGATCAGGCGCCTTGGGACACCCTGAAAGGGAGGGCCTTCGGGCGGGCCACGTGGGCCGGCTAGTGGAGCTGTTGCTAGGCGACAACCGCTGTTGGGTTCTAACCGATCGGGGATTTTCCTCCCAAAGAAAGCAAGGGGTCCAAGACTGGGGCTGCTGGGTGAGGGTCTAGGATTAGTCTAGTTATTCTATGATTGGGGANGGCTCAGAACTCGTCAGGGAGGGGGACGGGTGGTGCGACTCTCAGCTGCTCCCGAAGCGGAGCCTGGAGCAAAGATCATGAGCTCAGATGTTTTGGAGAGAACCACCTGGACTACATAGCTAGACACCGCTCCCTCCCACCCCTGCCTCCCCCCAAAAAATGATTGGCTAGGATCTGAGACACTTGAGTCCAGTTGCTGGGTTGCTAACCCAGCCCACTCGGCATTCCACTTCCCATCATTGGGGTCGGCGGGGGTGGTTGTGGGGTTGCTTGCAGACCAACTCATTTTCTGCCTTAGGGCTGATCATGAGTGAACTACGATATCTAGTTCTGGCTCACCAGGATTCTGAGGNGGAGAGGGGTCTCANAAGTAAATGTCAGAGCCCAGACTGGAACACATAGATTCCCGTGAAAANAGCCCATCAGACTCATACCGGGAGGCTACAGAACTTCAGGGGTGGGGCTGGAGATAATACCCACACACCACACAACCTGTGCCTGCAGNCCTCCGTTGGTCAGGGATTTGGGGATGTAGATCATTGAGGTTTTTTTCCCCTGGGGATGGAAGCCAGTGANNTTTTTCCCTTCTGCCACTTTCCCTTGATCCCCTGCTTAGTCATTGATTTTGGTTTAGGTGAAAATATTTTTTTCCTCCATTAAAAATATTTAGTGAAGTGTGAAATTTTGTCCTTGAGCTCAAGAATAACTAATAAGAGTCCTGCCCTGTGTGTGTGTGTGNGCGCGCGGTGTATGTTCCTTTGTGGCAACAACCTGCCATATAGAAATCCTATGTGAAAGAAGGGAGGTTCAGAATTCTGAGATCTAAATGCCTTCTCAGCTGAAACATCCCAATCAATTGCTTTGTGGTGGTGCTGGACATCAAACCCAAGGCCTTGCATTCACTAGGCAAACTTCTATCGCTGTGCTAGCCCTCAGCGTCTCAAATATTGTTAAAAGGAGAGAAGAAAATTAAGACTTCAAACTGGAAGCTTTCTGTTCTGTTTTCGGTGAGAAGCCTTGAATGTGTCTTCATCATGCAATTCCATTTGATCTGTAAAGGAGGAAACTAGATTTTTGTAGCACTCCAAGATACTATTGGATTGCTTTGGGTTGTTGCACATCCTGGCAGAAAATCCCAAGGCATCATCTTTACCCTGATACTGAACCTCTGCTGATATGCATTCTTCTTGCCTTCCCAGGCCTTAGCCATGGAAAAGAATGATGCAATNAACTTCAAGACTTTNGAGAAAGAGCTGCAGGCTGCGCTTGCTGCTGATGAGAAGTATAAAAGGGAAAATGCTGCCAAGTTACGGGCAGTTGAACANAGAGTGCCTTCCTACGAGGAGTTCAGGTTGGCTTGCAGCAATTTTTACCAGGCCCTTCTTGGTGGGCTACAGAAGTTAAAAGCAGTGTAGATTCAGATCATTCTGGGCTTCNGTCTTGCCCCCACCCTCTACTACTTGGTGATCTTACCCAAGCTTCTTAACCTAGCTGAGACTCAGGTTCTGTCTGTAAAAGAGAGAAATGGCTGTTATTGTTGTTTGAGTGATTGCATGTAAGACTCTGAGCACAATATCTAGCCCATTTGAAGTGCATGAGTACTTCTAGCTATCTATGCTACTATTGCTGTGAATTCCGGCTGAGTAGCTTCCCCACACTCAGAGAAACATTGTTTCAATCTCTGTCTTTGACCCAGAGGTATTGTCCTTGCATCACACCTGAAACCTCTGGAACAGAAGGACAAGATGAGAGGGAAAAGAATTGTGCCCTGGAACTGTCACACTTCTAGGGAAAGGACTTTTCAGGATGAGGCCACTGAAATACCCCAGGTAGGTGCAGGCCAGCCTCTTTAGCCCAGCAGGATTTCTCTGTGCTAAACTTTGACCCAGTCTTCTTACAACACATACCATTTCCTTATGTCTCATGGAAGCCAACAGAAACAGACCCCCCCCCAATCCAAGAACAGCAATCAGAGGGTGGGACTGAGCTGAACTGGGCCCAGCAACCCTTTAACATCCCTTCTCAGGTCAGTGGTAAATAGTATAATGACCCTATGGCAGTATTGGAGAGGGACCCAGCCTGTCAGACTCTTGACACATACTTGGAGTTCCTTTTTCTCTGCCAGAGATTTACAGTAAACTTCCCCACTTTTCTCAGAGCAAGCTCTGACTTACTCTAAAAGGCCAAGAGCTATGTTTCCTTTCTCAGGAAGAAAACCCCAGTACAAATGAGACCTTCAAATCATAGCCTGGATTCCTTGGGCCCGCCCTCCCTCCTCCATCCCCAGCTCCCTCATCTGAAAATGAGGCCGCAGAGGCCAGCCTTCCCAGAGCTCAGAGAACAGTTGCAGCGCTACAATGAAAACTCATAACCCCTTTCCCTATCACAGTTGCAAAGCAGCAAGATGAACTCTGAATCTGTTTCCCTTTGTAATGCAGGAGAAATTACCCTTCCAGCCTNCGACCTCTGCAGAGTTTTACCGTGATTGGCGGCGACACTTAAGAAGTGNGCCAGAGCGCTACCAAGCCCTGCTTCAGCTTGGGGGTCCTGAGCTGGGCCACCTCTTCCAGATGGATGTGGGCTTTGGACTTCTCGGGGAGCTGCTGGTGGCACTGGCTGAGCATGTGAGGTTAAGTGACCGGGCAGCAGTGCTAGAGATTCTGCACAGCTTAGCTAACACTGGGCGATTCACCTTGAACCTGAGCCTGCTGAGCCAAGCAGAGCGAGAGGGCTGCCAACGCTTGTTTCAGAAGTTGCAGGCCATGGGCACCACCAGACCCATGGAGGAGGGGCTCAGCATGGAGGAGCCATCTGCTGGGCTTCGGGGAGAGGAGGAGCTCCTACAGGAGCTGCTAGGGCTGTATGGGGTCCACTGATAGGACTGGCTGCCCTCAGCATTCCCCAGTGGTCTCAGAAAGCATTTTTAAAAAGACTTGTTTTATTTTATGTGTAGAAGTGTTTTGCCTGCATGTATGTATGTCTACCATGTGCGTGCCCAGTGCCTAAGGAGGCCCGAGAAGGTGTAGTTACAGATGGCTGTAAGCTGCCATATGAGTGCCGGAATCAAACCAACCCAAGTCCTCTGGAAGAGTAATCAGTTCTCTTAACCACTGAGCCGTCTCACCAGCCCCCTGGGAACGCATTTTGTTATCTTGGGGTTTCTGCAGAAGTTATTGAAAGTGTTGGGAGAAACCNGCACCCACTTCCCTTCTCAGGTAGTGGGCTTGCCCATTTCTCCAACCCATAACTTTGTCTATGTGGATCCCCAGGATAGCCAAGGGCCCAATTGGTTGAGAGTGTTTTGCTACCTACCTTTTGAGTTTACCATGTCCCTAGCCTTGAGAGGGGGATGTGTTTTCATCTAAATTCTGGCCACATAGAGAGAGCTTCCTCCTAGAGGAAAAAAAAAGCAAACTCACTGACCTCTAATGAAAGATAAGCACTGATCATAACTCTTAATCAGAACATTTATAACCCAAAGCCAGTGAATGAACAGCCAATCAATAATAAGCAAAGGCGCCTTCATTTGAGATGCAGAATTTCCCCCCAGAGACCTAGTTCTTTCCACAGGTTGAGCCTAGGAAATCCCCAATCTATGGCTCAGTCTGGCCAGCATCCCAAATGACCAGCTGTGCATNAGAGGGTTTCTGTTATCTCCCACGTTGATGTAAGGATGCTCTCCTGGGCAGGCAGAGTGGAGGGCGCTTACATCTCATTCTGGGTTCCCTTGACTCATTCTTACATGAGTGCCAGTGTTCTAGAAAAGTGAGAGAGTGCTAGGTTCTAGAATGATTTTTCCCTCGAGATCGGCCCTGGGGCATTAGAACAGCATCTTGTATATCAGCTGGGAATAAATTGCCTTGCACTTGGCTCTCTCCTCTGCAGTTTCTGGCTTCATTTACTGGTTGTTTGAACCTTTCTTTATATAGCAGCCTCTTCTCAGCAGCTGTTTCTAAAAAGCCATAGGTCTTTGGTGCCTTGGGTTTTGCCCTGCCNCCTCAAGATCCTCCTTCCTACCAGCATGAGGCTGGCCCACACTACTGTGCTCTTGTGGGTCTGGGGTAGTCTCCAGGCCTTTGAAATCGTGGAGAAGGAGGATATTTTTCAGAGGACGCCCTGTCCGGCTTTCCTGATGTTTGATAATGCTGCCTACCTGGCTGACATGAGCTTTGAGCTTCCCTGCCACTGCAAACCTGAGGATGTTTCGGCTGTGGTCTGGTATTACCAAAAGCACCTGGGAAGCAGCCACACCGTAGTGCTTACAGACTTCGATGGGCGGCTGCTTACAGAGGCGGCTNACGTTCGAGTAGGCAGCAGCATGCTGGTCCGCTTCAGCATCNGAATGTTCAGCCTGTTGGTTTTCCGGGCCCAGCCAGAGGACTCAGGCCTATATTTTTGTGGCACCCGCAAGGGGGACTATTTTTATGCCTATGATGTGGACATCCAGAGCAATGAGGGAATGGTAGCCACCTTCAAGGACAGGGGCCAGGAGCCGTTGCCTGATGAATACTATGGGAGCCTCCATGTCTTTACTACCTTCTGGGAGTGGACCCCCTGTGACCGCTGTGGGGTGCACGGGGAACAGTGGCGCCTTGGGCTCTGCTACCTGCAGAACCCTGACCTCTCCCCTCGCTACCTTAAGACAATGCCCGATGTAGTGTCCTGTGGCTCTCGGGCTGTGCCAAGGAAACTGCACATCAAGACCAGATACCACACACCTGAGCTACTGATTCGGAGCTGCCTAGTGTCCTGTGAGAAGAGGCAACAAATTCAGAAGGGTGTGCTGACAATCTACAACTATGTGTCCAAAGTGGGCAGCCGGCCCTGGCTGCCTCAGGTGCCCATTCAATTCCATCAGCAAAGACTAGGCCATGGACTCATCATCTCCTGTCCCGGAGCCCGGCCAGAGCATGCTGTGGCCTGGGACAAAGACCGTCAGCCCCTCTACCGCACACAGTACCTAAAAGGTGTCAACAGATCCATGAGAGTGTTCATTGACCATGGCAACCATCTCCACATCCGCTTCACCCAGTTGAGTGACCGGGGCATCTATTACTGCTGGCGGCAAGGGTTGAGAATCGCTGGCTTCNGGTTGGGAGTAACATCTCGAGGACGCTACCCGGCCTCGCTCTCAGACCCTGAGACTCGCACCGCTGTGGAACTCACCCTGATAGGCTATCTGCTCATCACAGCTGTCTTTGTCACCATTCACCTCTGTCGTTGCTGTTTCTACGCATTTCCCTGTTGTCCCAACTTCTCCACCCATACCCTTCTCCAGCTGTGAAAACCAGCTGTGATTTAATATGTTTGTTAAATGATACCAGGTGCTTCTGCATGGGCCCCTTGGGCTGGGACAGGTGACAAGGTGACAAGCCTATTGTTTACAACACGCTCCCCAGTTTCATGGGAGGGGCCTGGGTCTAATCTGGAAAGTGGAGAAACCTGAGGGAGGTCAGAGGTCAGAGATTGTTCAGGAGGGTTTGCAGACAGGTCCATGTGTCTTCTCTCTTCACACTCAGGTTGCTGGAGGAAGTGAACTGATACCCATCAGGTCAACTATCAGTGCTGTTGACTTGGAGGTGCTTTGCCCTTGAGGTCTACTGCTGGGCCCTGGTTGAACTGGATGGGGTGGGATGGGGAAGAAGAAAGAGTAGAGGGAGCTGCCGTGTCCTCCTCCGCTGCTGTGTCCTCCTCTGCTGCTGTGTCCTCCTCTGCTGCTGTGTCCTCCTCTGCCTCCAGTTGTTCTGGGAAGAGCAGAGCAGCAGGCGTGAAGATGAAAGTAAAGACAGGGACTAGGAATGGGTGACGAAAGTGAGATCCATCCCAGGCCTTTCTTGAATGGTGGCACCCAGGCTAGGGATTTGGGATGAAAAGGGGGTCTGGAGCAAAGGCCATGGCACCAGGGCTCTCTAGGAGGTGGGATTTGACAGGTAGCTGCCGCAATGGAGGTTCAGGATCTCAAGACTCTCTGCGGTAATGAGCAAGTTGAGTCCTGTCTTGGTTTTTACCCCACCTTCTGAACAAATCAGACCCACTCTACGGAAGGCTATGGCACGTCTTTATTTCTTCTTAGTAAAGGCAACAGCACTGCTCTGAAGGTTAGCAGAGGTGGCAAAGAGTGGGAGGAGAGGGTACAATGTCCTGGGAAGAGGGAGGGGCCCCACTTTCCTTTTTTGACCTTAGAGGGAGCAAAGGACAGTGGAGTGGACACTTTGAGCTCCATTCTTGGCACAGTTCCCCATCACCTGCCCACCAACCAGCCCGAGAGAGGGTGCTCTGGTGTGAAGGNGCAGTCCCACGTTGCCTCCGGGCAGCTTGAACATGAGCCAGTCTAGTAGGCTCCTGCCTTGGTTTCCCAAATTGTCAAACAGGATGATGCCTAAAATGTAGGTATTATTATGTATATGCATAAGAAAGGACATGGGCCCTTGGCTTGGAGAAGAGCAGCTAGTAGTTATGGGAAGGAGAGCCTCAAAAGGATGGTTGTGGTTTCATCAGGGTCGAGAAGCAGCAGTCACAGGGTACAGAGAACGGAGTGCATGGGCACTGTGCAGCCAGGAATAGACCTTCACAACTGAGACAACGGACAGAAGTCCCTCTCTCCTGTTTCATTGTCTTCAGGAGAATGAGTCATTTCCTTGATTCCCAGGATTCAGAGCCAAGTGTAACTGGTTGCCTACAACTTCCAACTCCAAGGTCTAAATCACCTCCACTGGTGCCGCCACCACTGGCGCTCCTCCAGCCTGAGTAGGGGAGCCTTCCTGGGCTTGACCTCTCAGCATCCACACTTAGGGGCCAGGTACCCCACCCCTGCTCCCTCCCAGTACTACTTCCCTCTCCACTTATGCTACAGATTGCCCCCCAAGTGCTGAGAACCAAGTCTCTACATGCTCACAGGCTGCTGAGCTGTGTGGCAACTCAGAGGGGCTGAGACACGAGTCTTCACGCTGGAGGGCCTTTAGGACTGACTGCCTTAGTGGCCATTCCAGGTGGCAGGTCTGCCCTTACCCACTCCTAGACCATCAGGGCTATTCTGGAAGCGTAAGTCTCTGACTAGAGCTGCTTTGCCTTGGGACCTCCCCTTTCTGTCTGACTTTCTGTCTTCCTCCAGCTCTGGCAACCGTTTCCATACCAACAAGGATGAAGGAAATGATTTGTTAAGTCTCCCTGCTCTGCCCAACTTTCCTCTTTCCTTCCAATTCTAACCCAGCCGTTGGCCCCTCCCCTCCTGACTGCCCTTTTCGGGTGAGTATCCTGTTAGTTGGAGGCGCAGAGTACGTGCCATCTGTCAGGCTCAGTAAGGACTGAGCCCCAGGCACCAGACAGGCATCAAAACAGAAGGGAGGGGAGTGCTGATGTGGATGGGAACGGGACTATATGAGGAGGAGCTTTGGGCCCTTCACACTGTATGGCAGGGGCCACCAAGTGGGCACACTTCACATCACATCCTTGTGTTCCTGCTTGGACTCCTTAATGACCTGCAGGGGACAAGGAAGGTGCACAGTGCACAGTTAGGGACCGACACAGCTCCCAGACCCACCATGCTAGGCTGTGCATCCTGAGGCAAGTCCCCAGCTTTCCTGGATCTGTCTTTCCTTGACTGCCATTGTAATTACATCATGCTGACATCAAATTGGGGTAAAATGCCACTTGTAAAGCATTTAACACCATGCCTGACACTATGGCGTAAGAGTGGCCATTGCTGCGGCCGCCACCCTGACATGGTGAGAAGGCCATGCTGTATCAATCTCCCATTCCTCTCCAGAAAGTTCCTCTGAGTAAAATTTGAAGGTCTTTTCTTTCCCTAACTTTCTCAGTCAGAGCTGGACCATCAGGTGGCCTTGGTACACAGATTGCCCTTAACACACCACTTGGGGAAGGGCTGGGGAAGGAGAATTACATCCAAAGTCAGCCCCTTCTTCCAGAGCTCCATCGGGAGACCCCGGTAGTTACTAAGGACCTTCTGTGAGTTAGTCCCAGGCTTTCTCCAGTCCAGCTTCAGGAACTCCTGAGGGCAATCAGTTCCTCACCTCACCATCCCGCATCTCCACTGTCTTTACCACGATGTTCCTCTTGAGGTGTCCTTCTGATACGGACTTGGTGTCCAAGCTGGTTTCTGCAGGTGCGAGGAGAGGAGGCCTCCGTGGGCTCTTGGGATACTAAACATCTTGTCCTGTACCCGACTTCCCCACCACACACCTAGGGGCATGAATACAGGGCTATCTAGGCAGGGAGAGCCTTGGCTTGTCCAAAGTGGCTAGAGACTCCCAGCTGCCCCCCAGTGCGGGCACATCCTGCTGCTGTCCTGTAGCCTGCTTGACCTTCTGTTCTAGCAACTGGCTTCTTGACAACCAAGGGCTGCGCCAAGAAAGAAGCTTCAGTCTCCTCTTTTACAAAAAGCGCTCACGGTGCCTACTTCCCTAGGAGACAGTGAGGGGGCAACTACCTAATGTATGTTAACATGGGGCACACATTAGTGATTAATACGTGTGGGTCCCTTCCCCATCCCTGCCTTTTTCCGTCACTTATCTGGACTCTAGTGACCCTTGACTGTCTAGCATTTGGCACTATTACCTCTACCTGGTCAGCATAATTAACTTTCTAATGCTAAATTACATTCTGAAATATGTATGGCCACTCTTCCTAAGTAGAATTTTCCCCTGTATCTAAGGATCATTTAAGGACCACATACCAGTAAAAAGTAGTTTGGTCCACCCCCCCTTAGAGAGAAAAATATCACATGTCACTCTCACTAATATTTAAAATGAAGAGCAGGAACCATAAAACTTTATTCACTACAAGGGCAGCAGTCCAGAGGGAACTAATCCTCCGGGCTGAATCGGCACTGAGCAAAGCAACAGAGCCTTGGGGACACATGAATGAAACAGAGAGCCTGCCCAGAGGCACTGAAAGACCCAAGGGGACCACCTAGTGACAGAAAAGAGGTGAGGCAGAGGCTGGCATTTGCTCAGAGGCTTCCTAACCTCTCATTTAGCTCCCAGGGGCAAGCCCCGTTTAACATAGGCTAGCTCTGTTGGTAAAACCTAATTACACAGAGCTAGGACCTCGCTGGGGACTGAAGCTTCTGGGGAAAGACCCTTCTGAGGAAGGAGGCCAAGAGGACTGGGGAAATAGGCTTGGTGAGGCTCACTCCCTGTCAAGCTGGGGAAAACGCACAACTGGAAAGAGGGTGTCTATCTAATCAAGGGCTGGTGGGGCTCCATTTACAATCTGCTGAGCCTGTATTGGTATAACTTGTATTGTGAGCCTTTTGAGATGTCTTGTGACTTTGTGGCCTTCCCCTTCTTTGGTGCTTTTGCCCCCTGTAGTGACAAGCAGTTCAAAACAAAACAAAACATAAAACATTCAGAAGGGCAGAACTTGTTCATGGCTAGCAGACCTGGCATCAGTCAAGACCTCACCGGTTCTGCAGGGGTACAGCTAGGGGATGGGGACACAGGGCAAAGTGAGACAGGGACAGCTACAGGCCCTAGGATGCTGTGCTCTGTCTAGGATCTCAGTGGAGGGTCATAAAGAACCCTGAGGAGAACTTGGATCCCTTTGCCCCCAGTCCCCAAGAGCAGTCCACAGGCCTGGGGGGGGG
>LZPO01115350.1:446102-460012 GCA_001675575.1 Neotoma lepida | reverse complement strand
AGAGTGTGCCACCATGGCATGTCCTCAGAGGGGTTTTTGTGACTGTCTCACAGCTTACTGGAGACAGGTGGGAGAGAGGGTGAAACCAGAGAGGCTGTGTGACTTTGCGGTGGTTTCTTTTTCTTTCTTTTTTCTTTTTTAACTTCTCTGGGTTTCAGTGTCCTCCCCGTTGTGAAAGGAGACCGTGAGAGGGGCTCACAAAGCTGANATGGAGGAGAAATCAAAGACCTGGCCTTGTGCTTCTCAGAACACGGTGATGGGGGAGGGTCTGTGTGCATTTTCCAGGGGTAGTAGATACTGGAAAACATCTCCCTTGTCTATCTGTCTTCACTCTTTCATTTTCTTTCTTCCTGACAGTTGGTTTCTCTGTTTCTCCCTCTGAGTATCTCCTGTCTGTCTGTCTGTCTCTCTCACTTGCAGTTTCTTGGGCCTCCCTCCTTCTACCTGGCCTCACCTCCTCATGGATCTTCCTCAAGAACTGGATCTCCTCCTCCAGTGATTCAATCTTCCTCTCCAGATCCAGACGGGCCATGGTAGCTTCATCTGCCTCCTGGAGTAGGGAGAGGGCCTTTTTGACCCCAGAGTCCCTCCCCACTACAATCTCAGTTTGTCTTCTCCCTCTTTGTGGGGATCTGGGAAGCAGGCAATTGCTGTGGAGGGCTAAGTTCAGGGGTGTGTCTGGGTGGGCTGCCCTTAACCTCCCTGCCACCCCTCCCATCCCNCTCATCTCTCTGACCTGTCTATAGGCAGCCAGGTTGTTCTCGGCCTCCAGCCTCAGGTTGGTTTCATCTTGGAACCTGGGATAGGGGACATAGTATGGACTTTAGGCTTTCCTGAGGACTCTTGANTCCCTGTCCCAACCTCTCTNGAGTTGACTGTCATAAACACTCTCAAGAACCCATAGAGTAGCAGGAGANGTAATCGGCGAGGGTTCCTAGACAGAGGTCCTGGCTGAGAGAATAGGCAGCAGATAAGGGCTTCTGCTTTGACTCATTACTAAGGTGCCTTATTGGGGTTGGTGCACCTGCTCATGCTCACAGAGACGCATCCACCACCATGCGCTCACTGTACAGACACCAGTGCACCCCTGTACCAGAGGGACANANGAATGTCTGCCTCTCAGCAAAGCACCATGCCCCAGGGTTCGACCCCTGNTACTATCTTTTAGGACAGATTGTATCATAACCTCTACTTCACAGCTATGACAATCAAAATGACTTNAGTACAGTCAAAAGCTGGTGACAGACAGTCAGTCATCTGGGTTCTGCACCCAGGCCTGCCTGCTCTTTCTTGCATTTCCTATATTTCAGAGACCAGAGAGCCTCCTCGTGGACACAAACCTCCTCTCTGACCATTCACAGTGCCAAATGAATGGAAAAGCAGAGCACATGCTGGCTGGTGCCCTCGCTACCCACACGGCCTTCCCTAGTGTGGAGGTGCTCAGAGTGACCAACTNCCTGGCAGCTGACCTTTGGGAATCAGATCCCTGAAGTTTTGGTCTCTCCCATCGTATCAGGGAGCAAAGATAGCCCTNCCTTTCCCAGGCTTGGGGAAATGCAGCAGCTGAGAGGTCGAGCCCTTGCTAGAGTCAGTACCCTTCCTTACAGGCACCCCTCTCGGTTCAGTCTCACTGCTCACTAGCCATTTTCCCTGTCCCCCTCCTCACTTCTGCCTCAGGGTGCCGAGGTCCTGTGCCAGGTTGTCTCTCTCCACCTCCAGCCGGGCACTGTTGGCCGTAAGCTGGTCCAGTCGCAGCCGCAGCTCCCGCAGCTCTGCCTGATAGACATCAGCCAGTTTGGTGGGCTCCTTGGCACGAAGCTGGTTCAGCTCAGCTGCCAGCGCTTTGTTTTGCTGTTCCAGGAAGCGGACCTTCTCGATGTAGCTAGCAAAGCGGTCGTTGAGCTCCATCATCTCCGCACGCTCACTGGCCCGAGTCTCCTTGAAGCCAGCATTGAGAGCCCCGGCCAGGGAGAAGTCCACCCTGGCAGGGAGTGGAGGAGGCATTCGAGCCAGAGAGAAGCGCGGGATGGTACTCAGGTGGCGGCTGGGACCCAGGCCCCTGACCACCGTCTCGGAGGTGGCATAGGAGCGCCGTGCAGAGGTGATCCGTCTTCGCTCCATCCTGCCCTGCCTCTGCTGGCTCCTGGGATGTCAGGGCTTTATGGAGGAACGGGCTGGACTGGCTCAGGCCTGACTTCCTGGCAGCATCCCATTGAATAGCCTGAGGGGGTGGAGCTGGGCCCTAGCCCAGCTATGGGGAGAGCTCCTCTCACCCCACTGAGGTCTTTGTACCAGAGTCAAGGCTTCCCTGGGNACACCAGCTTGGCTTCACCGGCGATCAAGAAAACCCCCTTTNTGGTAAGATGGGTCAAGAGAGGGCCTGAATGGCTGAGAAAACAGCTTAGTCCATAAATTGCTTGCCTGTCAAGCATGAAGATCCAAGTTCTAGNCACAGAATGAATACAAAAGGCCAGGTTTGACAATGCGTACTTGTAACTCCAGTGCTGGAGAATGAAAATCAGGAGGATCCTTGGGTCTGTCTCACTAATTAGTGAGTTCTAGGCCCCAGGGAGAAACGCTATCTCAAAAAACTAAGGCAATAGTGCCTGAGGAACAATACCTGAGGGTGGCATCTGGCCTCAGCACATATGTGCATACACATGAACTGTATGCATTGAATGAACACTTGTGTGGGGGTACACATGCGCACACACAGAGAAACAGAGAGAGAGAGAGAGAGAGAGAGAGAGAGAGAGAGAGAGAGAGAGAGAGAGAGAACGAGCTGGGTTGGGTGAGCTGCCTCCAGATCCTAGAGCCTATAAGCCAGGGCTGTCCTCACCTTGCACTTCTCCATGGGCCTGTGAAATGCTAGGAACTTGAAGAATCTACGCCCTGCCTCCAGGATCAGCCTATGCTATAGTTTCCCGCTGACTCCCATTCCCAACANATGTCCAGAGTCCTCTCCCTGAAACCCCACCATCATTGTCTTCTCATTCCTGGAGTTCAGGAGTGAAGGGCTGGGGTTGGGCCCCTCCCTATGACTCNAGGGTCAACTTGGGCCTCCAGCTGTGTGTCTAGGGGGCATGACAGAAGGAAAGATGAGGATCCTAATAAGTAAGACAGCAGGTCTCCTTTCTGAGCCCCTCTTTGGCATCTTGTCCAGCCTGCTGAGCCATTTCTTCCTGGTCCAGCTTCCCTTTGCTTCTCTCAGAGCCTGGCCCCTGAAGGCTCCACAGAGTAGTAATGAATGAGTTGGCGGTACATGATGGAATCTTTATTTCTGTAACACCCTGTTTCCCTGACCACCCCTCATTCTCCCAAGAGATTTATCTTCTTCAAATTCCCACACATCAGGCCTCTGGGGGATATGTAGGTCTGGGAAACCAGAATTCACCATTATCAATGGTGGGGAGGAGGCTGTTGCCATGAGACTTCAGGCCTATCCATCCCCCTCCCCCTCTGGTCCCTCCCAGGCGCCTTAGCCATCTATGCCCTTGGGCTTCTGGAAAACAGACAGCTCCCCCCACCCCTGCCTTCGTTGTCCATGCTTGAGCTTCTGATCTCTACTCCAGGCATTTGCTGAATAGAGCCTTGTTCTCTGCCGCCAGTGAGGGAGCCATACGGCAAGAGCAGCCCCAAGGGGACTGGGCTGCTTTTATCCCAAGATGCCAGGATGTNAGCCCCGGGTGCTGTACAAGCTCCCAGCTCAATGGACTTCTCGGAAAGCGTCGAAGGGGGCCTGGAGTACAGCGGGAAGCAGGCTGTGTGCCCACCCCTGACATTGTGTCTATGCCAAGGTGAGTCATTCAGTGGGCACATGGAGGTCCGGGGGGTGGGGTGGCCAGCTCAGCACTGCCAGGTCTCCAGCTTACAGACAACGCCTGGCTGCTTGCCCCCTCCCACTGCTCAAGCTAGTTCAGACCCCTGACTTCCTGTCATAGCAACATCCCTTACTCCATACCAAGGACATACTATTCATTTGAGCATGCAACGGGCTGTTTGCTAAGGTTCCCCTAGCGAGTCCCAGCATGGGNAGGAAGGANATCTTTAGGATTTAGCCATACCTTCCCCCATCCTGGACAATGGCATNGTAAGGTAGATCTTGAGACAAGTTCCCAGTGACTTTAGGCAGAATCTCATCATGTCTCCTGGAACTCACTATATAGATCAGGCTGGTCTGGAACTCACAGTAGTCCAGNTGTCCCTTTGGGATTAAAAGTTTGTGTGACTACTTCCTGCCCTGGTGACTTTTGATGCNCATAAGTTGGGAAGCTAAAAAACAAGGGACTTGCCGTGCAGTGGTGGCGCAGGCCTTTAATCCCAGCACTTGGGAGGCAGAGGCAGGTGGATCTCTGTGAGTTCAAGGCCAGCCTGGTCTACAGAGTGAGCTCCAGGACAGGCTTCAAAAGCTACACAGAGAAACTCTGTCTCGAAAAATAAAAAAACAAAAAACAAAAACAAAACAAAAAAAACAAACAAGGGACTTTAAGAAGAGCCTTTCTAGAGACAAATCTTTAACTTGGGACACAGCTCACAGGGTAGGAGTGGCCTACTTTCTTACTAGAAACAAAGTGGTTCCCAAGGGAAAAGATAAGACAAGGGCAGGAGAGGTTCGTCAGCAAAACTGGAGAATTCNTCCTGTCTATGTGANTTTGTTTCAGTGCCAACCAAGGAATCCCCAGCCTTTGCCCCTCAGCCCCCTCCCTGGGCCCCTGATGCAGGCCCAAGTTTCATTCCAACCCCACGGGGCTTTCAGATCCTTGCTACACTCTCTCAAGGGGTATTTGTGAGTAGAGACAAAAGAAAGACATTCTTGGTTGCACTTGATGTACAAACTTTCATTATTAGTGTTTTTATTATACATTTANTGTAGAGAAATCAGAAAAGACACATAAGCAATATAAATATTTAATTAGCCATAATTTTGCCACATGCANATAAACACTGCCAGATTTTTCTACACATATAAATACATTTTTTTTCAAAACAGGCCCATACTGCACCAATTATTTTGTAATTTGCTTTTCCTTCAACAATATGTTGTGAACATCTTTCTGAATCAATAAACATTTACCTACATCATCATTTTAACAGCTGCATCGTTTTCCACTTTATGCGTTCATTTAACTAAGCCCTATTGTTGGACAGCTCTCTAGCCAAGTTCCCAGCCCACTTCTCACCAAATTCATGCATATCTGCCCCAGACAAGCACTTGGTAGGAAAATAGGCNGGCCCCCTGCCCTCCCAGTTGCCGCAGGGATTCCCATCCTCGTAGCCTGGCTCATGCCTCATCCTGTGGGTTACTCCTTTTCAACTTTCCCAAGCAGAAGTCTCCAACAACAAAAGCCTCAGGCCAAACTCCAGCCGACTTTTAGACTCCACCGCAGAGTGCTGCCAACCATGGAGACAGATGCTTGGATACCTCACTGCAGAGTCCACAGCCAAACTGAACCCTGCTTCAAGCCAAAGTGGGGATAAGATGGCCTCCTGTGTCCCTCTCTCTGTATTAAAATCTGACAGATGATCTTTTGCTTACAGGGCAAAACCTCANTGCCTCCCGGGACAATCCTACTTCTGGTCTCAACTCATATACACAATGCCTGGTGTTTCCTACTGGTGCCAGACTCTAATTCAAGTGGCCATGTAATCTGAGTGTCACCTGCTGGCTTTGTTTGCATACCTGCCCCTGCCCAGTGCAAGTACAGCACAGTGGTGAGATCAAGCCTGGCTGGCTGACCTNATCCCACAGCACTGCCCGGAGGAAGAGAATTGAGCCCNGGGGCCACTAGATGGCAGTGCTCAGCTGCCCAGGTCTGGCCACCATACCAGTGGAAGGAAATAGCATTTCCTAGAGGTTGGTAGTTTTTCTGAAGTTCACCTTTGTGTCGACTAGCTGGCCATTCTGTTTTGTTTTTTCTTCTAGACTCACTTCTGCTGTGACGGTGTCCTCTTGAGAAGAAAGCAACACTTTGGTTCTTCAGTGGCTGTGAAGTCTGGGGTGACCCAGGAACCATCACCGAATCCAGATCTGTGAAATGAGGACTCACCTTCCAAAAACATTGTCAGTGAGAGACAGTGAGAGACAGCCACATCTGGCACTGTTGTCAAGCCACAGCGTCCATTTCATAATGCCTGCCATGTGTGCCACTTTCTGCATGCCAGTGCTTCTATGATGGCTCGGCCAGGAGGGGCAGGAACTTGAGTAAGAGCGTCCAAGTCCTACAGCATTGGGAGTGTGTGAGAGNCTTCTAAGGGAGGTCACACGGCAGTGTGGATAGGACCAAGGAACAGCAGTGAGTAAAGAGAGTGGGAGTCGGTGTCATTTCCTCCTAGACCTCTAGCTGTTGGTGGCTTCAGGTCCTACAAGGGGACATAATTAGGTTTTTGTAGTTTCTTTGTTTTTGTTGTTACTGTTTTGTGATAACAGTCTCATTATAGCTCAGGTTGGCCTCAAAGTTGGTATATATATAGCTAAGGATGACCTTGAACTTGATTCTCCTGCCTCCACCTCCTGCTGGGGTTATGTGTGCACCACCACACCTGGTTTATTTGATATTCAAACCCAGGGCATCATGCATGTTAGGCAAGCACTTTGTCTACACTCACAGTCCAGCCCAACATGTAACTTTTTTGAAACTGTGTGGTGACTGAAGTAGATGTTACCCCCTGGCCCACATCCTTGCTTCCCTTATCCCCTAGTGGGCTCTGTTCTCACTTGCCTTCCTCCAGCCCTGGACTTACGGCTCATGACTCCTACAGATTCCAGAAATTTTCAGTGTGTTGACCTTTGGTGCCTGGGTCCCCTGTACACCTCTGCCTGAGTCCTGAGGAGATGAGCTGTGTCTTCCCCTGCAAATGGAGATCTCCCGATGCTAGAATCTGTCTTCCCCCTCAGATCAGGGTCTACACCTCCTTGATTAAGGTGCCACAGGACAGGGCAAGCTAAACCAATTGAAGCTTCTGCAGGTGGGGGCTTCAGCTGGAGCGGACCTGCCTTAGCCCAGGGGCTACGCATTCTCCCACCCTTAGCCTACGCCCAGCCAGGTTCTGCTGGTCAGAAATCAGCCCCTGTGGCTGCAGAATGACCCCAGACTGGACCCCAGAGTGCCTTCTTCCTCCTTGGGCCCCGCCTCTTCCTATTGTTGGAGGCAGCAGCTCATTCACTTTCACAGGTCCTGGGGCCAGGCTGCTGTGGCAGGGTTAACAAGCTTGGGCCTTTCTCCCTCGTCGTCTCTCCGGGCCCCAGCCAGACCCACTTCAGCTTGTCCTTTACCTCCAACCCTGAAAGCCGCTTTTTAATTGCTTTCCCAGTCTGCTTTGCGTCTTCTCCCCACATCCCCCTCCCCTTCCCGCATGCTTGGACCCCTCAGGGGTGAGAGGCGGGGACCAGATGTGGCCCTGGTGGGAGAAGAGGGCTGACAATCACCCACTATTAGGAGTTCTCCAAGTGCATAGGATGGGCCAATGGATCGGGCTGTGTTGAGCAGAGGAGAGCCATGAGGCTTAGTTGAAACATAGTTACCAGACTTCTGGGTGTGAACCTACTCCCTTCCTCCCCCAATAACATTCATCCTCAACTGTCCTGGATGCCTCTTCACAGAATTATGGAAAGCCAGGCGTGGTGGCACTCTATGAGTTCCAGGGTAGCCTGGTCTACATAGTGAGTTCCAGGACAGACAACACTACATAGAGAAACTCTGTCTCAAACAAACAAACAAACAAACAAACAAACAAACAAACAAACAAACACAAAAGAACTATGGAGGAGGGCTGGAGAGGTGGCTCAGAGGTCAAGAGCACTGACTGTTCTTCCAGAGGTCCTGAGTTCAATTCCCAGCAACC
Source organism: Neotoma lepida (assembly GCA_001675575.1). Lineage (NCBI taxonomy): Eukaryota > Metazoa > Chordata > Mammalia > Rodentia > Cricetidae > Neotoma > Neotoma lepida. Next base: position 452,170 of record LZPO01115350.1, on the reverse strand, counting down.
ACAGGGTGGCTCACAACCATCTGTAATGAGATCTGGCGCCCTCTTCTGTATACATAATAAATAAATAAATAAATCTTAAAAAAAAAAAACTATGGAGGAGAAGACAGCCATGACTTAGAACCAGGATCCCTCAAGCACAGCTACGAGTCACAGGGCCATTCCAGAGAGAATCTGGTGACAGGTGAGTGGGGCTCTCGGAGAGGACTCATAAATTAGCTGCCAAGGAGATTCCCCAGGTTGGGAGATGCTCCCTTTCCTCACGGAAGGGGCAAGCTGAAGGCTGCACATAGGAGGAACACAGAAAGACTAGCCCCTCCCNTTGACAGTTTTCAGCACTGATGGTAGATTTTGCTGTTCATTCAGTTACAGGGCTAGATGCCACCCCTTCTCCCATCACAAAGGTTTTCAGCTCTTTGCAACAAGCCTGGTTATGTCAATTGGGTACCCCAACGGCAGGTTCAGATCTAAGCTTCAGTGAGAGCAAGGGGGTGGCTATAAGGGGTGTGGGGGTGACAGGATTTCTAAAGTCACAGAAGCAGGGCTGGGGTGATGCAGGGAGAGGGGGTGTTAGGTCAGGCTGGGTCTGTGGCGGGTGGAGAGGCATTGATTACCATGTCTCATGGATAACTCTATGAAAGAACAATCCAATTTCAGTCTCATCGCCCATGCAAGTCAGATGGAAGCTGCATGTCAGCTGGCTGCCCCCCTGCAGTCCCCGCCAGCCCAACTGCCTATGGCACGCAGGATACCACATAGCAAGCTCTCAGGCCGACCTCCTGTGATTGAGGGCAGGAGCCACACGTGCTTAGTTCCATCAGCCCAGAGTCTTTGTACATTTTATGGGTCACCCGAGAGCACACTTTGTACCACAGAGCTGCAAATGTTTGCGGAGTGAATGGCTGGCTGCCGAGCCTCCTTGTCAAAAGTGACCTCTTCCACTGCCAGGATGCCCCCAGCCTGCAAACTCTGCCTCATGCAAGGACCCCATTGTGCGGAACATGCCCTCCTGGACCTNGTTACTGGTTGTCTTGCCCTGTGCTGACTGCCTCTGTACTTGAAGGGTGATAATGATGATCAGAAGAGGTAATATATGTGAAGACCCCAGGAAACGGAGAAGTTATTCCATCTGAATCCAGTCATCACTCAGCGAGGCCTCCTCAAGTGACAGTACCGTGCCAACTGCCAGGGGATACAGATGTGAATCTGTGACTGCTTCAAGGGAGCCATGGTACACAGGGGAACAAACTCATTAAGACTAATTGGAGAGGCGGGAACCCCATGCCTGGGAAGAGAAATGATGTCTGTTCAGTTCAAAAAGGAAGCAGTCCTGTGTTATGTAAAAACCAGAATGTGGGCTGGGTCCCAAATACTTGCTGTCCAACTGTGGGCAAGTCGGGTGGAGGTGTGTGATTCTGTTTNTCTTACCGTCTCACAGGGCCAGCATAAGCTGAGACGCAGCCTGGCAGTGGCAGCACAGGGAAGCTCATCCACTTGCTTTTCCTCACTCTTCTGATAAGGGACAGAACTGAGNAGGAGGGGCCCAGGCAGCATTATTTACACACTATTCACACTGTGCTAAATACCCTTAAAATGTTTGTTCTCAGGAGCAAGTTCAACACAAGCTCCTTTAATTTTGTTTACACTATTAATTCACTCAGCCAACCATGTCTTCATGGGGAGAACAGAGATAACCATGTTGAGCTGGCATACAATCCAGCGAGTGGAAAGGAAGGCCTCCAGGAGCTGGTGGAGGGATGGGGAGAGGAGCAGGCTGCATTGGACTCGAGCTGGGACTCACTTGGAGCCTCTCCTCAGACCTGGTTCCTACCAAAAAGGCCCTTCCTGACAGCAGAATGACGTACCCTAAGGTGTAATAGACATCCAAGTGAGATTCCTTTTAAACCCACTGGGAACAAAGATCCTGCAAGGAAGAAAATATCATGTGTGTGTGGTCAGAGGACAACTCTGGAGTGGGTTCTGGGATTGAACTGAGGCTGTCGGTCAGGCCTGCCAAACAAGTGCTGTCACCTGCTGAGCCATCTCCCAGGCCCACGGAGAGGGTCTGCACTCTATTGAGGAGTAAGGTGCAGGCCTCAGAACACAATGCTGCAGGTGGCCAGGCAGGTACTGTTTCCTGGACTCCTAAGTTCCTTGAACCCAGGACTGCAAGCATGCCAGGCAAGTGCCCTACTACTGAGCTACAGCCCTAGAAGTTTCCTGTTGATTTTTTTCACGTTATGTAGCAAAAGTTGGCCTCTAACTCATGATCCTCCTGCTTCAGTTTCCCAAGTGCTGGGACTACAGGCATGTGTCACCACACTCAGCTTGAGGTCTTAAAGGTAAGAAAGGAAAGGTGGCACTATCCTACGAGGGTGTAGAAGGAAGAACACACTCCAGGGATGGAGATGATTTAATAATCATTACAATAGAAAAATCTATAGNTCTATAGGCATATACCTGTATGTATATACATATAAATACATATATATGGAGAAGCCAAGGATGAGAAGGATGCTTAAATACCAATATAAATAGCTAGCATTTATATCTAAGTGGTAACATTAAAGCTACATTCCCCTCTCTTATACACTGGGTGTATGCCCCGTGTTTAGTGAGTGAAAATAATATAAACCAAAGCACCTGTCATGAACTATATCATCATCAAGGGGTGAGGTGTTCCCACCGCAGGCTGTGGGCACAGGGCTGAAGATGCTCATCTCAAACCCCAGAGCAGCTGAGCAGGACTTGTCCCCATCCACCTCCACTGTTAGAGGCCTCACTGTGCAGAGCCTGTTGTCAGACATGAGGGTTAGGGGTAGAGAACAGAGCACAAGAGTTCCTCGCTTGTATGGAAGGCTTTGGGAATGAGAAAGCATGACAGGATCCTTTAATATAGCCACGTGTTTAATACTCGCAAACGAATATATATCAAGAAGCTGAGGGTATTCAAAAAAAGAAGCTGAGTGTAACAGAGATTAATAAGGAAGGCAAACAGCAGATGGANGGCTGGGAAGGGGTGTTCATACAGGAAAGGCATGTTGGTGTTAATTGTTCCAAGGTCAGGAGGGCAGGTCAGGGGCTCAGGGTATTGGCAACTCCAGACCAAAGAAGGCTGTCAGGCTAGAGGTGTTGGNGGATCAGGATAAGCTTGGAGGCCTCGTGGTCAGGATACCCAGTTAACAGCACTCTGCCACATCCATCAGTCCCTTATGAGTCCTCTGGTCACCAAGGCAGTGGGGACTCAAGGGTGGTTCTGCAGGCCAGTTAGACAGAGAGGGGTACAGAAGGACAAAGTGAGGCTCTGGCCCAGTCCCCTTGTCTCTTATCCCATCCTCTTCCTACCTCATCAGGGTCCCTGAAACGCTTGGAAGTATTTCAGGCCCTCCTTCCACCTGGGTCCTACATTCCATTTTCATCTGCCACCACTGCTCCGCTATACTTGTCCCTAGTTCCGTTACCTGGGACTGTGAAGGGTCTGTCTGGCTTCTTCAAAGTGCTACTGGGGAGGCGGGCAATGCAGCTTCGGCCTCGNGAAACTGAAGACCTGAAAAAGGGAAGGCAGGGAGGCAAGAAGGTCACAGGCATGTTCTGGACTGTGCTAAACCTCAAGGGCAGAAGCTAAACAGCAGTTTTCAAAACCACATGAGAGAATGGGAGACATAATGAGGGGAGGAGAGGCTTGTAGAATGAGGGACATGCAAGGAAGTTGACATGAGAGAAACAGTCCAATCAGTGGATCAGCCAATGAGCGATGCCTATCTCCCTCATGGCTAGGGGTCTAGGACCCCTGGGAAAACCAGAGATGATTCTAGTCAGAGAACTAAATGCTGGCCCTGCTCATAAGACCTCAGCTGCTTTCTCCAAGGAGTCTAGAGAAAACCAGGTGGGGGCCGGGCTTAGTTGGTGCCCACTGATCTGGTTAGGGCTTTCCTCTCCCACCTCCAGCCTCACCTCACAGTACGCCTCTTCTTGCCAGCAGTGGTTGTAGGTAGAGAGGATTTGGAGCCCTTCGTGGTGAACACGAGCACAGGTGCACTGTGGGAGCGGGAAGGGCAGATCAGGAGGGAGCCAGAAATGCCACTGACCAGTCTCCTCTCTCCAGCCCCGAGCTTGTAGGGAGGGAGGTTGGACCAAATGACCTGAGGCTTCTTCCTGCTCAGAGGTAGCTTCTTTCCCTGCCTCTCTCAGCCTGGGCTGACAGCTGAGTGACAGCCACGTTCTGGGAGAATATCCAGATGTCAGTTTCTGGTGTGTCCTGGGAGCTGGAGTTCAAGCAATTTCACCCTTCCACCTGCCCAGCTCTGAGCTTGTTACTGAGCTGGCTCAGCGGGCATGGAAGGTGTGGGGCTGTGGGTGGGCAGTCTGCTAGCCTCGGCCTCACAGACCTGCCACTTGTTCAGTCCTGAGCTGGTTGCCATTCCCTTCCCCTATCATGTAGTTCAAGGGCAAAGGTAACAGCTTCATCTTTCCACTAGAAAATACCGAAGAAAAAATTTCCTTTCCTAGCATGCCACATCTCCTTTTGGTTTTTCAAGACAGGGTCTCTCTACAGAGCCCTGACTATCCTGGAACTATGTAGACTAGGTTGGCCCTGGACTCACAGAGATCCGCCTGCCTCTGCCTCCTGAGTGCTGGGATTAAAGGTGTGTNAGACCACACTCAGCCTTCCTTCCCTTTGTTTGTTCCCCTTCGTCACAGAACCAAAACAAAGCCTAGGAACAGACAGAGCTGCGCTTGTTAATTCCTGGTTCCCTGACGACCCTTCCTAAGTTAGCATCCCATTAGCTACTCATGAGCACGCCACAAACCAGCACAGAGTTGGCGGGTTGAGGCATGGGCACAAGGCTGACAAGTGACCAAGGGGAGACAGGTGGCAAATGTCTCTACTCCAAGAGTCAGCTGCCTTCCATCTTCTGGGAGATGTGGGAGATGCCTGGGGACTCACCTGGGAATGGAGGGCTGGTCTGTGCGCTTTAGCTCCTGGGGGACTTCCTCCCAGCCAACAAGATCCTGGAAGCTGGGTTTGAAGGGGGACTCCTCAGAGATGTTGAAGGTGGTATTGAGGTCACGAGAGGGTAGNNCAAGAGGAGTGGAGCAGTTCTGTAAGGCAGATGGGCCCAGGGGTACCCGGCCTTTAATGACTGTAGCTGGGCAGACCCTGGAGGAGGNAGAGGAGGCTCTTTCTCCTTTGGGAGTTCTGGGCTCAGAGGAAGGCTGGGCCTTAGGTAGAGAGCCCCTCCTCAGGCAGGGGAGGAAGGACTGACGCTGGCGCTTCATCTCCTGAGTTGGGACTAGTGGACTGCCTGGTTCTGTGGGGTTCNGTTTCCTTTTCTTCTTCTTCTCCTCGGCGGGCTTTTGGAATGTCTTTTCTGAGGTGCAGTCAGGTCCAAGTGGGATTCCCAGAGTGTGCGTGAGAACATTCAGTTGCTTTGCCATGGTCCGGGTGACAGGACCACAGTACCCTGAAGATTCTGGATAGAGAAGGAACNTGCTGAGGAGGGACCTGGGGCTGGCCAGAGAGGAGTGTATAGACTATGGGAGCAGACCCCAGAGGCACAGAAGAGCCCTTAACTCCTCAGTTCTCTTTGGCCTGTTGGTGCCTAGAAAGCCACAATCTTAGGTTCCAGGTTCCCACCACAGCATACCCTAGCATCTGAGGCCCCAGTTCACAACCCGGCTATAGGTGAGCCTTAGAGATTGCAACAATAGGTGAGATAGAGCAAAAGTGACACTCACTAGACTCCGAATACTCCTGAGCTAGAGGGTCCCCCCTCGCCCGACCAGGAGTCCTGGNGCTCTGAGCCCCAAGTTCAGTGTTTTCCTCGTGCACCAACCGCTGCAGGGTCTCAAATTCTGAGATCATGTCAGGAGTCAGGAGGTTGGCTGCATGCAGCAAGGAGTATTGCTGCTGGGCCAGGCACAGCACCCGGAGGGCCAACCTGGAATAGAGGGTAGAGAATTTGTATATAACTTATTTAGACCCAGGCTGACCAGGCCTCTGTGTCATTACTGTCCCATTACTCTATACTTGGGCTAGTCTGCTAGCTCCTGCTAGCTCCTGCCTTGCC
>LZPO01115350.1:419075-429116 GCA_001675575.1 Neotoma lepida | reverse complement strand
AGCCGGGCCCATGCGTCCGAGACCTCCGCGCCGAGCCACGGGGCCGTCCCCACCGTGGGCCGAAGCTTACCTTTCGTCGGTCCCCGCCGCTGGATCGCGGGTCGCTCATGCGTCCCTCNGCCTCAGACCGGAGCCCTCGGANCCCAGAGTGAGTTTCCCNGTACACTCTTCCACCGAACCAACCTTCTTCCGGCGCGGCGCGTTCAAATTAGGCGGTCCGCTCATCCGCGCTTCCCATTGGTCACCGCCGAGCTCGCTGATTGGCTGTTTCCTAAGTAACAAAGACAGCCCGAGGTGCGCCTGCGCACTTGTTCTCTTGCGTGCTGGAGGCTGTTTGGCAGCCTGGATTGACCAGAGTTGTCGCCAGAAACCAGTCCCTAGCTGTAAAACGAGGGACCTTATCTCCGTCATCTGTGTGCTGAGCCCAGCATTGGTTATAGGAATTCGACAGGGTTTTAAATCTGCTTCTGTGGCCTAAATAGACACCCTCCTATCTGTAGTGGCGGTTCCTTTAATCTGGGCAAAGGTAGGAGGAGCTGTGTGAGTTCAAAGCCAGCCTGGTCTACACAGCAAGTTCCAGGCCTGCCAGAGCTAGAAAATGAGACTCTACTCGCTCTCTAATTTCAGTAAACTTGGTATGTACCCCCTGAGGCATTGTGTGTAGGTCTGGGGCACAGAAGGAAGGTAATCCTCCACCACTGTCCACAGGTTAGTAGAGTCATTATTTAATACTGGTTGACGTCACTCAAACTCTTTATTCACCTCACTGGACCCAAAACGATAGGACAGCACTTAGTTTAGTGAGGACAAAACAGGACAACTGAGTGAAGGTGCAGTTACCACAAAGCAACAGGAACACTAAAGAATCGGTTGCTTACGGATAGCTTTCTGGTTAAGGGCGCCCTCCCCTCTTACAGAGATTTGTCTGTACAGAGGTGTGAGGTATAATGGAGGGTTTAGGACCTTCAAGGCCATTAACAGAACAAGCACCAAGTCTGGCACTTTTTTTGTGTGTCTACCCCTCATTCCCCAGAGCTGAGGACCAAATTCAGGGCCTTTGCTCTACCACTGAGCTAAATCCCCAACCCCATAAGTAAAAAATTTAAAAAGACATAATGTGAGCAACACACCTTGTAGACATTCAGTGAAAATGGCACTAGGTGTTCTCGTATTCATTCAACCATTGTTCTGCCATGCAGGCTCGGAGGATACAGGGTAACAGCCAGGCTCAGCAGATACAGTGACAAGTGTGATACATGGAGGTCACAATCTGTAGGTGAAATTAGATATTTGTCAGTGGTGGGGATTGTGGTCCATGCTAAGGCAGAAGAAGAGGGGGAATGTTACAAGTTCCAAGCAGCTTCATATGACATAATAAGTGCTAGGCCAGCCTGAACTATANAGTGAGCCCCTGGAAAGGGGGAGGGGTGCGGATGAAGAAGGAAGAGGTGGGGAAGAGGAGAATTAAGCACTAACAATAACAGGATGGTATAGGTAGACTATAGTAAGAACATATTGGGCAATGGTGGCTATGTTAGCTGGGGTATAAGGAAAGGTGAGGGGATGGTCTGGCAAGATGTCTGTTTCTTGGATCTCAGAAGCCAAGATCAGAGGTTTTTTTTTGGTGAGAAGGTCAGTTGACCTACAATTAGCCCAATAAGAATTTCAAGGCCTTGGGGCTGGAGAGATGGTTCAGTGGTTAAGAGCACTTACTGCTCCTCTAGAGGACCTGAGTTGGTTTCCCAGCACTCATATTGCAGGGCTCCCAACTGCCTGTNACTTCAGCTCCAGGGGATCTGACGCCCTCTTCTGGTCTCTGCAAACATCTACATACCCATGCACATACCCACTCACAGACAAATACATGTACACAATTTTTTTTTAAATCCTTAAAAAAAGAATTTCAGCTGGGCATGGTGGTGCATGCCTTTAATCTCAGCACCCAGGAGGCAGGAGGATCTCTATGAGTTTGAGGACAGACTGGTCTACATATTGAGCATCAAGATAGCCAGGATAACATATATCCTATCTCAAGAAACAAAACAAAACACAAGGATTTTTCTTCCCCCCCCCTTTTTTTTTTGATTTTTCGAGACAGGGTTTCTCTGTGTAAGTCTTAGCTGTCCTGGAACTCCCTTTGTAGCCCAGGCTGGCCTCGAACTCACAGAGATCTGCCTGTCTCTGCCTCCCAAGTGCTGGGATTAAAGGCTGCACCACCACTACCCGGCAAAACACAAGGATTTTAAGGATTAGGGTTGAGCATGTAGCTTAGTGGTAGAGTGCTTGCTTAGCAATCAGGAGGCCATGTGTCTGATCCCCAACACTGTAAAACATATATGTGCATACCCACAAACTCNAGGCAGGGCTGGCATGGTGGTTCAGGGGTAAAAGCTGCTAAATTGATGATTGGAGTTTAATCTCTAGAATTCACATGGTGGAGGAGAGAACAACTTCCTCAGGTTGTCTAAGCCTTCCATGTGCCTACTGTGGTGTGCATAAATAAACGTGGAACAATACATAGCGAACAAATAAACGTAGAAAAATGCCCTCGAGACNTAGACCGTAAACCTGAAGACTGTGTGCAGTTTCAGCCTCTGTCTTCTGTGCAGACAAGAAGTGCTTCTTAGCTGGTATGGTTTACATCTTGTGGGGTGTACATACGTCTTACTCTCTGTGACTGCTGAAACAGCCAGTCCTAGGTNGTTAGGGGATGCAGATGAGAAGCACATCTGGACACTCTGATTTTTTTTTTTTTTAATTCCGGGCCTCAAAACCAGGACCTGGCCATGCCAGGCAGACACCGTACAACCGAGACACACCCCTTGTCTGTTTAATTTATACATCCTTCGCCCCAAGGTCTGGCACTAGATGCTTCAGAAATAAACTAATTTGGGAGGATGGAGAGATACTGGGTGATCTTCCAGAAGACCCAAATCCAATTCCCAGCACCCATATGGCCGCTCACCATGGTCTGTAACTCCAATCCCAGGGACNCTGACACCCTCTTCTGGCCTCCAGACACCAGGCATGCATGTGGTACACAGACATCCATGCAGACAAAACACTCATACACTAAATAAATAAATAAATAAATAAATAAATATAATTTTTTAAAAAAAGAAACAGACTAATTTGAGAAGGTCCTTGAATCAAGCCCATCATTCTGTTATTCATTTATCTCTTTATTAGTAATACTAAGAATGAAGCCCAGAGTCTCATGCACACTAGGGCAAGTGGTCTCCCATTGAGCTATAGCCCTAGCCCTCTATTTTAATTTTTATTTTGAGACAGGGTCTCACTGAATTGCTCAAGCTGCCCTTGAACTCACTATCCTCCTGGTTGACCTTGAACTCAAAATCCTCCTGCCTCAGCCTGACAAGTAGGTGAGCTTACAGGCCTGTNCCATCAGGCCCAGCACTAAAACATCATTTTTACCATCTTAAACCAAGTCTAATCTAGTACAGAAGCCAAGCATCATGAGGGCTAAAGAGTCCATTTGCTTTATCATGGAGGAGTTCTTAAGTGACCTTGACTTGGACAGTGTCAGAGGAATGGCAGCCTCTAGATCAGATGGGAGAAAAGAAAGTAGTAACCACTCTGAGGAGATTTAATTCTCAAGGGAACAGAGAGATAGGAAGTGGTGAGAGCAGCGGGATGGGGTCGAAGGAGGCCTTTTACACACAGGAAAGGCTTAAATGACGATGGAAAGGCGCTAATAAAGTATGAGCAGTTGAAAATTAATACAAAAATGAGATTATCAGGGCTGGGGAGATGGCTCGGTCAGTGAAGTGCTTGCCTTGTGAGCATGAATCCCTGAGTTTCATTCCCAGCACCCACGTGACAAGCTGAGCATGGGGGCGTGCACTTATAATCCCAGTGCTGGAGAGTGGGCACAGGTGGGTCCTGGAAGCTCACTGGTCTGTTATCCCAGCCTAATGAGAGATTCCCAGGCCTCAGTGAACAACTACGTCTCAAACAAAAACAAAAACAAAAACAAGAAAAAACAAACCACATACAAAGTAGGGCCAGGTGTGGTAGTGCACACCTTTAATCCCAGCAGAGGCAAGTGGATCTCTGTCCTCTGCCAGCTTGGTCTACTTTAGAGAGTTCAGAGCCAGTCAGGACTGCATAGTGAAACCCTGTCTCAAAAGAAAAGAAAACAAACAAAAAAACAAAACAAAAAACCATTTTTTAAAAAAGACCAAGGGTAAATGTTATAGGTTGGGTAGGTTCCAGGGAGCAGATCAGTGTGTCAAACGTTTATTTATTTATTTATTTGCTTATTTATTTATTTATTTATTTGTTTGTTTATTTATTTATTTCAGAGATATCGCTTTGGGAGTTAACGCCTGTGGAAGAGAATGGTGCAGGATGGAGCAAACAGAGAAACTGTGCTGAGCTCTGGGAAGCTAGGAGGCTACTTCAGAGTGGTCCTTTGTAGGGGCAGGAGGACTGGGCAGGGAGCCAAGGCCTCAAAGCCCTCAGCAAAATCAGACGTGGGAGCAAGTTATAAAGAGAAGAGGGTAAGACAAGCGAGCAAGGCACTCACATTGGCAGAGGTAAATCCCCTGGGAGAGGGATCTTTCAGGCAGCTGAACATGATCTGCTGGCGACACTCCCAGCAGTCAGGGGAACAGATCCTTCCACCCTGAAGGACACACCTGGGTGGTACCTCGAAGTGCCCATCCAACCATCATGGAGGAAAAGGCAGAAGTTTAAAGAGGGCAAGAGACGTTGAAATAGCTAACATTATGGCAGAATGCTTCTTATGTGGCTGGCAGAGTGTCATGTACTAAAGGAAACATTGTCCTTATGGAAAAGCCTGAGTCTGGCTCTGGAGATAGGTGACTACTGGAAGGCTTCATGGAAGAGCAGGCAATGGACCTGGGCTTTGAATAGTGAACAGGTATTCTGCAGGTAGCTGCAGTGGCCAAGGGTCCTCACAGATCCATCTCTACATTGGCAGTCAATCAGAGGGAGAGATGTGTAGCTCTCATGCCCTTGGCAGTGTTCCTGTCCAGGCTGGAGCTTCTTGCTGAGGGACCTAAGGGACCTTGGGGACCTGGGGAGAAGCCTTCAGATTTGNCCTTCGCCAGCTGGAAGAAGGCATCACAGAAGGCATGCTGGGTGACTAAGGGGAGGGAGAGCTGCTCAGNCTGGAACGGAAGAAGAAATAAACACTGTCACTCCAAAAGTTCANCTACAGTAACAATTCCGGGCCCAGGGGCTCAGATTTTAGAGACTGGCATCCTTGTGAAACAAGAATAAGAACAAAGCAAGCCTCAGGTAGTGTAGCTGCCTCAGAGCAACTCCTGCTCACAGGTGGTGGAGCTTCCCTTGCCCTCGTGCCACCATGCTGTGGGTGTCTGTATATTGTCCCCANAGGTATCTTGAATCTCTAATGCTGTTTCTCAACCTTCTGATGCTGTGACCCTTTAATACAGTTCCTCATGTTGTGATGAGCCCCAGCCATNAAATTATTTTCGTTGCTACTTCATAACTGTAATGTTGCTACTGTTATGAATTGTAGTGTAAATATCTGTGTTTTCCAATGGTCTTCAGTGGCCCCTGTGAAAAGATCGTTTGACCCCCCTCAAAGAGGCTATGAGGTTGAGAACCACTGCTCTGGTAGCTTCTTGTCCAGCTCCTTGGCACTGAGCAAAGGGCTTGCCTCTAGGTAGGTGTTCAGCACTATTTGCTGAAGTGAACAGAGGAAATCCAGAGGCCTCAGGGTATCCTTGTACTCACCCCAATTTGGAAGCCATAGAGCAGAAGGGTGGGAGAGTCCAGAATGGAGACTAAAGAATACATTCTGAATACTTAGCCCTACCTCCTGCATCCCCCATACCAGATCCTCCCCTTAGAGTTCCACACTCACTTGGTTGTTACCAGGCTAGAAAACAACCCAGGGATAGTCTTTTAGGAAGCATCATAATCCCAGGCACTGACNTACAAAAANCAGTAAATCGTGGGGCTCAGGGACTTGGATTACAACAATAACAACACATATANATTTTTCTTCATAACTTACAAAGTAGGTTCTCATTCACTTCCTCACGGCAGCCTTTCAAGCAGATTTTGTTTTGTGGGTGAGGAAACAAAGGGTCANAGAAATGAAATGTCTTTTCCCAGACCATCTAACATGGTCAGGACTTGAACCGGGTCTTCTGTCTCCCTCTGCTCCCTGTTTATCCTCTAGGTCCTGTGATCTCTGGTCCTAGCTCTGCCCTGGGCAGCCTGTTTTGGGGCCTCTGTTTTTCCAGCTGTGGAATGGAAGCCCCCCATTCTGTGGCTTTGATTCTCAGTTTCAGCAGATAAGACAATTAGGTGGCATATGGAAAATGCCTGGAGTGGGAGAGTCCTCTGGTCCCTTTTCTCTTTCAGCCACTAGCTGCTATTTCTCAGTAACCCTTCCAGTCCCTTCCTGTTCCAAACACGTATAGACTTTTCACCTCCACTTTATTATCACCTCATTTGTAGAATTTTAAGGTTCGTTACCTGGGAGCTAGNAACTCACACCTCCAATTCTGTTTTTTCATATATACCTTCATCACGTGTGAAAAAAAGCCTTATTAACAGCATCTAACCTGTCACAGCTTTGTCTGGGGGGTATCTAGACCAAGAAATGCAGACAGCACCAAGGCAGGGGAAACAGCATGGTTGGCTGCAGTGGGGAAGCCTCTGGACTCCTGAGATTTGCTCTTGGCCTTTGAGGGTCCTGGGGCTGTTCTCATGGTCAGCAGAATTCCAGCCAGGGTCAGAGTTGCTTTGAGTAGTTGGCCACCTTCTCTGGGTCTATAGCTCCTGCCTCTTCCCCTGCACCCCCAAACTCCTCCCCGAACAGCTCCTGTGTCTGCCCAGCTCCCCTACCTCCTGGACACTTGTCCAGGATTGATTGTCTGGGCAGCTCCCCCTCCGAGCAGTAAATGAAATATTGGTTACCAGGAGTGAGGCAGGAGCCAATTAACCCCTAGACCTCGACATGGCAGATGTGTTTGTAGGAAGCTGAAGCGGAGAGCTGAGTGCACCTGGCTGGCCTTCCTGCAAAGTCATCCAATTAGGGCAGCCCCCAGCAGTGGGCCCCACTGCCCCCTCTGGACCCAATAACCTCAGAAACCAGGGTGACATCAGCACCTACAGCTGGCAGCTGCCTGGCTAGAGAATGGCCTGCCATTCCTGTGTGAGTGAACTCTGGGGGTATCTCCATCCTTACTCCCCTCCTGACAGGGACATTCTTCCTTAATCATGCATCTTTCTGAAGGGGGGNTAACCTGGGGAGACTTCTTGCTTCCATTCTCCAGAGTGGACGCACATTCTGCCTGTCCGGACTTCTTCCACCTTCCACTCAGCTCTGCCCCTGGAATATCCTTGTACCTAAAAACCCATGATTGAGGAGGCTGAGGGGGAGACACACCATCTACTTTTAGAGAACTCTGAACTTCAAAGGAGACAATCTTGTCTTCAAGGATANTCCAGCTCACAGGTAGAAACTGTCCCTTCATCTCAGAAAGGCCTAGACGAACAGAAAAGTAAACTTGTGCCTACCCACAGAACTAGTGGGAACCACCATCACTACATNGAGGGATCAAATTACTGTTCGAAGNAGATATATAGCTCTCTTTTAAGGAGCTAGATGCAGTATGAAAAGAAAATACAGACTTTGAAGTCCCATTAGTCTGATGCAGGAGACACAAGCCTTGCCTTCAGAAAACTTCCCAGTCTGAATAGTGGAGGCATAGCTCCTGCCCTCATCAGCTGTCTCTCATCTGAAGGAGAAAACAGATTTTTGTCCTTAGGGAGCCACTGTTTGATGGGAAAGACACCTTCTAGTAGATTCTCTTGTAGCTGGGATGTTGCCTAGTGTCAAGCAGCTGGCATCACAGGACATTCCTGGAGCTTTGCAAAGTAGAAAAAGTCCTTGGCTTCAGTCTAGTCCCAGGTATGCCACAAACATCCTACCTGTCCACAGGCAAGTCATGAGTCGGTGAGNCCTCATCTGCAAGAATGGGGACTTCAGTCCCATCTCTCCAAATGACAGGAGGATTATCAAGTCACCAGAAAGAAATGCAAAGCAGTCAGCTAGCCAAGCACTCGGTGTAGACACAATCAGCATGCTTTTGGTTGTAACAGAGGTCCTGGGATAGTCCTTATGGCCTCTAGGTTAGAGCTGTACCCCCCTTCCCCACCAAGTATGGTCACTGGGTAATTCTGAGTCAGTGTGGCTATTAAAGAGTCAGAGGCAGCTGTGGGCATCACTGGGGGACAGGAGGGGTGCCTTCTAATCTAATCACACTTCCCACGGAGACTCTAGTTCCATCCAGAGCTGCCAGGGGTTTTATTGGGTTTGTGGGGACCTGCAGATTTCAATCTCCAGATCCCACAGGGAGGGAACAAGCATTAAACTAATTTTATTAAATGGNCACAGCTGGCGGCAGGGGGAAATAGGGGAGAGAAGGGAAGATAAAGAAAGCCATTCAAATCTGCCAGCCATGACAAGGGTCCATACATGAGGCCTGGCCAGGAGGGTGGCTACCCCTCCTTCCTGTCTCTCCAGCTGAGCCAGACTGGCGAGCCAGATGGGACCTTTCCTCAATGTAGAGCCTTGGCATTCTCCAAAAGCCCTAGCCCATAGCTGCGGCCCATGGCAGATGCTTATTAATGCATCGGGCAGGTCTCTGTAGGGGTGGGGTGGAAGGAGGGTGGGGCGGGGCTACCCCAGCTCGAGCCTCAGCTCTGCTTTGAATGTGCCAGTTCCTTATGAATATGGAGCACTGGGTAAGAGCACTGCCTTTGGCTCAAATATTGGCATTTGCCTGTTCATAGCCCTGTGGTTTGGCAAGCTACATAACCTCTCTGAGCTTCAGTGTCTTTATCTAAACATGAACAAAATAGCCAGGTGTAACACTGCACCTGTAATCACACTGAGAAGCTGAAACAGGAGGATCAGGAGTGATGATCAACCTGACAGGATGGTGAGTGAGACTCCATCTCAAAATAAATGTATCCTTAAAACGGTAAAAATAGGCTGGGCAGTGGTGGCACACACCTCTAATCCCAGCAGAGGCAGGCAGATCTCTGTGAGTTNNAGGACAGCCTGGTCTACAGAGAGAGTTCCAAGACAGCCAGGACTGTTTCACAGTGAAACCCTGTCTCGAAAAACAAAAATTAGACAAAATAAAAGCATCTATGGATATGNGAGCTTTCCATGAACCCATTTTGTACCTCACACATATCTGTGAGGAAATATTTATGATGCCTACACACAGTGAGTGTTTTTTTAGATATTAGCTATAATTATTTAGAAATGCCCTATTTGTGTGTTACAGCTTGCCAACTACAAGCAGTTGAAAGAGGCAGTGGCAGCCAAAGAGACTCAGTGTGACCCAAGTACAACCACAGAACTGAACAACCCTGTCCCTTCAACCTCCGTGGAAGAAAACCTACCCTGCACCTGACTCCAGCTTGGGTGAGAGAGTACCTGAAAGCATTCTGCAAACTTTAAAATGATGGAGAAAAGGAAGAGCTATGTACTTTGAGCATGTTCAACCGAGGGAAGTGGGTCTCCTGTCCCACNTTTTACTGATGAAGAAAGAGAGGCCCAGAAGTAGTGATTGGAAGGTCAACCAGCTTTTAGTGCAAAGCTTGGTCCTTTCTGTGGCTTTCACCAGCCGGAGAGGGCCTTGCATCACGTGACATCGCAGGCACCTAGGCTCTCCACTTAAAAAGTTGCCTGTACCTTCTTCCCAGTGTTGCCAATACAAAAACGGTACTTTACCACCACGTTAGGTGTAACTGGATTGCTTCCCACTCCAGCTGCCTACTTGGGCTGCGGTGAGCCTTTTGGTCCTTCTCCTGGAGCAGCTATGACTCCAGCATCTGGTTGTCCCCAGAAACTTGTACCATCCTCCTTTCCAGTCTAGAGAACAGGAGGGTCCAGGGCACCTTCTACAGGCTTCCCCAGGGCACAGACTGAAAGCCCCACAGGGTGGAAATGTTTTTATTATAGCTTTGGTCAGACCAGTTGCAGCTGATGTTCCGGGG
>LZPO01115350.1:391205-401672 GCA_001675575.1 Neotoma lepida | reverse complement strand
GGGCCCCCCTCCACACGAGACGCTGTCACATTGCTGCTCCAATGGCCTGTAAGACCAGCACAGCCCCAGCTGGAGCTTCTCCCCTCTGGATCTTGTCATTGTGGTTTTGCTTTGCTGCTTGGGCAGCCGGNAGTGGTGACAAGCAGGGAAGACAGCGCCCAGGGCATCTGGCTGTGCCNCTCCAGCCTGACTGCCAGCTCACCCATCAGTGCCCATCTCATCACCCAAAGGGACCCAGAGGAGACCAGAGATCAGCACTATCCTTACCTTGAAGGGTCGCATCAGGGGAAGAGAGCAAGTGGGTCTGTTCCCCAAAACATGGACAGTGTTAACCAGGACCTGAACTCCCAAAGGGGAGTTTGGGGAGCTTGGGGAGCTTGGGGAGCATGGAGCATCTCTCTATTTCCAGGGATCCATGACCCATCAGACATGCAGAGGAAAGGGAGCACAGGCANGGGCTGCGGGGAAAATGGAAGCCACCGTGGGGAGGAGCCTGACTTGTTTGGCACAAACTTTTTATTTCATCAGCTTTATACTACACAAGAATGATGTTCCCATACCCCATGCCCCTGGGTGCTGTGTTAAATAATTGTCCTCTCGCCTCGGGCCTGTCTGAGGGTATTAGTTCTGGAGCATCAATCAGTCAGTTTGTGCTCAGCAATCTGAGGAGAACCATTTCTATAAAATCAGAAAGGGAGGGAAAAAAAAAAAGGAAGAAGAAGAAAATGCAGGGGAAATGGTGCTCACTGCTGTTTTCCTGTTCTCCAGTAGCCAGTGCAGCTCTCCCCAGGNCCTGACGTCCTGATTGATTCATGCTTTCACAGGTTCATTCACGTATTTACTCAGCCACCATTACTCATCATAGCGCCGGGCCCTGTGCTTGTCTTGGCAGCCAGTGAGAAAGCCGGCAAGGTTCCTGCTTGCTTGATGTTAAGAACTGGTTAAAGATGAGCAAATGCACAGCAGAGTGACTCCCTCGGGGTCTAGGGGCAATGTCATAGTGTAGAGCTTGGAGACGTAGACATCTTGTTCTACTAGCTGAAGGCTTGAAAATGATCCAGAAGCCGGATGTGGTGTTGCCTGTCTGTGATACAAACACTGGAGAGGAAGAGGCAGGAAGATGAAGAGTTCAGGGCCAGCCTGGGCTATGTAACAAGACCCTGTTGTTTTTTGTTGTTTTGTTTGTTTTTTTTTGTTGTTGTTGTTGTTGTTGGTTTTGGTTTGGTTTGGTTTTTTTAAGGACTGGGGCCAGTAAGATGGCTCAGTGGGTAAAGATGCCTGTTCCCAACTCTGGTGACCTGAGTTTGGTCTCGGGATCCTCATGGTGGGAGGAGAGAACCGACCTCCAACCCCCACAGGTGTCCTCTGACTTCCACACATGTGCTGTGACATGCATGTATTTAAGTGCATGTACACACACACACACATAATAAATAAATGTAAGAAAGTTTTAATTTTAAAAAAAGGAGGGGGAGGGGCTGGGTGTGCTGGTGGAGTAGCAAATGTCTAGACATTCCCAGCATTTGGGAGACGGAAGCAGTAGGATCTGGTCTTCAAGGCCATCCTCAGCTGCATATCCTGCTTAAGACAGTCTGGGCTTTATGAGACCTTCACGGGCACTCAAAACACACAGGAAAAGTAAATACATAAACAAGTCACAAAATAAAGTGGTCCAGAAGCTTCTCCCATCCTAGGATCAACACCTTCCTGCCATACACCTGCAGTGTGGCTCTCCTGAGTAAGCCATCTAGGAATGGGAGCAAGAGTGTGCTGTGGGATTGGAGAGATGGCTCAGCGATTAAGAGCACTGGCTGCTCTTCTAGAGGACCCAGGTTTGATTCCCAGCACCTACATGACTACTCATAACCATCTGTGATTCCAGTTCCAGGGGATACAATGCCTTCTCCTCCCTTCTGCAGGCAGCAGGCATGCGAGTGGTACAGAGATATATATACATGCAGGCAAACACACATACACATGAAATAAGACAATGATAAAATAAGAGTGTGGTATGAATCCCACCTTGGCAAATCCTCCCTGTCTCTGAGTTGCTGCTTCTTTCTCTTTGGAATTAGGTAACTAATACCCATCGTATGCTACCATAATGTCAAAGGAGATTATACATGTAAACACCAGAGTTAATGCCTGGCACGTAGTAGGGCCTCAACTAATGCTTGCACTTTTGCCAACTGTATGTATCTGCTGCATCTTTAACAGCCAGCAATTGGGTGCTGAAGCTTAGGGAGCCAAGGCTGCAGGAAGACCCAGCATTCCATTGTACCATATACCTCTGTTTCATGCTGTTCTCGAAATCTGACTGCTTTAAGGGGGGGGTTCTCATTGTTTGGGAGGGAGTCGGGAAGTCTGGCTTTGCTCCTGCACCACCCAGACACCCACATACAATGACTGCTTCCTCACTCTGACTCAGGTACGAAGCATATTGTTTGTGTGTGTGACCCTTATATGGAGGTGGTGATGGTGATCGTGCAGGTGGCACTGGTGGTGGTCATGATGGTATTGGTGAAGGTGATCGTGGAATTGCTGCTGCTGTTGCTGCTGCTGCTGCTGCTGCTGGAGGGGGAGACAGATGGTGGTGATAGATGACGGGGGTGGTGACAACGTGGTGGAACTTCATTTCAGAATGCTATACTCAGAGGAGAGCTAGAAGAGAGCTCAGTTTCAGCAGCACCTGGAGGGCCTACTGTGTGCCAGGTCCTGTGACTTTTGTTTGCACAGTGTTGCCCTGGGAGTGCTGTCTTCTTCCGCAGATGAGTACACAGAGCCAAGCAGTCCAAGGGAAGAATCATGAATTCCAGGCAAGCCTGGGCTATACGGTGAGACTCCAAATGAACAACGCTCTGAACCCAGAGCTATCAGGTAACCTCTGCTAGAGGCATGGGAAGGTGTTGAAATCCTTCGACTTCTAACCCATGTTCTTGTTTTTTCTTTGTTTAAAGAAATGGCTATGCCGGGCCTTGCAGATGGTTGGTAAGCATTCTACCAGTGAGGTGCATCCCTAGCTCCCGCTTTCCTTCTTGTGCCATGGCAAAGCCACCCTCCTGTGTGCCAACAGGACAGGAAATGGCCACTCAGGATGCTTTGATGACTTCCACTTTCATTAGCAGACCCTGGCCCTTTTGTCTGTGCTTCCTGATCTCGGCAGCCTTTCCTTCAGCAGCGGCTGGGGTCCTACCAAGGAAGATGGGAAGACCACGAGCCCGGGAACCCTCACAGCCCTGCCAACTCGGACCTCCTTTGCTCCTGGGCAGCCTCTGAATCTGCTGTCCTCCTGACCCTGTGCACTGTCAAGTGCAATCTCCCCTCTAGCCTCAGAGTGACAGACAGCACAGTTGCTGCCTGACCCACTAAATTGATAGCTCCACTCCCAGATCTGACTGTGGCCCTCCCTCGGCCTAAACACCATGCTATAGTGGCTCTGAGTGGCAGGGAAGTGGAAAGGCAATGGCTGGTACCCTTTTTCCCTTGTCTCTGAGCTTTGAGATGGTAAGTTTGGGGATCTAGTGATCTTACTCTCCTGGTTCTTTTCTGGTCTTGGACTTTAGTTTTCTACTAAAAACAAAAACAAAACAAACAAAAAAACAAAACAGGTAGCTCTAGCTTGACTCACCTGCAAGAGAATTGTGCTGCACATGATTCTCAGACACCCCCAACAGGAAGCCCTCTGGGATTCATCCCATGATCCCAGCCCTCTGGTCCACCTGCACCATTCCTTCCATTTCAGGGATATGTGTCTGAGTGTGAATCACAGTGATGGCAGTAACTGTGATGCTGACAGTGATGGAGGATGTGAGGGTGGTCTAGTAGCTCTTGGGTGGTCACCATAGAGTAAGGTGTCTGGAGGGAAAGAGGCTGGCTGGCCATTTTTGTCTTCTGCATCTTCCACTCAAGCTGGCCTCGAACTCTCTACATAGCCTTGAGTTTCCAATTCTCCTACCTGCCCACCACACTTGGTTTTATATAGTGCCGGGACTGAATCCGGACTTCATGAGTGCTAGGCAAGCACTATTCCAGCTGAGCACACGGCCGCCCCCCATGCAATTCTTTAATAGTAGCTGTGATTTATTGAGTGTTACCCAGTAANCAAGTAACATGCCAAACACTTTATATATAATGATTCATTTACTCTTCCCAACAACCCTATGAAGTAGGTATTAATATTTTAAAGAAATGTTGCTGAGGCATGGAGAGGTTAAGTACCTTACTTACTCAAGGTCATACAGCTAGCCCCAACCTACATGCCAGTCTCAACTCCTGCCCTCCATTTCTGTTTTCCGAGTAGAGCTGTGCCCATAGAGGGAGAGCTGACAGGTAAGGGGTAGGACCAGCAGGACTTCAGAGGGCTCCACTGTCTTGGGATTTCCAGGCGTCTAAATCTCAGCTCTGACGGGGAGCTGGGATAGCGGATGTGGGGATGAGAACTGGGTTCCACAGTAGGGGCAAGGCTGGCCTTTGGGAGCCAGCTCACCCCAGAGCTCCAGCCTGAGGCTCCCGCCCCTGGGAGCTCCATCTTGCTGCCTCCCTCCCCTCAGGATCTCATTATATCCCTAAGAGAAACTGACAGCCTCAATATCTTACTTTGCAAATATAGTTTATTCCTTCAATAAAGCCGCCTGCGCAGGGGAATGTTTAAGCCCGGGTCTCCCCCGAGAGCCTCATTTGAATTTCTAAAGTCTTTAGTCGGCTCCTCCAATGGGGCAGCTGGGTAATGAAAACGCAGCAGCCGCTTAGACTGGATTCATTTCCTGTCTGGGTCTCTGCTGCCGGAGGAGCTGGACTGACCGGAGGGAGAATGGTTGCCTACCCGGAGGTCGTGGCACGGGCCTGAGCACCCAGCCCACTGGGTGGAGGCCCTGGATCACGCCCACGCAGATGGGTCTGTGTATTCCGTGGGGGTGTGGGGAGGTCGGGGTTCAGTCTCCAACTCTCCTCGACCAGGTCTTTCCTGGTAGGCTCAGCTCAGGGACCCTCAGCCCATGAGTCCCTGCATGGGATCTCCCTGTTGGAGGGTCCCTCCTTGGAGACCTCCTAGTGACCCCTCCACAGGTCCCTATCCCGGGACCCTTTAGACAGCATTTCTCAGACCAGGATGCTTCCCTGGAGGCCAAGCCCACCAAATCCCCGGAGATGAGGTCTCCTCTCTGGCTGGACCCCCTCATTCTAGGGCAACCCCTATCCCAGGCCCCCTGGGAGTCTCTAATTAAAGGGCCGGCACGCCCCTCTGGGACTCATTAGGCCCGCTGTGCAGAGAACATTTAATCATTGCTCAGAGCATCGATTGGAAAATCAATTTCTTTGTCTCTCCGCACGAGGCGCGCTGGAGAAGTGGGGGGAGCGCTGACCTCCTTCTGCTGCCGTGTAAAGCGCTGCACATTTAATCAGGGAACAGAAATCAATTAGCCACTTACGAGGTTGGCTTTAGTTACCGAGTCGGCAGGGCCCGCGCCACAGCTCAGCCGCTGACAGTAGCGGATCTTCTCGCCAGGCCTATTGCACGGCTCTGCCTCCCTGCATCTCTCTGGGTTCCTTCGTTCCCAGAGTGCTCTGGGTTCTCATAATGTAGGCAGATGCTCGGATAACCCCCAAACAAGCCCCGAGAAGCCTCCCCAAAGCCCCGTCTCCCTCTATTATCTTCCTGTGCTCAGCTCTACCCATTCCAAGGAGTCACATGGAGATTCACACCTTAGCTTTGATATCTGGATTCCATGATGTCAGGGAAGTAATTGTCAGATACCTCAGACCCACTTTACCCATAAAATGAGAATAACAGTGGCTGCCTCTCCAGAGGGCTCTGGAAATCCAACGAGATCATTTTGGGGAAGTGCCCACTAAGTAGTTTGAGCTCCATCCAAAGAACTTTGAACCCACAGTAGGGGGGCAATGTCCTTCCCACAGAAAAGGGTGGGTGTAAGCTGGGACCCTCTGGCCACAGCTCTCTTTCCTTTCAAGACAAGGATAGGTGGACGCAGGGGCCCCTCCCACTCTCTCCATTTCCCTATTGTCTTTTGGGGGTCGCCTTGGAATCAATTGTGCCTCTGTCCCCTCACTCACAGCCACGCTTTCCTGACCCCCAGCCCCAGAGGTACCAGCATTCCATCGATGCCTCCCTCACGTACTCGAGTTACACACACCCAATTACACAGTTGTACACAGACTGCACGCCCCATTACACATAGTTTCACAGAGTTGTTCCTACGTTAAAATCCCAGGCATCCGATGCCTGCATGCAGCTGTCCTTACTCCACTACACATTCGGGAATACTTTCCTGGTGTCACACACACAGGCCCACCTTGGGCCCACCACCACCACCACACAGTGTGGCACAAGCACCCTCCCACACGCACATAGCCACGCAGGCTGGCGCACACCCGTTCCATAATAATATTAGACATGCCATTTCTTTTGCATGACAGTTCCAGTGGAGATGCTCAGAGCTGTCACTTGGATGAAAAATAATGCATAATCCTCGTCTTCCTTCCTTCCCTTTCCTTTCTTTCTTCCCTGTTTAATGAGCTCCTAAAAATATTCCTTGCTGTCTCGCCAAGGATGTGGGCTAAGTGTGAGTCAGGTCTTTCTTCCCTCTCCCCGTCCCCCACTGCCTCCCTCAGCCCCCTGGATGGCAAGGAGGATGAAGGGTCACGGTGAGCTGCCATGCTTGGCCAAGCCCATGTCAGGTAGAAGGGCTACCATCCAAGCCTTCCAAAGACCTCTGAGTCAGTACCTGTCCTCCCTTGGCTGGTCCACCTGAACAGGAGATGAGAAGCAGGTGAGACATGGGTGGGAGCCGGCAGAAAGGCAATAGCCTCCCCCACACACCAATTAGCTTCTGGCCTCTTTCACAGGACTAACCCATCCATTATCCCTCTACCTCAGAAGGAAAACGCCTCCATGGAGCCACCATCCCTTCTCCACCTCCACCACCTGCTCCATCCTCTCAGAACTCAGAGGACAGAGAAGAGGGACAGTTAGGGCCTCTCTGAACTTCAGTGTTTCCCGGCACCTTCCCTTGCCCTTACTGGGAAAGTCCCAACAGCCACATTTTCCTCTCTTCATCCTTTAAAGCCCAGATGGACACCACCTCTTCCCTAAAGCCTTCCTGATTCATGAAGATTTTTGGACCCTATACATGTTGGTATACATTGATAATGTATTCACAATGTATTCACAAAGGCGAGGCAATTGTGTGTAATGGCCACTGGTTACCTCATCTCTCTGAGGGACTTTATACCCTGTTTTGTTTCCATAGTCATTCTCACCAGACACCAGTTCAAAGTTCTTGCCACTGCAGGTTGGGACCCTGCCTTGTCCTCCCAGCTCTGGCTGAATGAAAGCTTGTATCTCTAGAGTGACAGGACAGTGGATGGGTGAGTAGGTACATGGAGGGAGGGATGGATGGGAGGTGATAGGGGGAGAAACTCAGGGGCCTGAGTTGGGGGCCTGACTGCTCACACAGGTTCTACTAAAATTCACTCTGATTTGGGGAATTTGAGGTCTTCTCTTGACCTCAGTTTCTCCATTTATAAAATGGGAGAGCAGGGTCAGGCAGTGTCTGAGATCTCATGAAGCTCTGACCATCCTTACTCGGTAATTCGGCATAGCATCAGAGTGCAAGTGTCTATAGCTTTTTAGCATGCTATCCTGCTGTGTGCAGGAAGCCTCTGGTGCTGGGATGTACGGCCTTTCCGGACTTTCCATCTGCCTCCCACCTCCTCTACACTGTCTTCCAGTCTCCTTATTCTACTTCTGGGTTTTCCGTTCACCCTTTGTCCCCGCACTGTTTTCTCTGGGGCTGCATCCCGCCCGTTGGTCCCCTAGAGCCAGCTCCTTCCACCTGCTTTGCTTGCCTCCCTCCCCAGCCCACCTGCTGCTGGAGCCCCCTCCCTGTGCACCTCTTCCCAGCAGCTCCAGTCCCGAAAGGTTAAGCTAATAGCAACTCCTTTCTCATCAGTGGCTCTTGTTTGCTCTACATAATTGCCGTAGAGGGGGGCTGGTGGGGTGGGCCCTTTGAGTGGTGGCAAGTGTATAGGGCGGGGGTTGTGCAGGCTTGTCAGTGGGAAGGGGGACAAGGGAAGGGGACACTTGCAGAAAAGGGATGGAAGGCTGTGTGGGAGCTGAGCATGTTGAATGAGACGATTGTGGTATAGTAGTCGCCTGAAGAGGGAGGAATGGAGTCCAAAGAAGGGCTAAGACAGCACCAGTCCTGGGAAGAAAATACCACCAGCAATGGCTGTCAGGGGTGTTTATCAAGTATGGACCGTGAGCCAAAGGCTTGGCTGCCTCTACTCATCTGATGCTTGCACAGTCTCAGGAGGCAGATTCAGCCTTTGTACCCATGACTCCTTTTTCTTGTGCCCATTTTACAGGAGACAAAGGCTCCAGGAGGAAGAATCATTACTGAGGCCATACACTGCTAAATAGCAGAGCCTCAGGGATTATGAACCTGTGCCACCACACCCATCTAAGACAATGGTGGCGGTGCTTCCTCCTCCTCCTCTCCTTCTTTTTGAGACACAGTCTTGCCATATAGCCCCAACTGGACAGGAACTCACCATGTAGACCAGGCTGGACTCGAATTCAGAGGTCTGCCTGCTTCTGCCTTCTTAGTGCTTGGATTAAAGTCATGCACCACCATACCCACACACCTTCTTTTAAAGACAGGGTCTCATGCAGCACAGGCTGTTCTCTCTGGTTAGGTAGCCAAGGATGGCCTTGAACTCCTGATCCTCCTGCTTTGGTGAGCATCACCAGGCCCAGCTGGACACTGCTGTTAGTCATGCCCTCTGCTTGGAGAGTGGGGTTTGCAGGAACCTGGGAGGCCATTAAATTGAACCCACTCCATGTCCAGCATGGCAGAAGCAAATGGGCTTGTCCAAAGTCATACAGGAAATTGTTGTCATGACTATGTTTGGATCTATGTGTGATGCTAAAGCAATTGCTCATCTTCCGGGTTTGGGTCACCTTAGGGACTTCTATGGTTGGGGTGCCAGGGTGAGGGGTAGTGAGACAGACAAGGCACACTTCACAGGAAGTCAAGTGTGGAACTAGAATGGTATGATGTGCATGGTTAAGAAAGGGCACACCTGGAGGGGTCCACTCTCTGCCAGGAGCAGCAGCCTTGGCCTCCTTCTGGGTTGAGTACTTTTAATAATTCACCAGGGACAGAACAGGGGACAGAGCAGCACACACAAGTGCAACAGTGGGGGGTGAGTTAGGCCAGCACTGGAATGTTAGCGGTTTAGAAGACAGTCTGTCCATCCTCAGTACATCTCAGCTATGGCTTCAAGGCTTCTCTGGCCTCCACATTCTGTCACCCAGCTCAGGCCAGGTCTCCCAGTGCATCACCTCCCATCAGGACAACTTGCTTTGCTCCCAAGCAAAGGTCAGGCACTGCCTCCGTCTTTAGACCTGAGGGCTCTCTGAGGCAAGGTCTGTCTCCCTCTCACAATGAGGGGCTCCTGGGAAAGCAATGGACCTCTCCATCAGGCTGGATATTTATCTAAGGCACAAATGGTGCCTCCCCCATCAGACTGTGCCTTCTAGCCTGTGCCCCGTGCCTTGATGGTCATGGCAGCTTTGGCATTGACTCCATTCTGAGCCATTGTCCTGATCCCAACTCTGCCCGAGCTCACAGCACTGAATTGGCCTGTCTCTCCCTGTCTCCTGCCTACCTGTGGGAACTTAGAGACTTTCCTTAATTGGAGTCAGTGCTGACCAAGTAGACCTCCTTCCCTCCGCCTGCCTGGATCTAACTTACCATACACCACGCCAGCAGCTATTCCTTTGCCCTTCATGGTAAGTATCCCCACACCTCTAGGGGGATATGACTATTTCTCACCATTCACACCATAAATAAGATCTCTAGGACAATATAAGGAAAGGCATGTTGGGAGGGGGTGACTCAGAGGCCACCTTTCCCAAGAGGGGACTTCTCAGCTTTACTTGGACAATTCCAGCTCAGGGCATTCCCTGTCAGTTGAATGGGGAAATGGCCTCTTTTTTGGTGAATGACCAGCTCTCTGCAGATACTGTCCCCATGGGAAGCTAGGATACCCTGTGATGTTCATGCATGCATGTAGCTTGCCCAGGCCTGGGATGCTGCGTTCGAGAACTACGGCTCATTGCCTACCACGGGCCTCCAAGTGCTCACAGCTGTAGCTCATGGCATACTTGGGTATATGTCCCCACCTCCCACTTGCCCTTCAGGGAGCATCTGTGAAAGACCAAGTGAGCAGACATCTCATTGGTATTCTGAATGGCCAAGCCATGCCGTGACTTTCTCTGAGAGACCCCCATCCTCTCCCTCAGCTCCACCTTTCAAAAGTTGTCCAAGGAACATCAATAGTGGGAATCGATTCATCAATGAGGATGTTGGCCTCATCACAGCCCCCATCCTTGTGGAGTTTCACTCCATCCCTAAGCACTCCATGCTCCACAAATCACTTTTTTTT
>LZPO01115350.1:356241-377469 GCA_001675575.1 Neotoma lepida | reverse complement strand
TGTGTGTGTGTGTGTGTGTGTGTGTGTGTGTGTGTGTGTGTGTGTGTGTGTGTGCTGGAGCATGTTCTCCTGAGACAAACACCAAGGCCAAAAAGCAAGGAAGCAGCAGATGTGACGCCGGACAAGCTGTGATGTCAATGTCCTCTTCTCTGGCGTGGACACCATGCTTCCTCCCCTTGTTTGTAAGGTGGGAGGTCCACTCACTTGCTTATCATTGTTCGTGAAGGGCATTGGTACCCAACCCCAGATGAGGGGACAGAGCCTGACAGACGGGAGCTGCAAGGAAAGGGTTGGCCTGGAGACCTGGGCTTGGAGCTCTTCAGGATGTAGAGTAGCAGCCAGGCAGAGGTCGTGGGTAGCCCCATGGCTGGTGCTTGTGATGGAGGAAACCATGAAGATGGCAGTCGGCAGGGCTCAGTCTGGTCCCTATGGCCAGTGCCCAGGAAGGATGTATTCTCTGGGCCTTGGGTACTCTGGGTCCTAGGAGTCACGGTGACTCCTAGGTATCACCTTCTGTATCTCTCAGCCAACTCACCTCTCTTCTGAGTTCTCTGTCTCCTGAAAGGCTGGTGCTAAATGTACTGACTGGCTGTTTGAGGAGCTGATCATCTTCCAGGCTACAAAGCCCTCTCCCCTCCTAGAGGTCTGGAGGAGAGCTAGCCANGGGCAAGCTTTGNGCCGCCTTTACAAGCTTAGTGGCATCAGCTGAGCGCTCTGCCTCTGGGCCCTCCTAAGGCCATGTCTGTGGACTCAGTGCCCTTCCTGGCATGCTGGCCTCCTGGTCAGCAGCTGTAGGGGTGAGTCATGGCTCTCATTAGAGCTTAATTAATCAATTGAGTTAATCAGACAGCTGGGATGTGCTATGGTTGCAGATGGGGTTGGGAGAGAGAAAGCTGGAACAGGAGAGGCTGGGCTGGCAGGGCCAGGGCTGGAGCACTGCCTCATGGGTTGTCAAGGGAGGAAAACACTGGAGTCCACACCCGAGTCACTGGAAAGCAGGATGGATGGGCTGGGCAAGGGCTCACAGTGGTGGTTCTGAAAGGTGACCTTTGCTGGGCGCCAGGGACAGAGCCTGTAGGTGTCAGAAGCAGGACCTCTCTCCTTTCTGACTTCCTCTCATTTTTTTTGTCTTGTTCTTTACATCCCTTCCCCCATGATCCCAGGTTGATGTAGAGACCTGAGATCTGTCACAGGCACAGACAGGGTCCTAGGCTCAAGGAGGAGAGCCACAGTGTCTGTCTAGCTCAGACACTGACACTCTAGAAATGGCCCTGGCGAATGGGAGGGCTGAGGGAGCAGAGCCAAGGGCAGGCAGGAGCCTAGTAAGAAGTCTGGGAGAGGGGAGTGCCCGAGCCTTACCAAATTCTCACCCAGCCACCTGTTTTTCCTCACGTCTGACTTTGGTGTTACCTTGGGGTGAAAGGTAGAGATTGGTCTCAAGGGGACACTCGGGATACTGCCCATTGTTCTGCCCTCCAGGGGATTACCCTCTCCTTGGGGTAACCCAGATTGAGAGAAGGGGACTGAAGGCAAGAGCCACACACACAGTGATGGGAGATGGAGCAGAGGAGGGAGGGCATTTCAGACAGAGTCCCAGAAGAGGGGGCATTTGAGCCAGGCCTTGCAGGTTCGGGGCCACTGCAGTCAAGTAGGAGTGGGAGTGGAGAGGAAGGGGTAATTGGAGGAGAGAACTGTTTGGGCAGATGCAGAAGGCTAGATCACAGCAGGCAAGGCAAGTTAGCACACTGAAGAAAGGGCTTTAGGGATGCCAGGCCACAGAGTGTAAAGCTTCTTGGTAGGCACTGGGAATGAGCAAAGGCCTTGAACTAGGAAATGCAAACTTAGGCCCCGGAGGGAGNCAACTCAGAGGGAGCAGCTCTATGCAGGAAGAAACCCAGATGGAGGAAGCACAGAACATTTGTTCATGTGTGCAGGCNTGTGAGTGGGTGTGTGTATATGAACTGCGGTTTACATATTACGTACATGCAAATGGGTCTGCATATGTGTGTACATGTGCATATTTGGTTTATGTTTTGCTCTGTTTCTTGAGACACGGTCTTGTTGGCTGGCCTGGAATTCACTGAGTAATCCAGGCTGAGCTTGAATTTGAGCCAATCCTGCCCCTGTGTCCTCAGGGCTGGGATTACAGGCATGTGCCACCACACCTGGCTCATGTGTGTCTTGTTGAGAATGTGTATGTGAGGGGCTGGAGTGGGTGCTAAGGGCACTGTCCCTATCCTTAGAGGGTCACTTATCCCTCTCAGCCTTGACAAAACTTTAGAAGCACTATATTTGGCCTTTGAGGATGGAAGGCGTGGTGTTTGAATATAATTGACCCCAAGAAAGTCCCCCACATCCACTACTAGGAGGTGTGGCTTCGTTAGTGTAGGTATGGCCTTGTTCGAGGAAGTGTATCACTGTGAGGGTGGGCTTTGAGGACTCTTCTGCTCAAGCCACGCCCAGTGTCCATTTCCTATTGCCTGCAGATCAAGATGTAGAACTCTAGGCTCGTTTTCCAGCACCATGTCTGCCTGCGCGCCTGCCGCCATGTCCCANCATGATGATAATGGACTAAACCTCTGAACTGTAAGCCACCCCAATTAAATGTTTTCCTTTTTCANTTATTTATTTATTTACTTACTTACTTACTTTTGGTTTTTNGAGACAGGGTTTCTCTGTGTAGCCCTGGCTGTCCTGGAACTCACTCTGTAGACCAGGCTGGCCTCGAACTCACAGAGATTCGCCTGCTTCTGCCTCCCTAATGCTGGGATTAAAGGCGTGTGCCACCACGGCCCAGCCAAATGTTTTTCTTTATAAGAGTTGTCGTGGTCATGGTGTCTCTTCACAGCGATAGAAACCTCAACTAAGGCAGGAGGGATACCCTGGGTTCACACTATCTCCTGAGCCCCATTTGCTGGGCTCCCTATGATTTCTCCAAATATCTCAGCTCTCCTGAATATTGTGCAAAATATGTAAACCAAGGCTAGTGTGGGGCCCAACAGGTGTGCTGGTGTCCTTGGTCCTGGGGGAAGCCTGGTGCCTCTCCTACCTCCTTTCTTAGCAGGACAATTCTGAAATTAGGACATAGAAGACCCATGTACCAGAGATTCCACGTCTACCCCATGATTACACATGTCTATCCCATGTCCACCTCACGTCCACCCCGTGTCTACCCTATATCCACCCTATGTCTGCCCATGTCCACCCCACCTCTGCCCAGGTGACCTGAGATGTGCCTGCTGAAATGGACCACTAGCACCAGGCTGACCCCCTAGGAAGCCTCTGTTGGGCAATTACAGTCCCTGAGAAACCACAAAACACCCTGCCAGCACAAAAAGGGGCATTCATCTTGCATCTCAAGAGCACACCTTGCCCCTCGGCCTCCACAGGCCCTTTCCACTGTCTTGGGACAGGAGCTCATGCCCTATGGCTCCTTTTTCTAGAGCTGTGCTGGCCCAGCACTCAGCCCACGTGGCTCTTGAGCACTTGGAATGTGGCCAGTGCCACTAGCTGAAATGATGCTTTAAATACAATGAGTTCACTTAAAAATGGTATTTAAGGGCTGGAGAAATAGCTCAGCAGTTAAGAGCACTGGCTGCTCTTGTAGGGGACCCAGGTTAGATTCCCAGCACTCACAACCACCTATAACTCCAGTTCCAGGGATTCCTATGTCCTCTTCTAGCCTCTGNGGGCACTGCTGTACATGGTGCAAAGATATACATGCAGGCAAAACACCCACAAACATAAAATAAAATTTTAAAATCACAGTTAAATTAATGTTTCATTTTTGACAATGTTATGTCTCCCAGGTTGGCCTAGAACTCTCTGTGTAGCTAAAAGGATCTTGAATGCTTGATCCTCCTGCCTCGACCAAATGCAGATTTTGTTTTTGTTTTTCTGAAACAGGGTCTTGCTAGATAACCCTGAACTTAAAAATCCCCCATGTCTGGCTCTTTCTACTCTTTAGGGGCACCTCTGACACCGTTCTTAAGTGCTGGTGTGGATCCCATCTATGACTTTGTTCTTATAATAATGACGTCTATACACCATCCCATCCCACGGGCAGAGCTACCCTGGTCAGCAGCAGCCCCTCCACCCTGGTACAATACTTTGTATAATCTCACTGGGAAAATTGTGAGGTGGGGAGAGCAGAGCTGCCTGCTTCTGTTTTACACATNAGGAGGTTGAGCCTCTGTGAGGTCAAATGCCTTGGCCAAGGTCATATAGCTAGGTCAGGGTGGAGGCGTAGGCTTTCCTGACTCCAGATCTGACATAGCCCAGGAGGCGCCTCTCCCTCCATGCTGGCATCAACCCACCCTGCACCCCTCTTTTCCTGTGGCCCCTCAGAAGCCACTCTTCCATCTCTATGCTCTGGGAACCTCCCATTAGAAACAGCCTGTGGGGACCATTCCTCTCCATCCTCCCTGAGAGCCAGGGTCTGATGTCACTTTAGACTCTTGGACCTGTGGTTTCGACCATCAAAGCTGGTGCCTTTCCCCTGCCATGAAAAGCCGGNTCCTTTGTACCTGCCCACAGGTGCTGTAAGACGCAGCAGCCCTGGCTGAGACTCCCTGACACACACTTTCTCTCCCACCCTGCTCCTGCCCTACCACCTCAGGAGCCCCACCCTGGAGATTAGCATATGCATGGATATCACAGAACTGTGTCTTTAATTTCTCCCCCTGTCCGTCCCTGGAACGTGATAAAAATACCAGCATTGATCTTTTTTTTCCTTTCCCCTTCTGCCAGGATAATGTTTACCCAGGTGTCAATCAGGAGAAGAATTTGGCTTCCTAATTTCTCTTCTCCTCCCTGGGGGCTGAGCATCTCCCCGCCTCACATGGACACTGAGCAGGAATCAAGGTTACTAATAATCCCCCAGCACACACAGCCACCGAGAGCACATATATTAAAGTCACATATTGATTTATATTTTCGGGCCCCTCTGCCTTTCTGCCCAGTCTCAGCCTTTCCTTCTGCCAAGGAGAAAAAAAGAATTACATAGCTATATTTATCGCCAAGATGTTTAGTGTAAAGAGCATTGTGTCCGACAGTCATTCCCAACCCCCTCTGGTTCTCTTTGGGAGTATTTTTAAAATAGTGTGGTATTATCTATCCATAAACATTTATCTTCTGGCTGTTGGTTCTTTACATTTTCTCTGAAGGAAGCAGTGAGAGATTTAAGGTAGATTGTCAGAAGGACTTTCTGATTTGATAAATGATAGGATACCATCCTGGAAGGAGGGACTTTGTCAGCAGAAGNGAGCCTATTGGAGACAGACAGGTTAGGAGTATTGTAGGAAGAAAAGGCAAATAGATTCAGTAACCTTGAGAAATCATCAGGCCAGGAGTGGTAGCCTGTGCCGTTAATCCTAGCACTTGGGGCAGACAGAAGCAGGTGGATCTCTGTGAGTTCCAGGCCAATTAGAGCTATATTGTGAGACTTTGTTTCAAATAAATGAATAAATTAATAATCAATCATCACTCCAAATAACACAATATAATCATTGGCTTTGTGGTCCCATTTCACAGTTGAGAAAAATGAGGGTTGGGTTGAATTTGCCTCTCACTAGGGATCTGAATTTCATGTCCACTTGTTTGCTTCAGTTTCTCCTCTAGGGGTGCCTGAATCCCTCCCCAAGGAGCTAGAACAAAGGGAGAGCAAAGATTCTGACCAGGCACAGAAGTGTCAAGCAGGCATTGCAGGCATGGTGTGGAGGGCCAGCTGTAGGCTGGGGCTACAGACGTCTCCCACACTGCTCATCCCACCCAGAGCCCCTGTCACTCTGTCTACCGTGGTGGCCTTTAGAAATGTCAAACTCTTGGACTGCAGTTCTCCCAAGGGACTCTGGGAATGGAATCAGTGAGTATAGGAAGGAGGGAAACACTGGCATAACTCAGGCCCCTTCCTCACACCTCTGAGAAACTCACCCTTTCTCTTCACAGGGACACTGGGAGGTGGCCCTATTTTACGCAGGGAAAAACTAGTAACTTGCTGAAGCAAAAGGCAGAACCTCCTGTGTTGTCCAGCTGTCCTCATTCTTGCAGGCCCCCTGGTGCCCATAGTAACCTGGGCTAGAAGCAGCTGGCCACCATCTCCAGATTCTCCTTCATTCCTTGCCTGGCTTTGGGTAGCCTTGGGGTCAAGGCTGTTTTTTGGCTCCCCTCCAGGCCTGAAAGAACAGCTCCTAAATGACTGTGTCCTGATGCACCTGGGCTAGGACAGAGCCCTAGAATTGGCCTGACCAGCTCATGTAGTCCTCCAGGCCTGGGGGCTGGCTACTTTCCTGGAGTCACCTCCCACTCAGTGTCCCTCACATCATTTTAGAACCTATCTTACACACACACACACACACACACACACACACACACACACACACACACATACACACACACACCAAAGCAGGGGCAGTGGACTTATTTTCAAGACAGTGCCTCATATATTCCAGGTTGGCCTCAAATTTACTATTACTGAAGATGACCTTGAACTTGTGATTCTCCTGCCTGGATGTAAAGACTACAGGCCAGAACCACTAGTTGTATGCAGTGCTGAGGATCGAACCTGGGCTTCATGTATGCTAGGGAAACACTCTAATGAGCTACATCCTCAGCCCAGAAGAGGAGTATCGTGTACAGAACCCAGAATCCCCAAGCACGACGCGGCACCTCAGTTTGATCATCATACCTGGTGAAGGATAAGCCCCATAATCACAGATAGAGAAACCCAGGCTCAGGGAAAATAAACTCCCCGAGGTCACTCACCGGATAAGTGGACTTGCTAGGATTGGGGCTAGGTGCGTGTGACCCAAAGTCCTTTGAAACTCTNATCCCTAGGTTTTCACCATAACACAGGCTCAGAGGTGGCAGCAGGGGCCAGACCAGCGCAGGGTGCAGTGGGAATCAGAACAAGGACTTTTTCGGGGAACTTTTCCCATTGAAAATCTGTTCCCTAGCGGCCACGGGTGATGTATGGCTGGAGCTGATGAGAAACGTGCGGTGGAATGGAGACCGGCGGCGCGGGCGGCCCACGCGGGGGCAGCGCGGCATTGAGATTCCGCGGGGCGCGGGGGGCGGCGCAGGCCCTGACACGGGCCGGGTAATTGATCTGGAGGTGCCAATTTGCAGCAACTAAATATTTGGTTTCTGCTTCTGCCTGCTCCGCGNTCTGCTCAAACAAACTTCAATTAAAAGCGAAAAGCAAGCGTGGGGAGGCAGCGCGCCCGGGTCCCCGCNGCCGGATCGATGGCACCCAGCCTGNGGGCTGCCGAGCGCCTAACGATGGGGCGGGAGGCACCGCCTACGAGGGCAGAGCCGGCGCCCTCTTTCGGATCGCTGAGCACTGGGCATATGGCCCAGGAGAGGCAGCGCTAGAGGGGGGACCTCGGAGTCACTAGAGCCCAGGAGCACCAAGCCATGGTCACACACAGGACCAGCCTGACACCTCCACCCCGATGTCTGAGCCCGCACACTCGAGCTGAGGCCGTGGGAAGAAGGGCTTCCTGGGCGTTGACCCTGCTTTCCAGATGCATTTCATCAGAGGAACTTTGAACATGACCTCAACTGTGTTTTCTCTCCATCTTCTTCTCGAGTCCCAGGTTCATCTTCCCTACCCACGGCTGCCCATCATGTCTACCATTGGGTGGGCCAAAGAGCAGTAGGTGAACCCACCCCAGGCCCACCCCTGGAGGGAAGTAGAAGAGAGGTTTTGGAATCGGGAGAGTAGCTATGGCAAGAGGATGGACCACGGACCATTAGTCACAGTTGTCTTGGGGTTTCAAATGGCCACTCACTGGGGACTGGGGTTCACAGACTAGTCTTTGCCCCCCAGGGATCTTCCAGTCCTTTAGGGGAGATTTCCTGTGGTAGAAAGGGGGAACTCTGGTGAGAGAGGAAGGCAGAGGCTCTGTGGCATAGGCAGGCTGAAGGGTGGCTGAAGACAGTTCTGGAGGGGACTGGTGAGGGAGGGAATGGGGCTGGCAAAGGGGCACCCAAGTGGTGTCCTTTCCTAGGATTCAGAGGGGGGACCCATGGCAGAGGGACTGGGGAGGTGAGGAGGACCNCGCCTCCCACATTCCTGNGCTCCACCTTCTGGACTGGAAGGTGGGTGCGTTTTGTTTTAAACCCCCATTGGCTAAGTCAGGCTATTCCAAGCCTCCCCCCTCCCCCATGTTCTGATATCCCTACCCTGGGGCTGCTTGGCAAGCCAGCTGTGAGAGTACAGGATCCTTTGGCCAGTGAGAACTTGAGTCCCTAGGCCCTCAGGTGAGTCTTGTAGGGTCCTCTGAGTGCTATCCATCTCGGTCTCTAGTCCTATCTGGAGTACGATGGTCTCATCTGTGGTTTTCTATCTTCACCTCCAGGCAAATTCCTTGAAGCACATGCTTCACCTCAGGAATCATCCTCACGGGCCTTTAGCCTCTGCGTTTCTCTATGGCTTGGGGCTCCAACCTTCCCACAAAAAAAGCTGGATTCAAAGCTCTATGTGAGGCTGAGGAAGAGCCCAGGGCTGAAGTGTCCTCAGGAGCCTCCCCATCCACCCCCTCCCCCTCGCTGCCTGCCCAGGGTTGGGGCTGGGGGTGGGGAGAAGCCTGCTCCCCCGCATCCCCCCCCCCCACCCCCAGGGCTGAGCTGTGGAGCAGAATGATTTCCTGTAATTGGCCAGCAATCCGGCCGCCCGACTTGTTCTATCGACATGCTGGTTAGCTGGAAATTGTATTGGAATCTGAACGATGGGGAAGGGAGGGGGGAGGTGGTAGGGAGCAAGGAGGGGCAGCTTTGGATCCCAGCTGGGTGCTGCTTTAGCTGGAATGTAGGAGCCGTCAGCCAAGCTCTCCCTTCCCTGAGCAGAGCAGGAAAGCAACCCATTACATCTCCTCACCTCCTTCACTTGGCTTTTCTCCAGCCATCTTCAAGAGCCTCTAGTGGCCGTCCATGTGACCCCCTCACCTGTGGTCATTTTCTACCATTCACTCCTAGAGCTCAAGTGCCTTTGTGAGAACAAGGAATACTCAGGAAAAAGACACTCTCCCCCTTCCATCCAATTTCTCCCAAGCTTTCTCTTGCCCTGGTCCTTGTCCCATAAGGATAGAGAAGGCACACGACGGGTTGCCAATAACTGCTGGATAGAGGTGTTANTGATAGTGGCCCGCTGTTGGGAATCTAGAAGAATGGTGGTCACAGCATGTGGTTGCATCCACCTCTTCTGCCCCTCCACCACTCACACCATGCGCAGACGAGAACACAATGGAGACTGTGCTTTGTAAAGTGCAAACCTGTAAATTAACCTTGGGCAATCTGGATCAGGAGAAACAAGTGGCTTTAGAGAACTGGCTGCATCCTTCAACCCTTGCCAAGAGGCAGGTGAGCATGTAGTACCCACAGGCATCCTATTACTCCGCTTAGGGTGATAAAAGACCAAACTAGAAACTGTGGCCCAAGGACTGAAATGGGGTAGAGGTAAGATCTGTGTAGCTCAAATTGGTGTCTAAGTCCGAATTAATCGCTTTAGCTTCTCTAATGCTAGGATTACTGACATGCACTACCACACCCAGATCTCATTCCATCTGCGTCTTCTTAATGATGCTCAGGGTCAGGTGGCCCGGAGGTGGTCTACCATCCTGAGGGATATAGTTAAGAAAGGCTCCGAAGCCCAGAACCCTGCTTGGGTGAGTGCTGCCACCTGCTGGCCACAGGGGAGGACACCTGCTCTGGAAAAGCACTGTGTTCCAGGTGGACGGGTCCAATTAAACAGGCACNGAAGTCAAGCAGGAAAGCAAATCTTTTTCCAAAGCCACCTTGGTCAGTAGGTCAGAAGGGAGGGAGACTGGGGAGAAGGGCAGCTGTGAGGCTGTCAGGGCCAGCGCGTAACTGCATTGGCTTCTGCACACCTTCCAGACCAAGGTTTTGTCACATTCTGTGTCAAATTTAGAGAGCTGGGCCAAGAAAGAAGTAACTGTTAGAACATCATGGTTTGCAAAGGGTTTTTAACTGTCCTCAACTTACCATGCAGAAACCAAAGGCAAGGAGAAATAACTGGGCCCCAATCCTGGGTCTGCCGCTCCTCCTGAGAGGAGACTCAGGTAATGTAAAAGCTCAGAATCTGTATGACCCAAACCAAATGCCCCCATTGTTCTGCAGTGTTTGTCCTTATTGCACAGTGTCCAGAATGCCACAGGAAACAAGAATCGTTTCCTCAATCACTGGGTTACAGGGTACTGCTGGAGTCCATAGTTTCTCCCCTTTGCCAAGTTCTGCTAACTGAGGGGGTAGGCAGCTCCAGCTATCTCCTCCACTTCCTCACAGCCCTTTTGCTGCCTGAAAATGTGCAGGGAGTTAATGAGCTGCTCTCTGAGGTTTAAGCAGCTCTGTGAAAGGGGGCATTAAAAATGGCCACTGCGGCATTCACATTAGTCACANTCATTTTTGGCCTTAATAGGCTGCTGGGAACAAGATCTACACATCAGCAGGTCTGCAGACACCGGTAGGGAAAGCTGATGTCTCTGCTGGTCTAATTGGGTTAAGGAAGAAAAAAAGACCTGTGGGGTGAATGGATGTGATCTGCNCAACACCTCCCAGGTGTGGACCTGGCTAGAGTCTTCTGTGTAGGCCTCCTCAGTGTGAGCAGGGGCCAAGTGGAATTCAGTGGACATTTTAGACCAATTCAATTTATTGAGCACCAGTGGAGAGCAGGCTGTAGTACACTAGAGATGAGTCAGCCCTGCCATCTAGAGGCATACAGTCTAGGAGAAATCAGTTTCTTGTTGGTTATTCTACCATGNATTAAGATAAAACACGGGGTGCCTGACCAGGGGCAGCCAGGGGTAAGATACACAGGGCAGGGAGCAGCTGGGGGAAGGCACAGAGGTCAGATAGCATGGGGCCTGGGGAATGCCAAGATTGCAGGGCTCAGAGGCAGTGGTGGAAGGTGGTGGCCAAGCTGTGAGTAAAGCCCATCAGAAGCTGGATCTCTCCAAAGTGCCCCATCTTTGCCTGGCCACAGCATCCCCCAGAGAGGAGTCACACTGCACCCTGGCAAAAGGCTTCAACCCAGGAGACAGTTCTGTTTGAAGAAGGCCTTTACTTTAGAAGGATTTGCTATGGTCCACTAGGGAGTTTGTGGCCATGACAGGGCAGATGCACCNAGAAGGTTCAAGCCCAAGAGACTGTGGCTGCATCATTGTAACCATGGGGAGGGCTACAGAGACCGATGTTCTCCTGCCATCATGGATATTGTTCTGAGGGGGTACTAAGGGATGAGGGGCTCTAGGGAGGGCGGGAAGGGGTACCTGATAGTGGGTTTCTTTTTGCTCAGTCCCAGACTGGATACACTCCAGAGCAGGGGCCAGTCCCAGAATCAGAATGACTGTAGTGTTGAGGACATGGTACCTGACTTAGGTCTAAGGAGGCCTAAGGCTTGCTGCCTCAGTGTACCCAGTTAAGGAGAAGGTAAAAGGTAACGGGTGAGCAGATAAAGGAGGCTGGCAATGCCTGCTAGGCCCGTTAGGAACCCGAGCCTCAGTGGCAGATACTCCATGGAGCGTTCCAGCTTGGCATGCAAGAGGATGACCTGGCGTCTGGTGAGGCTCCACTCGCCCGAGTTGTCTAGAACGTGGTTGGCCATGCGAGCCTTGTCCTTCAGGGGCAGCTGGGCATTGATCCTTGCCTCTGCGTCCTCACGGTTCAGGTTGTTCCGCTTCATCAGCCGTGCCAGCTGTGTGTCTCGGTCACTAAGGACAGGGCAAAAGTGCACTGTGGACCCCAGCCTCCCTCTCTGCAGCAAGATTCAGAAGTGGGCAGCTAGGTCAGGCCCAGTCTGGGACATAGGCTAGGACAGCATGTTCCCTTAGGAAACTTCTTCTCCTGCCTGCTATCACACAGAAGCCACCTCAACAGGCTGAGACAGGTCCTGGAGAACAGGACCCCAAACCTATCAACCACCTCAGACTCCCAACAAGAACAAGAAGGGGGTGGGCTCTAGCAGCTATTTCTCACCATCTAGGTCTATGTGTCTGTCCATTGGCCTGGGTTTTCCCTGCTGTAAAATGGGAAGATTTTTACCAGTCCAGGCCTTTGTCTGCAACTTGAGAAACAGAACAAAGCCAGACATAAGCAAGCCTCCTCTATGAAAGCTAACCTCATTATATAGAGGCTGTAGTGGGCANAGAACACATCCAGCTTTAGTCATGGCATGTCTGTGGCTGGGGACAAGAGAATGGAGCTGGCTGGCAGTTGTCTGGGCGTGAACTCTTCCACAGGCATGGTGTAGAACAGATAGCCTCCCTGGATGGAACAGCGGCAGCACCAACAGCCTCCCTAGGGCTCTGACAGCCAATGCTGCACTTTGTTGACAGCTGTTTTTCTTTGCTCATTTCACAAGTCAATTTTTTTCAAAAACATTAAGGATCACATTCAGGTACAATCACTCTTCAGGAACTGCTCCATGCTGGTTCACAAGGTACAGAGACTTTTGGTGACAAGCAAATAATCAAACCTTCAACCCTTTTTGATCCCTAGATATAGATTTTTTTTTTTTTTTTTTTTTTTTTTTTGGAGACAGGGTTTCTCTGTGTGTATTCCTGGCTGTCCTGAAACTCACTCTGTAGACCAGGCTGGTCTTGAACTCACAGAGATCCACCTGCCTCTGTCTCCCAAGTGCTGGGATTAGAAGCATGTGCCACCACCTCCCATCTAGATTGTTTTTAGAGATTTATCTTTATGTGTGTTCTGCCTGCATGTATGTAGAGGCATTAAGGATGTACTTGGTGCCCACAGAAGCCAGAAGGAGTTGGGTCCCTGGAACTGGAGTCATGGATGTTGTGAATCACCATGTGGATGCTGGGAACTGAATCTGGGTCCTCTGAACATGTGCTCTTAAATGCTGAACATCTCTACAGCCCCCCTAATTTTGTTATTAAAGCACAGAGAATCCAAAGACTACATAGGGCCCTCCTAGCTTCAGCTGGCATCTTCCACAAACAGAATAAAGTGCCCAGAGGGGCTGGCATACAGCTTAGTTATTAGAGCGCTTGCTTAACATGGGCAAGGCCTGGATTCTATCTTCATTACCACAAAAACAAATAAGGGNGAGACTGAAGGTTGACATGGGGAGGCACAGCCCTGTGGAGGAACTGACAGGCTCAGGGGATTCAGACTGAGTGACAGCCCATCAGAGAGCTGGGTAGGGTAGGGCAATGCTCAGGGCACTGAGTGTTCCAGGGTACTAGGAGCTTCCCACACATCAATCCCTTGAGAATCACCTTGTGCCCAAAATACCCGCAGAGCCAAGGCCCACCTATCTGTCTGCATACTTGTGACATCTGGGAAGTTTCTAGGAAGCAAGGACACCCTGCAGCTTCGTCTATTCTCTCACCCGCAGGGACTGTGACTCATTTCTTTGGCAGCTTGATTCTCTTGTTTGCCAAACCTNGATTCTGATTTGCTTCCTGTCCTGGGGGATTCTGAGAAGAAAGCTCCTTCCTTTAGGTTCTACTGACAGCTGCATCCACGCAGCTCTCTACTCACAGGTGCTCCCAATGGGTGATAGTGAACACATTCTGCTCTCTCCATGGGTGCTCCCAATGGGTGATCTCAAACACATTCTTCAACTACCTCCACTTCCATTTTCCCTCTATAACTCAGAAGTGTCCCTCTGCCATGAGTACCTCATGCTGAAAAGTGAGAGAATGAAGCTGTAAACATGGAAGTGTTTGGGAAGTTGTGAAGTGCTCTACNATGAAGAAGGGAGCCACTGAGTAACAGGGTGGCCAGAGGCAAAACCAAGCAGCTCAACTGAAGTGTCTCCAATAGCCAGCAGGGGGAGCCCTTCTCAAACACTAGCAGGNCCNGGGGACCCTTTTAACTCATACCTGCCCCAGGTGCATCAGGATCAGGTAAAAAACATTGGTTTCTGTAAGCTTGGGTACCANTACCCCAACTAACTTTGTGCCTTGGCCACCCCATGGGAAAAGTGTAAAGGGATGTTTCCCAGGTACATCTTACCTGTGTCCTTTCCAGTCCCTATCAGCCAGGCCATTCCTCACACTTACCAGTACACTACCACTGTGTGCTTCATGTACTTGAGCAGCTTCTTGGTCTCAAACAGGAGAGGGATGTCCAGAATCACGTAGCGGTACCCTGGGGAGAGGATGGAAAACTCCCAAGTTCAATTCTGCAAGGACACCAGGAAGGATGCTTGTGACCANGCCCTGCCATAGAGAATGCCCCAGCAGATGGGAGACCTTCCAAGGACAGACATACCCTGAGTGCCAGCCAGTTCNAATGCCATTCAGAGCAGAATGCTGCAGAAAATAACTTCTGGCTGGCTGACCAGGGAAGACCTTGGAGAAGGACTGGCATTTGCACTGGCTTTGAAAAGCAGGGAAGATGCAGAAACTTGGAATGAGAAGGTGGAGGCNAGGAGTTCTGATGTGGACCAGCAGAACCTAGGCGCTAGGAGTTTCTGTGCAGATCAGGTGGTCAGGGTAACCTTGACCTTCAACCCCAAGTTATTTCTAACTGGAGACAAGACTATTAGCCAGGGCTGTAGGCAACTGGAAAGAGTTTCTGGAGATGCTGAGGCCTTTCTACCCTACTTCATCTTACACTGGCCCAAAAACCTCAAAGCATAGGCGCTTTCCTGGAAGCCAGGTCCAGACATGGCTGTCTTTTAAAGAGTCCCATNGCTACCTCTGCAGCTTCCTATGAGAGACCTGTATGATCCCAGAGCAGCGAAGGTGGTTCAAGTTAACACAGGGTTCCCCCAATGGAGAAGTTGAGGTTGGAGAGAGGTGATGCCCTCACACACTGTGAATGGGCACATCCCTGAGAGTTATGTGCACTCCTGTTGCTCCTTGTGCCCTGTATGGATGAACAAAGTTGGAAGGGGTAAAAGGCAGTAGAATAGGGACAGGGACTNATGCCTCAGAGACCTGGGGCCTGGATGGTCTCTCGTTCCAGACACTTTAACCATGGNACCACACACTAGTTGCTGGGATTGCTGCTCCTCACAACCTGTGGCTCAGGAAGCCGACTCTTAAGCCTTGGTTGATGAGGGCATTGGGTTCCTATCTCTGCTGACACACCTTGGTTTGCAGCACCCATGTGACCACAGGTCCTCAACAAAACTAATCTGTGTAATNAATGAAAGGAATACCTGCTTCACAGGGTGATGGGCAAGACTACATGAGCTCTGAATGCATACAAGCACTGAGCAGAAGCCAAGCCCCTNAGCTAAGTGCCCCCTAAATGACGGGTGTTAGCGCTATTGTTCCTGGAGCAGGGAAGTTGGCACTAGCCTCTCTACCTCCCATTTCACCCTCTCCAGCTCAGAGCCAGAGAAAAGACCAGATCCTCCCCAGCCTCTTATCTCCCTTTCCTGCTCCCCTCCCCTTCCTCCCTCCCCTCTCAGTGTCCTTTCTCCTGGGTCCCTCTTGGGAGCTGGAAGCCAGCTCTTTGGTTTACCGGTAAAGGGCTATTCAGCTGTCACATCTCTCCTACTTGATAAGCCCTGAAACTGTCCTGACTCTATTAAGACATCCGCCTGCCTACGCAGAGACCTCCCCAACAGCTGNTGATCTTATCTGACGTTTGATTATACCAACTTTGACAGTTGTATTTGTTATACTCATCAGGGAGAAACTGGGACTGTGGAAGTCACAGCTGTCGCCCCCATTTTTCACCTTATCGAACTGAAAAGAGCTTTCTGGCTTTTATTTAAGTGGTGGTGGTTGGGGAGGTGGGGAGGCTGGGTGGATGACACAACGGGAGAGCTTTGGAGCTGGTGACATTATCCAATGCTTCATTTCAGAAGGGGGAAGCCACTGGTGCCTCTCAGCCCTACAAATGGACTCCGAGCTGGCCTGGGGGTAAACGCAAAGGGCAGGAATGAAAGGCAGAAGGCTTTGCCGGGCAAGGGGGGGCAGGGGGCGGGGGCAGGGGCACAGCAACAGACTGGCAGACACTGGGGGAGGATAAAGGTAGGGTCCAGACTCTTTTTGAGAGAGAAAGACAGATGACTTTGGCAAAGTGTCTCA
This sequence comes from Neotoma lepida, assembly GCA_001675575.1. NCBI lineage: Eukaryota > Metazoa > Chordata > Mammalia > Rodentia > Cricetidae > Neotoma > Neotoma lepida. The sequence continues at coordinate 361,438 of LZPO01115350.1, read as the reverse complement.
GGGACAAACAGCAGCAGGAGGGGTTAAGAGCAGCAGGTGCTAGGAGCCAGCTCCAGCCGTTCCTGAGCTTCAGGGACTGAGGGGTAGGCTTGGGTCAACAGCATACATGCTTTTTATCATACTTTTAGAGGTAAGTATTGACCAGAGAAGATGCTAGGGAGAGGGTCCCTACTCTGTACACAAGAACCTGAGGCATAAAGGATAAGGGGCCTGGCCATGGTTACAGTGGGAAAATTTGAAGACAACCAAAATGGATCCCCAAACTCTCTAGGAAATAGTTTCCATACTGTGACTGACGGAGGAGCTAGGCCACTAGGCCTTCTACTAGAGGCTGGTAGGAAGTCTTCATGACCCAGGCCAGCTTCTCTACCCTCCCATCTCTCCTGCAGAGGGAAGTACCAATAAAGAGTATGAACTCAGCAGCCTAGATAACCAACTACCCTACTCTAGACCGCTTCAAATATAGACAGGCTTTGTAACGAGGTTGTCTGTCTCCTTCAGCTCCAAGTCTAGAGTCTCACCTCGGAGAAAGTACTTGAAGGTCTCCTTCATCATTTCTTTGCGGATCTCAGGATGAGTGATGGAGTTGAGTAGCTGCCGACGATCAGGCTGGTTAAAGATCAGGTCTCCAAGGACCTTGCGGTCAATGTCGCCATTCTCCAGCAAGACTTCAGTGCCAAAGGCCTCTACAATACGCCGGTGAGCAGGGTACCCTGGCTGGACGACTGTGGTATGAAGAGGTTNGGTCATTCCGGAGCCTCTAGCTGTCCAGAAGACCCCCCAAGTGACCAGAAGCAAACTGATGGGAGACCCAAGGCTATTTCCTTCAATTGGAATATGCAGAGCACACAGAATCCCTCAAGCCAGGAATGGAGCNGAATTTAGGAAGACTGGACTCTTGGCAGAATGAAGGATAGAGAAGAGCCTTAAGGGCAAGCTGGNGCAGAGACAGGCAACCTGCCCAGGACAGTCGCACTCTCTGAATGCCTCAAGAAGACAGAAAGAGGAGGCTGATGGAAGAAAGGAAGCAGAGGGGAAGCTGCTGTGTACAATGGGTCCCCTTCCAACTCACCGTGCCGGGCAATGACGTCTACATCAATCACAGCACAACCCAGCTGTTGGAACACCTGGATGACNGAGCTCTTGCCTGAGGCAATGCCTCCTGTTAGGCCNACCAGGAACATCTTCCCAGGAGAGAGAAACTGGCAGAGTAGGAGGCAGGAAGCACTGGACAGTTGGCACACCTGCCAATCAGCTGATCCACCAGGCTGGAAAACCTGTTGTCAAGAGACATTCAGGCCTGGTCAGCACTGGCCACAAGGGCTAAGGGAAGGGACACAGCAGGTTGGGCAGGGCCCAGTCTTGGGCTTGGGGAGCTCTGGGGCTGCTTCTGAGAAGAAATTTCCAGTATTGTGTGTGTCGTTGCAGGCTGGACGTTAGGGCCTGGTGCATGCTAGTCAAGCACTGTTCCAATAAGCTATTCCCCAGGGGCTCATTAGTGTGTCCTTGTAGGCCTTGAACTTGTCATGCTTCTGCTTTAGGTTTCTAAGTACCTGGGATTAAATAAAGGTCTGTACCACCATTCTTAGTTTAAATCCTTTTTTCACATTTTTATTTTTTAGTGTGAGTATATACCTTTCTTAGAAGGGCTTTGATCAGTCTGGACCATTTTTTGTTAACCTGCAGATTTATTGTCCTAATTATACTTTGTCTGGACTCACATGGAAATGAGTTTGCCTCTCCTGAAGACACAAACAACAGTGGGGAGAAACAGCCACGTGGGTGTGGCACAGGACAGCAAGAAACAAACCAAGTTTAATCTGCCTAGCTCATTCTCAGATGGGTCAGGGGCACAGAGAGGCGAGTATCTACCACAGACTTGGAGTCCAAACAGAGAGAACTAACTAAAGAATGCCACATTTTAGAAGTTAACCTGAGGACACTGCCACCCCAGGTACTCTCCCTCTCAACAAAAGGGGGTTAAGGACAGGATTCAACTGGATAAAGAGATGCTTAGAACATTCAGCTGAAGCTTTGTGACAGAGAGTGTGGCATCAGGTCTTGGTTCCCATCTCTGCTGCTGTCCCTCAAGCACAGCTTTTCAACTAGGTGTGACAGCGCAATCCCATAATCCCAGCACTTAGGACATTAAGGACTGGGCTATAGAGTGAGACTTCATTTCTAAAAGAGAATAAAACCAAAACAAGAGACNGGCTGGGGAACCAGAGAGATGGCTTGGCAGGTGAAGGTGTCTGCCNGCAAGCCTGACAACCTGAGTCCAATCCCTAGGGCCCACACGGTGGAAGGAGAGAACTGAGAACTGACACTCTCGAGTTGTCCACTGACCTCCATATGTGCGTGGACACCCCCCCCCCAAGTAATTTAAAACAACAAAACAGAACTCACAAAATGGCTTCATTATGTTCCTGGCAGCTCTTGCCCATGCCATGACTTCTCCACATATGCCATGACTTTCAATGCCAGCACCACTGCTGGCAACACCTGTAAGACTACTGTGTTATAAACTTGCTGTGTTTTCCCTCTATGCTCAGAATTCTCTGCCCATACAGAAACACAGTGGTTTAATTACAGAAAAGAGAGTATTTTCCCACTGTCATTCTTTGGCATTTAAGTATCATATTACTGAATCTTTGGAGAATATTACCAAAATGTTTGATTTTAAAAATTTCTGTTTGAGTTGCTGACTTGAGTTTCATTTAAAAAAAATTATGAAATAAATTTGGGCAGAATTAAGGCACAATTTCCAACAACTTCGGAAATAGCCCTAAACATACCTGTACCATTTTATACTATGTACTCAAGTGAAAAGTGTTCCCAGCATTGATGCTCAGAAAATTAAAGCATCAATCACCTCTGAAAAACACTGAAGATGATCTACATACTATAATACCAAATATTCAACTCTGATTTAATTTAATTCTTGCTTGGTGTGATGTACTCCTGTATCCCAGCACTCAGGAGAAAGAGGTAAGAGGCTTATTACAAGTTTGGAGGCCAGCCTGATATACATAGCAAGGCTCTGTCTCAAAAAGGCAAGGAAGGGTTGGAGAGATGGCTCAGGGGTTAGGAGCAGTTGCTGCTCTTTCAGAGGGCCCAGGTTTGATTCCTAGCACTCACGTGGTGGCTCACAACCACCTACAGCTCCAGTTCAAAGGACTTGGCACCCTCTTCTGGCCTCTGCAGGCACCGGGCACACACCTGGTATAAATACATATATTCAGACAAAACACTCACACACATCAAAACCGAAACCAAAACGTGAATGATTTATGTAAAAACAGTGCATCCACTGGCGTGCAAATCTGCTTCTATCATGTGTATACCAAAGAAGTGTGTTGAGCACCTTCATTTGCTTAGTCACCCTGCTGGCCCTTAAAATCAATTTCTTATTGTTGCCACCAATGCCCACGTACCTAGAGTCACACTCTGGTGAGGGATGTCTCAAGGAGTCTCACTCTACAGCAAGCAAGGTCTGTCCCTCTTTTCCTCAACACCACTTGAGTCAGGGAGTGGGACTGAAACACAGAGATAAGGGCCAGCTTCCCACAGGAGAAGCCACCAACTGACTGCCAGACTCAGCTGAAGGGACTTGGAAGACCACCTAGCCAAGCTGACCTCAACCCATGCCCACAGAGCTGCCCAGACTCATGCCCACAGAGCTGCCCAGACTCCTCCTGAGAATGGAATGGAATCCAATCTCTGGGGACAGAGCAGTCTCGGCAATTCTGGTGTATGGCAAGGCTCAGGACAGATCCTAGCTCTTCATTTACAGTGGCACATAGTGAGGAGCAGGGGAAGAAACCTGACCATGCTAGCTTTGAACTCACTAGATAGCTGAGGATGACCTTGAACTCCTGATCCTCCCAAGTACTGGGATTTTATGTATGTACATCATTCCTAGTAGCTGATTTTTTGATTATCATACTGTTTCGTTCTGCAGAAAAGGAGGAAGGGTGTTTGCATTCAATGTCCAAGACACAGAGGTAAAGTGCAGGTTCCTNTGGCAACCAAATGAACAGCCACCCTGTTCAGTGCCTTCGACCTGCATCTGTGGAAACAGCCAGACACTTTGCCTTCACAAGGAAGACNGAGGAGACTGAGGAATACGTGCACAGGGAGGCCGTTGGCTGCTGGCTTGAAGGGGATGGATAAGAACCATCTGTTCCTGTCCAGCAAGCCCTTGGGGTGACTCATTCCCTCACCAGCTGTTGACTAAGCCCCTCTGTGCTTTGCAGCAATGTGCCCNGGACCTCTCGGACAACCCATGGAAACCACGGGTCTTAGCCTGTGAGAAAACTGGAGACAGACCGGAACAAANGAAAACAGGTGGAAGCAACACAGTGCCAGCGCGGAGCAGGCAGTTGGGTGATACTGGTGCTGCCTAGCCCAAAAGCCCCTCTGCACTCTAGACTGTCCATAGATTAGGCTGTGCTGCGAAACGAAGCTAAAACTAGAGCCTACTCTCCTTCCAAAGCCTAGCAAGGCAGAAAGCAAGGCTTATACCAAATTCCTCCAAGTACCACTCAAACCTGTCAAAAGCTCCCCCAAGCACACATGAATAGTCAGTCACCTTTAATAACCTATGTTGCCAATCAAGCCATTGTTTTCCAGAATCCACCTCACTTCCCCTGTTGAACTACTGCTAAGGCAGACCCTCACAGCCACCCCTAAGCCTGGCCAAATCTGAGTCCTCTGTAAAGCTTTCAAAAAAAGATGTAAAATCCAGACTGGACACCAGCCCTAAATAGAAACCAGCCAGGCTAGAAGCACTGGCTAAGAGGGAAGGTTATGGGCTACATAGAGAGGCCTNGGTTCCTGTCTATGAACCTGTGAAGCTACCTGTGTGCCCTCAAGGAGCTACAAAGTCTGGGCCAGAGTGGACGTGCTCTGCAAATGACCAACAATGGAGCCCCAGAGGCCTGGGCTTCAGTCTCCATCCCTGTACACAAAGGGCCCAATACAGCATCAGATCCTGAGGAAGGCTGTGTCATAGTTGATTTCTTCCTCTCCTGAAAGTAGTCAAAAATGAGGGCTGGAGAGGTGGCTCAGAGATTAAGAGCACTGTTCTGCCGGAGGTCCTGAGTTCAATTCCCAGCAACCACATGGTGGCTCACAACCATCTGTAATGAGATCTGGTGCCCTCTTCTGTATACATAATAAATAAATCTTAAAAAAA
>LZPO01115350.1:326883-336930 GCA_001675575.1 Neotoma lepida | reverse complement strand
GAGGGAGGGAAATTAACATGATTCTTCCACTCAGCTCTAGGTTAAAACAGCCCATGTAAAGTCTCAACTCCACACTAAGCAGCAGACTTTGGACAAATCACTGAATGAAACCTGACCTGCTCAAACAGATCCAAAGGATAGGACGTTAGCAAGAAAGTGCTGTACAAACCATCATCCTGGCATATACTCTGTGTTCCTGCCTCTGCCTTTGTCACGTCTCCACCACCCCTTATCCCTTCTTTGTTGTCACTTGCTCATACATAAATCTAAAAATTCTGTTGTTGTCACTGTTGTTTGTTTGTTTTTAGAGACACAGAACAAACCCAGAATCATCCATGTATTAGATAAAGGTTCTGCCACTAAGCNCTACTGGGCAAATGTTAAGGCCATTGTGGGCTGGCCTAAGGGATACAAAGAAGTGAGGAAAATCCAACCTGTTTTCCCGCCTTCCAGAAGGTGAGCTTCAGGAGAGATGACTAACCTTGCTCTTCAGAGGGAAGAAACCCTTTTGCCTAAGATTACTAAGTGACTGTAGGGTATGAACTTATTTTTCTGTAAGACAGAGCCCCAGCTGGGGGTATAGTGGCACAAACCTTTAATCTCAGCACTCAAGAGGTAGAGGTAAATGGATCTCTATGAGTTCAAGGCCAGCCTGGTCTACACTAAGTTCTAGGAAGCTAGGTCTATATAGAGCTGTCTCAAAAATCCAAAACTAACAAAAGACAGAGTGTCATGCAGCCCAAGCCAGCCTGGAACTCGCTCTGTAGCCAAGGGTCACCTTGATTTTCTGATCCTCTCACTTGTACCTCCGTAGTTCTAGGATCACAGGTAACATCACCTGGCTTATACGGTGATGGGAATTGAATTTAGGGCTTTGTGTACTGTTGGCAAGCACCCTACACAACTAAGCTCCNTATCTCCTGGCAACAAAAGTATGACCCCATCTCTCCCCAGCCAAAACTCCATCAGTGGCTCCAAGACTTTAGGATAAAGTCCATATTCTCCCACTCTTCTGCTCAAATTCCTGCCTGCTTTTCCAACATTAACTTTTTACTCCTCTCTCTCTCTCTCTCTCTCTCTCTCTCTCTCTCTCTGTGTGTGTGTGTGTGTGTGTGTGTGTGTGTGTGTGTGTTTATAGCACTTAGAATTGAACCCAAGATCTCAGAGATGGTAGACAAGAACTCTACCACTGAGCTATCTCTAGCCCTTTTACTTTTCCACAGGGTTTCACTAAGTTGGCAGGCTGGTGTTGCTCCAATCCCTCTGCCTCCCCAGCAGATGGGATGACAGGCCTGTACCACTAACCTTGCTTTCAATCTCAGTATGTTCCTCATCCCCCAACCTACAGCTTTATCAGTCTCAATATGGTACCTCAAAAGCACCATCCTGGGCTGGGGAGATGGTTCAGTGTGTGGTGATATTTTATTTGTCTTCCCTAATAAAATTTATCTGAGGGTCAGAGGAAAAACGGGGCTGCCAGCCACTAATAGAAAAACAATAGCCATGCAAGTTAGCACACGCCCCTAATCCATTTGGTCCTCTGTGACTCCAAGGTCACATGGGGAACTAGCAGTAGGAGGTGGTGGCACACGCCTTTAATCCCAGCATCAACCTTAGAGTTCTGAAGATCCATGCAGACAAGACAGGAAGTGATGTAGCTTGGGAGGATGGGAAATTAGTTAGCAGATGGACAGGTATAAAAAGCCAGGTTAGACCGGAAGGCTCGCTTTTTCCTCCGCTTCAATCCTGGGAAGTAGAGGCAGCNTTGGTGAGTGGTGGCTTGCTCCTAATTCCTCTGATCTCTGTCAGATTTTCACCCTTATTTCTTGTCCCGCGTGTTTATTAATAAGACTGGTTAGAAGTTCTTCTTACATCAGTGGGTAAGAATATTTGTTGTTCTGGCCATGGGGCACATGCCTTTAATCCCTGCCCTCGGGAGCAGAAGCAGGCTGACCTCAAACTTGTGATCCNGGCTTATCCTCAAAATACTCTTGAAAAGATTATATTTTTATTATTTTTAATTATGTGTATGCCTGTGTATCTGTGTGCGGGTTTGTGCATATGTGTGTTGGTACCTATAGAAGCCAGAAGAGGACAATGGAATTCAAGATGGCCTCAAANTTACTATGTTCCTCCTGCCTCTGCCTTTAGTGCTACACAGACATGCGCCATCACACCTGGCAAGGCAAAGAGTTGTACTTAAGTTGTGAACTACAAGAATGGCAGGGTCCTGGGCAGTGGTGGTGCAAGCCTTTAATCCCAGCACTTGGGAGGCAGAGGCAAAGGATCTCTGTGAGTTTGAGGCCAGCCTGAGCAACAGAGTGAGTTCCAGGAAAGGCGCTGCCAAAGCTACACAGAGAAACACTATCTCGAAAAAACAAAACAAAACAAAAAACAGCCCTCCCNGCACCCCCCCCAAAANNAAAAANNAAAAAAAAGAATGGCAAGGTTCACAGAAACCTACATCTTCATTCTTCCTTGATCTTACTAATATTTGTTGTTTGTGCAGAAACCAACAACACATGACTGGGAATTAGAATAACAGATGTAAGTTCTCATTCAAGCTCTGCAATTGGGCATCACTGAGTTTTGGGACAAGTACAATTTTCTTCAAGTCCCCTCCCCTGTCTTCTTAACAAGAGCATGTAAGTTAAGGGAGGCAATAGAAAAGTTAAGCCCCAGATGGTGAGATGGCTCAATGGGTCAAGGTGCAAGCATGCACACATGCACACACACACACCCACCCACACAAATGTAATATGTTGGATGTAGAAGTTAGTGCATAGTGAACCCAGGGCCTTACATGTGCAAGGCAAGCCCTCTACTGAAGAGTAGTCTTGGTCCTGGAGAGGTGCNTAGAGGTGACAGCTGAGCCCAAGTGGGTATGTGCTTTCCAAAATCAAACAGAAATGACAGGGCAGTGTTTGCAGCTTTGGAATCTATTTACTTTTCTGGGCCTACCACTAATGTAAGAGGAGTTGACTATATTTAGCTCTGAGTTTTATTTTGTTTTCTGTCCCTGAGTCAGAGGGGAATTGTTTCTTCCTTGTTCATTTTGCAAAGGGCAAGATTATTTCCCTTTTTGGCCAGCAGCTCTCTGATGGTAAGAACTAGTCTTCTCTCCTCACCTACCATCCTCAACACAAATAGGAAATCTCTAAGCCTATGTCTTTGGGCTATCTTCTCAGGATTATGATTAAATTAGTTAGTGACAGGAGGGAGACCCAAGGGATTGAAGGATTTGAAGATAGATGTTGAAATTACCTTCCTATAATTGATTTTCCTGTGATGGCTGCCTGTATCAGACATGATTGTTGTGATGATAAAGAATTAAAGAGGGAGCCAGGCAGTGGTGGCACACGCCTTTAATCCCAGCACTCAGGAGGCAGAGCTCTGTGAGTTCAAGGCCAGCCTGGTCTACAGAGCAAATTCCAGGATAGGCTCCAAAAGCTACACAGAGAAACCCTGTCTCTAAAAAACAAACAAACAAAAAGAATTAAAGAGGGTATAGAGTAGATAGATTCAGATTTATATGCAGATTTTGCCACCTACAAGCAATGTACCAACTTTTCTGGAATATGTCTTTTCGTCTGTGAAAATGGAATATGTCTTTTTGTCTGTGAAGAAAGGGAATAATCATGGCATGCACTTTCTTTTTTTTTCTTTTCTTTTTTTTTTTCGAGACAAGGTTTCTCTGTGTAGCATTGGAGCCTGTCCTGGAACTCGCTCTGTAGACCAGGCTAGCCTCAAACTCACAGAGATCTGCCTGCCTCTGCCTCCCATGAGTGCTGGGACTAAAGGCGTGTGCCACCACCGCCCGGCTGCATGCACTTTCTAGGCTTGTTAAAATTATACAAAAATATGTACAAAAGCCTTATCCCACAGCCTGGTGTATAAGTGCTCGTTAAGGGGGTAGGGGAGCTCATGAGGCCTCAACCCTAGACTAAGAACTACAGGCAACTAAGGAATGCTGAAAGTGGGAGAAGAAATAGTCCTCCCCAGGGAAGAGCACACCAGCCCTGAAATCGTATACATACATTATTCGGACTAAGCAGGCTGTATTTATATATTTAGGAAAACACACACACACACACCTATGTAACAACAATTAAAGAGAAAGAGGCCATGAATTTGAGAGCAGGTGAAGGATATATGGGAGGGGTTAAAGGGAGGAAAGGGAAGGGGGGAAATGAGGTAATTAGATTAGAATCTTAAAAAAAAAAGACTTGTGATGGAAGGTTCTAGTGATGAATCAGAGGGACAATGTGAAGAGCTCGGTGCAAAACTACAAGCCAAGAAGCCAAGAAACCGTAAGCCTCGCCTTCAAGCAATCAAGTCTTCTAGCTCAGGGTCAGCGTTCTACACACCTCAGTCCGCTGCCTCTGGATTTTAGGCTTCCAAAGACCCAGGTCTGCCTAGGCCGGAGTGGAGAAGGAGGCCGAGAGCAAACCTGGCTTCTAGTAGGAAAGCCCTCTCCAAGGGGCAATGGGCTCTTGGCGAACCTCGGACCTCAGTGTCTTTCACTTACCCAGGAATGGTAACGGTCCTTAACGGCAGCCGATAACGGCTCACCTGTGGCCCGATGCCTATCAAGGGTACGCTGAAGTGAAACCTTGGACTTTGCAACCTATCACTCGCGAAACGCTAATTCAACATGGAACTGCAAGTCCCAGCATGCCCCGCGACCACTCTGCAAGGCGTGGGTACCTCTTCGCCTCGGAGCGCGGCTGAACCTAGGGGTTTCCGGAATTGCTGTCCACTCCTCCCAAGGCGTCCCTTCATGATTTCTGGGTTTTGTAGTCCACTTCGGTCCAGTTTCTTGAGAACGAGCTGCCCTTAGTGTCAGATTTCCTCACAAAAACTACAAAACCCAGAATACAGTGCATATTCCTCCTGCCCAATAGGAGCCCTCCATGTAGCGGGGCGCGGAGCCCGGCTCTCGCAACCCAAGATGGCGGATGAGAGTGAGACAGCAGTGAAGCTGCCGGCACCTTCGCTGCCGCAGATGATGGAAGGGAACGGAAACGGCCATGAGCACTGCAGCGATTGCGAGAACGAGGAGGACAACAGCTACAACCGGGGGTAACGAGATCCTCGTAGCCCAATTCCTGTCCGGTCTCCCACAAGCTGGGTCTCAGGGGTGCGGGGAAGTCACCGGGAGCTTAGCCTAACCCCACCCCCATGTTCTTATTGGCTAAGCCATTGAGATCCTGCCTAGCGATTGGTTTTTGCCTTTGTCATTTACCAGGGTGGGTGCTCAGATATTAAGGGTCGGAGACATGCAATACTTTTATTATATAAAAGTTCTGTGTAGTGTACCATTCGTGTGCTTCAGGCACGATGGGGNAAAAGAACATTTTGAACGGTGGGTCTCAATAGTACAGCGCAGAGCAATCTAGAAACTGCAGTTCAGAGGAACGTTACTTATAAAGGTGTATGAACAACGTGACTAGCAATAAACTAATAATAAAGCATTTCGTTGTAGCTCACGGTCAATGAGGAAATTCACCAGGCTATACAAGCCATGTACATAATTATGTTGTAAAATACTACTGCCAGAGAATTCCAAAATATAAACTCACCTTATAAATCCTGTGTTATTAGCGATGTGATAATGTTTTGACTTATTCAGTGTCTATTGCCTCAAATAATCCGTAGTATTATTAGAGTCACTCTTCTTGTACCTTTGTTAACTTAGTGAAGTAGCTCAAAGCTTCAACAAACTGATGTTGCTTCTTGGAGAATATGTGGTACTTGTGCGATACTACTGCACATCTTGTACTTTAGGGTCTTTCCAGGGTGTTTTGTTTTTTGAGACAGGTTCTCACTGTATAGTTCTGGCTGCCCTGGGACTTGCCATGTAGAGCAGGTTGTCCTCAAACTCAGGTTATGCTCTTGCCTCTGCCTCCCAGGTATAGGGACTACTGTTAGAGGCCACCCTGTAGCTCTTACTATAAGTAATTGCTGTGGTTTGTTACTAGAGAAGAAGAAATGAGCCAGATATTTGAGTATTGTTGTTTTTTTTCCAAATGAGTACATCTGTAAGCCAGTCACAGTGAATAATTTATTTTTGTTCACNTTATTTGTCTGCTGCTAACCCCCCACCGTCCGTCTGTCTGTCTGTCTGCATATGTACATTTTTCTTGTAAAGAGACTTGTGGGTGTGTAATTGTCAGAGTATGTGGTATTCTGATTTTTAAAGCCAGACTTTGTTATAGCCAGCTTGTCATTAGCTGTAACTGGCAGCTCTTAACTTCCCCCTTTCCCGCAGTGAAAACTAAGATAAAGGTGGAAGGTCATACCTTTGGATACACTCTTATTTATTCTTCTTTCTTAGAGATGGTTGAGCAGAGGATTAAATGATTAGCAATTTCCCCGGGGGGTGAGTTTTGAATTTAAAAAAGATCTAGCTTCTTGTTCTTTACCAGCATGAAAAAAAATCACAAGAATGTGGCAGAAAAGGAAGCTTGCCAAATTTGATTTTATGACTATGTTCTGTTGCTGTAACTCACAACAGATCTAATAATGTAACAGCCTTGGTTAAGCCAGCTATTCCCAAGAATGGAATCTCTGAGAAAGAGGAAGTAGGAGCTGGAAGAAGGGACAGGCAGGCCTCTTGAGAAAAAGTCCCTGTCAAATGAGAGGGTTGAATATGAAAGTCATTTCAGAAGTGAAAGTATGATGTTTCTTTTGCTCATTCTGTAATTGCTGTATTTTTTCTTTCTGTGAAACTGTTGTCCTGATCAATGTCAATCTTTTTTTTTTTTTAATAGGTTTTGTACTCTGAAAAACTGATCAGTTGGCAAAACTTTGCCCTGAGCTGAGGTGTAGCTTAGCCATAGAACACGTGGTTACCGTGTTGTAGGCCCTAGTGTTCAACCACAAGCATGAAACCCAAGAAAATCCTGTTTGCCAGGAAGTTCTTTGTTTTAGTTATGGTATCACAGAGTAATAGCTCCCCTTTCCCCAAATCTTTGGGAGTGACCCTGCCCGAGCCGCCCCTCCTGGGGGGGGGGGCTGTGGAAGGTGTTCTGTTACTGATTATGGTTTAAGTGAGCAAATTATATTAGTTTACCAAATCTGGAGGTCTGTGAAAATGAATTAGTTTGGAGGTGGCAGGTAAAAAGCAAAAAGGTCCCNGTCAGGAGAGAGTCTGCGTCTGACACTTAGAATCCGAATTTTCCATTAATGTTCAAAGCAAAGTGTTTTGGAAAGAGGCAGCATCACCCTGGGAAAAGTATGGACTTTGGAGTCATTCAAACCTGCTTTGAGCAGGGTGTGGTGGTGCAACCCTTTAATCCCAGTGCTCCAGAGGNAAAGACAGTTGGCTCTCCCTGAAGTCAAGGCCAGCCTGATCTATATAGCCAACCAGCCAGGGCTTCATAGTGAGACTGTCTACAAAAACAAACTAAAACCTGGTTTGAAAGCCTGGTTGTAATCCCAAGATCAGTAGCTGTGATGTTGGGAAAGTTTTCTTACCTACAGTGGTTTATGAAATTAGAGAGAAACTTACGAGTAGCTCTTTTCTTTTTTCAGATTTTCCCCAGCTTGCCTTCCATTATCTTTACAAACTGTATTTTTGTAGTTTTACTATAGCGATAAATAATGTGTTTGATAATTTACTGAATATGTCCAGGTCTCTCTCTCATGGGCTATTAAGGTGCATGAGAACAAGGATTAATTATGTCCTGGAGATGCCTGGTGCTTAGTAGGTGTTACTGAGTATTGGGTAAATGAAGGCAAATATTAAAGTGCCTGGCCTATCGTAGTGCCAGGGTAGCCCAGGCTGCCCTCAAACTCACTCCGTATTGAGAATGGTCTTGAATTTCTAGTTCTCTTGCCTTGACTTCCTTAGTTCTGAGATAGATATATCTCCAGTCTGAGATTTTTCTTATGTATGTATTTTCGACCATAAATCTTGCCTTACTACAGTGTGTGTGTGTGCGTGTGTGTGTGTGTTTGGAGGTCAGAGAACAGTTTCAGGGGGTCAGCTCTCTCCTTCTATCTTGTAAGAAGGCAGGGCTTTCATTGTTTCTGCCTTGCCATGCACTCTGGATAACTGGTTCCCAAGCTTCCAGATGATTCTCCTATCTCCGCCTTGAGTCCCGTCCTAGGAGTGCTAAGATTACAGGTGTGTGCTACCACGTCCAGTTTTTTTGCATGGGTTCTGAGGATGGAACTCAGGTCATCAGCTGTCACAGCAAACACTTTTCTCACGGACCTTCTCACCTACAGCATTTTGTGAAATCCCTACAGAAACCAGCCGCCCTCCAGTTTGTTATGGAAGTTCCTTTTTTTTTTTCTTTTTGAAGTGTTTCTTGCCCCCCCTTTCCTGTTTTAAGTTATTTATTTTAGTTAAAAACTTTTAATTATGTGTATATGCATGTGAGTGCAGATACCTGAGGAGAGCTTCAGAAGGCTTCAGTCCCCTGGACCTGGAATTATGTGGTTATGAGCCCCTCAACATGGGTGCTGGGAACTGAACTTCTCTGCAGTATTGGTAAACGTGCTCTTAACCTCTGAGAAATCTCTCCACCCCCCCAGATGCATTTTAAATTTTGATTTGTTTTGCATATGGGTGTCTGTATGTGTGTGGGTACATAAGAGACACTGTCTCCTGTGGAGAAATTTAAGAAGAAAGGTGCTGGGTATGTATAGTAGCATATGTCTACAATCCCAGCATTCAGGAGGCTGAGGCCAAATAGCCAGGCGTTTGAGGCCAGTCAAGGCTACAGAGTGAGACCATTTCAGAACAATGTGCATGACTAAAGAAAGGAAAGAAAGTAGATTTTTACTTTTAGAAGGTGTTTAGTTTTTGTTCTGTTGCTGGGATAAATCACTCTGAACAAAAAGCATTTAGACGAGGAGAGTGTTACGTAGTTTGCACTATGTATTATGTAGTGTACACACATGTAGTGTGTACACATAATACACTTTATGTAGCTTACACTTCCAGGCTGCAGTCCATTGTTGAGAGAAGACAGGACAGGAACTCAAGTAGGAACTCAAAGGCAGAAACCATGGAGAAACACTGCTTCGTGGCTCACTCCTATACTTGTGCTTAGCTAGTTTCCTCCTCCTCCTCTGCTGTTTTCACATTTATTTATGTCTGTGTGTCTGCTCTGTGTGTGCTGGTGTCTGTGGAAGCCAGAAGAGGATATCGGTTCCCGTGGAGTTACAGATGGTTGTGAGTCACTGTGTATGGGTGCTAAGAACCAAACTTGGGGCCTCTGGAAGAACAGCTAGTACTTTTTTAAAATACAGGATCTTGCTATGTAGCTCTGGCAGGCCTGGGACTTGTACAAGACTATCCTTGAACTCACAGAGATCCACCTGCCTCTGTCACCCAAGGGCTGGGATTACAGGCATGTGGCAACACACCCAGCACTACTAGTAATTGCTAGGCCATTTCTTGGGGCTCTTAGTTCCCTTCTTTACACAGCTCAGGCCCACCTGCCTAGGGATGGTGCTGCCCACAGTGGGCTGGGCTCCTGTGTCCACAGGTCATGTCCCCAGGCCAGTCTGGTCTAGGCAGTTCCTCAATCCAGTCTCCTCTCAGGTGACTGACTCCAGGCTGTGTCAGATAACTAGGACAGAAGGTAAATTCTGCAAAGCTCCATTCCTTGCCTTGTCTTCCTTTTGATACAGTGGCTGTATCCATGCTGTTTGTTGGCTTGTAACTGCATCTAGCACTTGGGAAGAAGACATCTTTTTAGTTTTTAAGCACTCTCTTCATTTCTCTCTTCAGCTTTTGGTTTTTCAAAACTAGATCAAAGCAAAATGAAGAGAACTCTTCATCACTGATATCAAATAAGTATTCTAATTATGTTTCCTAATTAAATGGTAGTTAAAAAGAAACTAATCAAGAGCTGCTTCAAAGAAACTGGAGAGCAGAAGAAATTAAAAGTAANTGAAGCCTATTTCAGGGAGACTGCTGCCCATGGCAAANTGGTTTTGCTGATCTCCCACATTGTTGAACTAATATGCTCACTCCAAATTTGTCAGCTTTGCCAAGCTGCCAGTTAACTCTTTCTCTCTGGAGCTCAG
>LZPO01115350.1:295986-322266 GCA_001675575.1 Neotoma lepida | reverse complement strand
AGACCAGACTGGCCTCCAACTCAGATCTGCCTGCCTCTGCCTCACAAGTGCTGGGAGTGGGCTACCACTGCCCAGCAACCAGCAGCCATTCTATGTGAACACCCATCTCAGTTCCCATAGCAGACATTCCCTGTCTTCCGAGGACAGATTTCACTCAAGTCTCTGCTTGGTATTTTGGAACAGAAGGAGCAAGTTAAGCTTTGATTTGCTGTAGTAAGTGTGTGCCTCTGGTCAGTCTCTGTCTTGTGTTTATANAAGATTTCTGTTTCAGTTTACTGAATCCTGGCATGCCCTGCAATACTCAGCCAAGATCCTGGCCTCAAAACTCTGGGTTCAAGCAGTTTTTCTCATCCACCTAAGTAGTGATACTGCACTGCCTTGCTCAGCTTGCAACCCCTCTAGCAGGCNTACNTGTTCTCAAGGCCTCTGAGCTTGGTGTCTTATGAATGATTAAGTTATTATTATTGTCTTGAAAGTTCATGGTACTGGACTCCTTGGTGTCTCCTCTGATTCAGTTGTCTCCCTCTTTTTGGGCTTTTTGTCTGTAAGACCATGGTGACTTCATGTGTTCTCATAGTTGTGGCCCAATACCTCAGTAGAATGAATTATAAAATTAAAACATAAAGCCATCTGGGCAGTGGTGGCGCATGTTTTTAATCCCAACACTTGGGAGACAGAGGCCAGCAGATTTCTGTGAGTTCGAAGTCAGCCTGGTCTACAAAGTGAGTTCCAGGACAGCCAGGGCTACACAAAGAAACCCTATCTCAAAAAACCAAGAACAAACAAAAGGCAAGTGTGATATTGCACACNTTTTGTCCCAGCACTTGAGAGGTAGAGGCGGNAGGATGTCTGAGTTGAAGGCCAGCCTGGGCTACATAGAGAGACTTTATCTCAACACAAAACAAACCAGCTTACCACCAAAAACAGAACCAGAGTGCAGCCTGGGATCTTTCCGCAGAAGTGGGGTCAGGCNGTGACAGTGCACACAGCCTCTCTTCCGAAGAGGCTCNGGCCGGTAGACTGACTGACCAACTTTCTTTCTTTGACAGTTTCACTGTGTAGTCCTGGCTGGCTTGGAACTCATTCTGTAGACCAAGATGGCCACAAACTTGGAATGATCTTCCTGCCTCTGCCTCCCAGGTACTCAGGTCATAGGCTCATGCCACGGCTCGTGCCAGCGTGCTCAGCCAAGGAAGACATTCTGTAGTGATTTTGCACACTCTGTAAAAACTTATAAAGCCGGTGGGGGGGTGTCATTTATTGCCATGTAAAATTGTGTTTGGTAAGTATCCAGTTGGTTAACTAACATGCAGCAATTTCTTTTTATAGTTGTTTGTGGTTTTGAGACATAGTTTGTGGCGTAGCCCTGGCTGGCCTGGGATTCCCCATCTACACCAGGGTGGCCTTGAACTTGTGGCAGTGATCCTGCCTCTGTTTACCAAAGATGACCTACCACACTGGATGAAGAATTTCTTCACCTTCACCTTGTGGTTCTTTTTCCACAGAAGTGTAAAAGTGATTTGTATGAGCCAGGCAGTGGTGGCGCGCGCCTTTAATCCCAGCACCCAGGCGGCAGAGGTGGGCAGATCGCCATGTTCAAGGCCAGCCTGAGTTACAGGACAGTCAATTAACCTTTCAACACTACACATAACCCTGAGACTGAAGAGAGAATATCTCTGAAATAAGAAGACCACAGAGTTGTGACAGGCTCTGAATGAGTTTACATAGGATAACAAGTGAGTTATTAAGAGGAAGTTATCTGGGGGCTGGAGAGATGGCTCAGCCGTTAAGAGTCCTCTTCCAGAGGACCCAGGTTCAATTCCCAGCATCCACATGACAGCTCACAACTGTCTGTAACTTCAAGATCTGACACCCTCACACAGGCATACATGCAGGCAAAAACACCAATGTACATAAAATAAAAATAAATTTATTTTTAAAAAAAAGAGGAAGTTATCTGAGGTCATGAGTAACTGTGGCTCCTATTTGCTGTGGCCTTGGAAGATTCACTAAGCATCTGGTTTTAAGGAATTTGACTTTCCCATCTCTGAATGTCATCAGTGCCCCCTCTGTGTTGTGCCTTCTGTGTCTCATTAATAGAATACTCATTAGGTGCGTTTGTGTCCAGACTTGATGACCATATGCTTGTCTGAGATAGAGAACTGCCAGCCTTTACTATGACTCCCTGGCTTCATAATCCTTCTACAGTCTCCTAAATCCCCTGGAACAAGAGGAGGTAAATGTGGAGACTCCGCATATAAAGAGATGACAGTGTATNTCTACCAGATCCATCCCCCACCCTTTTTTCCCTCTAGTACTGGGGATAAAACCTGTTGTCTAGAGCATGCTAGGCAAGCACTCTGCTGCTGAGCCACAGCCTCAGCCCAAGAAATGGAAGTGTGTGATTACAGTTTGCTTTCTCTTTATATATGTATACTTAGTACTACTGATAGCATTTATCAGTTGCATTAATATTCAGATAACCACAAGGTACTTTGAAACCCTGAAGGATCTGTTTCCTTTTTTAAATTAATTAAAACAAACAAACAAACAAACAAACAAAAAACAGTATCTTACACTGTAACCCAGGCTAGTCTACAGCTCTGTGTTCTCCTCCAGACTGGCCTAGGACTCAGAGCCACCATGTCTTTTTTTTTTTAAGATGAAGTTTTACAGTATAGCCCTTGCTGGCCTGGAACTTGCTATGTAGATCAGGCTAGCCTTGAACTCACAAAGATCTGTTTGCTTCTTGCCTCTGCCTTCTGCATGCTGNGGTTAAAGATGTGCACCACCATGTCTGCTTATGTTGTCCTCACTCAACCTCCCAGGTACTCAGATAGCAGTTATGTGACACCATTGCCCAGTCTAATTTTGACATTTTAATGTAGCTAGGAAACTGTTTTGCCATGTCTTATTAAGGGAAAGCAGCATGAGGAAGACCCCTTACTGCTTCCCACATAGAGTTTTTCATCTACCCGTGGCAAAAGTAGCTGCATGAGACAGTTGTGGTTGGATTTTCCCATCATTCCTAGTTCTGGGTTTGCCATCAGTGACCACTCAATCTTGCAGCCTAATGTCTAGTTCAGGCACTTCTCTTTATTGACCATTTTGGGCATGAACGGCAGTAATGTCAGACACTTCTTTTCTTCATCCTCCTCTCTTTTTCCATACTGTCTTGTGCTTTAGGTCCATTTGGGGAAACCCAGTAAACATACCACTTGGAGAAGTCAGGGCAAAGGATTCCCAAAAGACTACTAGTGTCTTTTGGCTGTCCTTTTTAATTTAGGGCCCTAAAGAGGTGGTGTTGGTACCAACACAGGGTTGACACATGTCGTCTTTAGTGCAGACTGACAGTCTAAAGAAATAAATACATATCCCTCCCACCTCCCAAAAAAGGATGTAGTGGCTCATGGTTATCATCCCATCTCTAAGGAGGCTGAGGCAGGAGGATTGCCATAAGTTTGAGGCCAGCCTGAGATACATACTGAGTACCACGTTAGCCAAGGTTATATAGCAAGATCTTGTCCCCACCCCTACCCCCCAAAAATAAAAGAAGATGAAAAGAAAGGAAAAGACTGGGAATGTAGTTCAGTTGGTAGAGAGCTTTCTTTGCATTCAAGAAGCTTTGGGCTTGAGCCCCGTAAACCAGGTGGGTGGAGTGCCTGTAATCTCAGCATTCTGGAGGTGGAAGCAGGAGGATCAGAAGTCCAAAGTCATTGATGGAGGTCAGCTTGGCTGCTTGAGACCCTGTCTCAATGAGTGAGCGAGTGAGTGAGTGAGTGAGTAAGTGAGTGAGAGTGAGTGAGTGAGTGAGTGAATGAATGAATGAATGCAAGAACAGAAAAGGCCCTTTGAAAGCAATAGAACATGCCTTGCACAGTGTCTCCTCCCTGGGAGCTGAAGGGGGAGTGGAGAGGGGAGCTGTGCTTGCTAGTGTCCTCCAAACGCCCTTCTGGGAACTGGATTCTCCAGTCTGCTTCTGAAGCCAACAGCTTGATTAGGAAGGTCTGCTTTACAGAAGAGCCTTTTGTCGGTGTGGTTTTAAGCATGCGATGTTTTTTTTAGGCCTCCATCAGTGTTTACTTTGTCTTACAGTGGCTTGAGTCCAGCCAATGACACTGGAGCCAAGAAGAAGAAGAAGAAACAGAAGAAGAAGAAAGAGAAAGGCAGTGACACAGATGCCGCCCAGGATCCGCCTGTGAAGGTAACCAGGAGACTTCTTAGGACTCATGAGTGCTGAGGTAAATGTGTGGGAGCAGTTGAAACTGGTCATCTCCACTGGCGTTATTTAAAGATGGAAGACACTCCAGTGCTGTCTGTCCTCTGTGTCCTAGGCCTTGGTGATGAAACTGCTCTCAGTACCTTAAAAGACCCAGCAGGTTTACCCGACTCTCAAGCACAGTACTCTCAGAATAACAGGTGCATATCGNATGTGTGTGTCGGTGCCACGGAGTGATGAGGTGACAGCCTCACTTCTTAGAGCTGTGGTTCTTGGTCTTCTGGATCTTAAGCCTCTTGCAGCCAGGCCTGGTGACCAGTTTGGTCCCCTGGCCCCACACAGTGGAAGGAGAGAACCGACTCCTGAAAGTTACTCTCTGACCTACACACACACACTATGGCACGTGCATCTGCACACACATACACAGTATTTGTTTTTGGTTTTATTTGGGGGGGGAGGCATTGGTTTTTTTTCAACACAGGGTTTCTCTGTATAGCCTTGGCTGTCCAGGAACTCACTCTATAGACCAGGCTGGCCTTGAACTGGCAGAGATCTGCCCGCCTCTACCTTCTGAGTGCTGGAATTAAGGACATGTGCCACCACCTCCCGGCTACAAAATATTTTTTAACTTAAAAGAAAGTCATTAGCAGTGTTTCTCAACCTGTTGGTCATAATCCCCTTGGGGTCCCATATCAGATATCCTGCATATCAGATATTTACATTATGATTTATAACAGCAAAATTGCAGTTACGATGTAGCAACAAAATAATTTTATTGTTGGAGGTCACCACAACATGAGGAACTGTATTAATGGGTCACAGCATTAGGGAGGTTGATAACCATTGTGTTACAGTATCATAATCAGAGAGCAAACAATCAGAATACCCATCAGTTAATCAGTCGGGGCGGGGTCAGTACACTGTGGTGCATACACATTGTACATTTGGTGGCATAGTATGTGGTTTTGTCTCCCAAGGTCTAAGACACTGGGATTAATGTGCTAAGATCCAACTGGGAGCCTCCCACACACCTACCATGCTCTGCTGCTGAGCCACACCCNNAGCTTCCTTGGAATGCATAGGTTTGAGATTTGTTTTGTTTTATAAATTTTATTTAAGACACAGTCTCACTGTATATCCCTGATTGGCCTGGAACTTACTGTGTAGATCAGGCTGATCTGGAATTTANAGAGATCCTCCTGCTTCTGCCTGGGTTAAAAGTGTGTGCCACCATGTCTGATTTAAGGCATAATTTGTTAAAGAATAACTTGTAGAATAATATGTAACTGAATTTTTATGCTTNTTTGCTTTTTTTACGTTTTGTTTTTGTGACCCTAGGGCTTGAACCCAGTGTCTTGCACATGCAGGGCAAATGCTCTACCACTAAGCTACACCTCTAGCACCCATTTTGCTCTGTGTGGGGGCTGCAGGTGTGTCTGTGGATGCACATGCTTCTTCATACCAGGTGGGGCGCATGTAGAACCTACCTGTAGAAGTTCAAGGATAACTTTTGGAGGTTGATTCTCTCTTTCCACTGTGTGGGTCCTGGGCATTGAACTCAGGTCATCAGGCTTGGCAAGAAATACCTTTACCCACTGAGCCATCTTGCCTGCTTCCAATTTTACTTTTGAAAAAGATGTCTGTGGTTTTAGAATTTGCATCCAAAGAAGTCAAGGGTTCTATATATTTCTCACATTTTTAGGTTAAAACTATTCATAACAAGGATTATAGTTAAGGTGACAGGTTGACTATTTTTATGTGTCTAGGTATTTTGCCTGCATGTATATCTATGCATCACATGTGTGCATTGTCTGTGGAGACCAGAAGAGGGTGTTGGATCCCCTGGAACTGGAGTCACAGACAGTTGTGAGCTGCCATATGGCTGCTGGAAATCAAACCTGGGTCCTCTGAAAGAGCAGCCAGTGCTCTTAACTATTGAGGCTTCTCTCCATCCCTTTCCTTTTTTTCCCCCCTTTTTAAGACATTATCATATGTTGCCCATGCTGCCTTGAATTTCTGATCCTCATATCCAGACCTCTCAGGGACTACAAACTTATGCCACTTCACCCAGCTACGGGTTTTTTCTTTGTATTTTCTATATTCTGCATTGCTTGAAATTTTGCACTTGGCTCTATTACTTGTGGCATAAACAACATGAGATTGAGATGGGGAAAAATACTATAGGCAAATCCAAGTGTGGNGGTGCACACTGGTAATCCTAGCAGAGGCAACAAGANCAGCTGAAAGTTTGAGGTCAGCCTGATCTACTTAGGAATTTCCTGGCCAGCCAAGACTATATAGTGAGACCCTGCCTCAAAACAAAAAACAAATAAACAAAAACTCCAAAAGACNAAAAAATANAACAACAATATCCCATAGGTAAGACTCATTTGCTAATTCTTANCTACTCTTTTCTCCATTTCTTATATAAATAACCTCTGATTAGAACTGAAGAACCACACACTTTTTTTTTTATTGTACCCTTTAACTTTTGAACTCTTGGCTGTATGTTTGTGTATACTTGTTCATATATGTTGCACATGTTATGTGGAGGCTGGAGGTCAGTTTTCTTTCTTAATCACTTGCCACCTTATTTTTGAGGTGGCTTTCTCTTTGACTCTGGAGCCTAGATTGATTGGGCTGCAGGGCCCAGGGATCCTCCTAGCTTCACCTCCCNAGCAGTGGGATTATGCATATACCACCATGGTCAACTCTTTTATCTTGGTGCTGGAGAGCAAACCCAGGGCCTCACGCTGGAATGGCAAGCACTTTACCACAAAGCTACCTCAACATCCCTGAACTCTTGGTGTTTTGGTACAGGATCTCATGTAGCCAAGATTGGCCTCAGACTTCTAATCCTCCTGCCTCTACCTCCTGAGAACTAGGATTACAGATGTGTACTCCTGTACCAAGCTAACTCTTTTTCTTTGTTTGTTTGAGACAGACTCTCATTATTTAGCACTGGTTGGCCAGGAGTTCTCTGTGTAAACCAAGCTGGCTCACAGAGATTTGCCTGCCTCTGCCTCAGGGTGCTGGCATTAAAGGTGCCACCACCACACCTGGCCTAGCTAACTCTTGAACTCACAATGACTCATAAGTCTTGGTAACACAATGAATCTTTTCTTTCTCCACCTGTCTTGCCCAGATGAACTCTTTGCCAGCAGAGAGGATCCAAGAAATACAGAAGGCCATTGAGCTGTTCTCAGTAGGTCAGGGACCTGCCAAAACCATGGAGGAGGCCAGCAAGCGAAGCTACCAGTTCTGGGATACACAGCCAGTCCCCAAATTGGGTATGTATTTCCTTTTGCAGGTGAGANTAGTAAGGAATGTGCCTTAGCTGCACTTCTGTGGGAGTTTCGTAAGGGAGAGCCATAAGGTCCTAGAGATCTTCGGTGATTCTTTCTGGAGGATCGTCTTTAAAAGGAGCACATAAAAGGCTGTGTTCAGAGACCTTATCATTTCACAGCAGCACCCACAGAACAAATGACAATTCTTTTTAGTCCATCATCATCTTAAATCTACAGAGAACAATGTCTTAGCCCATGATGAGTCTGTCTATGGGTCTATCTTCCCACTTAGATTAGTGAAAGACTGTTTTGTTTGTGTGGACAAATGTGAACTCTGGAATGGGAAGAGTCCCCAGACTCCTCCNCTTTGTCTCAGGTAATACATGCTTACTAAATTCAAGTTACAGTCATGGCTCAACTCTGAGAGTACTATATTTTTCATCAAGTACCCTTAAGAAGCCATAATGAAGTCAGGAGGGGTGGCACACATCTTTACTTCCAGCACCTGGAGGCAGAAACAAGTGGATCTCTGTGTTTGAGGCCAGCCTGGTCTAACGGGAATTTCAGTCCAGCCAGAGTTACATAGTGAGGCCCTGTCTCAAAATAAAACTAAACTAAAAAATGCTGTAATAGGGGGCTGGAGAGGTGGCTCAGAGGTTAAGAGCACTGACTGTTCTTCCAGAGGTCCTGAGTTCAATTCCCAGCAACCACATGGTGGCTCACAACCATCTGTAATGAGATCTGGTGCCCTCTTCTGTATACATAATAAATAAATCTTAAAAAAAAAAAAATGCTGTAATAAACTTGTAAAGGGATTAGACAGACAGAAATCCCAAAAGTGTTCCAGAAGCAACTGTGCATCCTGGAATTAGAGATGTCTGCTAGGCCTGAGCCACAGCTGACCTTGGCCACTGACCTCAGAGCTTCTGGTGGACAAAGGTTTTATGAGTGATTGGGTTTTGCTTCTGGGCCCGTTGGGGACCACTTCTTGTTTCATATGTATGTAGCTGAGGAAGTAAATTGTGTTTTCTTTTTATATTTTTTTAAGTATTTATCATTTTAAAAAAATATCTGTATGTGTGTATATGAGTGCCTGTGAGTACAGACACAAAACAGGCAGTTGTGAGCCACGCAGTGCAGGTGCTGGGACTGAGTTTGGGTCCTCTGCAGCATGTGCCCTTAATTGCTTAGCCATCTCTCCAGCCCCAACACGCATGCTCTAACACCAAATGTAAGAGATGATCAAGTTGTCTGTGTTACTATACTCCAGAAACATTAGAAGACTTCTAGTATATTGTGGGAGGGCAGAGCCAAGTCAAATACCAGGAAGTAAAAAGACAGCTGTGCCCACATTTGTCTGCAGAGGTAGAAAGCATACTTAACAGGTGTTTCCTGACTTAAAATGGTCAGTGTCATGATGGGTAACCAGTATAAAGTAAAAATAGCCAGGCGTGCTGGCACATCCTTTAATCCCAGCACTCTGGAGGCAGAAGCATTTCTGTGAGTTTGAGGCCAGCCTAGTCTATGTAATGNGTTCCAGGACAGCCAGGGCCATGTGGAGAGACCCTGTCTCAAAAACAAAACAAAATAAGCTCTGCTCTCGGGCAGATGTAGCTGTCATCTTGGCAACAACACAGACACGATTTGAGGAGATAAAAGCAGGGGGAAGGAAACAATGAGGGGATGTATGTGCACAGATTCCAGAAGCATTTGTCTGTCTGCTCCCTGTATCTGNACTGACTCTGGTAAGGAGCTAGAAGTATGTGAAGAGTCCTTCACTCTACCATTGGTGAGATTCCCCAATGGGCTGCTTTGTGTTCTGGCCTAGTTTTTAGGTAATCTCTTGGGTTAAGGTTCATGAGGAATTTGCAAAAAAATAACCTTGCTCCAGCCCAGGGAATAGGAGTCAATGAAGAGATGGGTTGAGATTTGGCCAGTNAGGACCTAATTAAGGGTATCTCTGTTTCATTGAGTCAGGCTATGAGAGGTGCCACCTTCACCCTCCCAGGCATAAGCTAGTCTGCATGGCAGAGGCCTTACCCTTCCCTTCTGCAAACCTTGAGGATGGTGCTGTGTGGTTACTTTCTTTTCTCCCACTTAAACAGGGAAGGTTTTGTTTTGTTTTGGTTTTCTTTGAGGTGACTTTTTATTTTCAAGGACAGGGTCCTTGAACTTGTGGCCAACCCTCCTGCCTCAGCTGTCTAAGCTGTGGGATTACAGGCCTGAATCACCATTCTCAGCCTAAATGGGGGACTATTGATTGTAAAGTTCATGCAGTATGCTGTGTTGAGTTGGGCCTCCCTGTGGCATAGACCTGTTATCCCTGCTACTTGGGAGATAGAGGCAGAAAACACAAATTCAAGGCCAGCCTGAGCCATAGACAGAATGGGTTCAAGGCCGGTTTGGATAAAGTAGCAAGACCTTGTCTCAAAAAATAAAATTAAAGGGTGCTGTGTTTATAACACATCTCACCTTTAGGGAGATTTTAGTTAAATTCAGCTCTGCTGAAGAGGCCTAGAATTCTTCATCATTTAAACATCACTGTAGGTTCACCTTGGAAAGGCCTCCAGACAGTTTTTAGTCTGTATCAGGGCATCTTCAACTTTTTCCATTTGTGATTCTTTTTTCTTTCTTTTTTTTCTTTTGCTTTTTTTGGTTTTTTCAAGACAGGGTTTCTCTGTGTAGCCCTGGCTGTCCTGGAACTCACTCTGTAGACCAGGCTGGCCTCCAACTCACAGAGATCCACCTGCCTCTGCCTTCCGAGTGCTGAGATTAAAAGTGTGTGCCACCACNGGCCATTTGTGACTCCTTTTACCCAGAAAACTTTTGGTGTATACGATGGCTCAGTGGAGAGAGGAGCTTGCTGCCAAACTTCATAACCCGAGTTTGATCCCTAGAACTTGATGGAAAGAGAAAAATGACTCTTGGAAGTTGTCTTCTAACCTCCACACACATACTGTGGCATGGAGGATAAAACCANATTTACAGGCTTGGCATGGTAATGTATAGCTGTAATCCCAACACTTGAGAAGTGGAGTTAGAAGGATCAAGAGTTCAAGGCCATGGACTTGAGAGGTGGCTTAGTGGTTATAGATGACTGGAGCCTGGTTACCACCATCCACATGAGACAAATCATAACTGCCTGAATTACAGCTCTAGGGGACCCGGTGCCCTCTTATGACCTCTTAGTGTATACACACGTGTCATACACATAAAAATATGTATCTTTAATAAAAAATACCCTCATCAGAGAAGCTTCTTGCAGTAGAAAGCTTGCAGTTGAGACCTTATCTGTGTGCGAAAAATAAAGGATTTTTATTGCTGTCTGAAGGAAGAGCCTCCAGCAGCACAGGGTATGCAAAAAAATCCACCGTGTCAGTGAGAACTAAACCTTTCTATCTGAGGGATAAAGAAGCACACGCTTTCTGATGGTAACTTTCTCTTTTACTTCATCTTGAAAAATCTCCAAAAATCTGTCTCCACACAGCTACATATCTCTACACAGCTAGCACTCTCTTCTACACAGCCACACATCTCTATACAGCTACATCTCTCTTATACACAGTCACACATCTCTGCATAGTCACACATCTCTATACAGCTACATCTCTCTCTCCACACAGCTACATCTCTTTCTCCTCACAGCTACATATCTTTCTTCACATCGCTACATCTCTGTACTACACAGAAAAAGCTCTGAACAAATGTAGGAGTTACATTTTCAGGGTCTCATAGCATTTCTTGAGTAAACAAGAAGAAGTAGAGCCATTCTGATAACACATGAGAAATCACATGGTTTCTNTCAGACTAGAGATCTCACACTGACCGGCTGGTGAGTGAGTAACCATGGCAACGCTTGGCTGTCAGCCAGACTGTAAAGCAAAGATGGGAGGCACATAGTGCTCAGCATTTCCTGACAGAGAATGACATTGAAATTCAGGACTTAAACAATAAACAGTTAGTTGGCTGAACCTTGAGTGGTTAGGAGTTCGTGCAGAGTCAGTTGCTGCAGGGAGTTATGTCTTCTGAAGTTGCTTCATGCATGACCTTGGTTCAACAAACAGGCACTTGGGAATCTGTCCTTATTNGATTCATATGCAGGGGCAAGTAGTCTGCTTTGAATTTGCTCTGAGGTCTTAAATCAGCTAATGGTGTAAAAAACTGTCTTTGTAATGAGAATATTGTTATTTTCCTATGTCAGGCTGAGCAATGAAAAATATCCTAGTATTATTTCTATTCATCAAAATTGTACAGCTTAAGAAGAAATCATCTTCCTGACCTTCCACAGATATATGTGTGCCCAAAAAGTACAAAACACACCACCAATGGGCTGTGGACCCCACAGCTNTTCTTTTTAGGGAGGAATTGTGGCAGCACATGAGAAAATTTCAGACAGAAACAAACGGTATCCATAGCCAATAACCCCTCGGTCTTTGCCTGGTGGGGCTCCCCATCAGTTATTCATCTGGTAGGTCGATCTGTTGAATGTTAGTTGTCTTCTGCTGTATATTCTATGGCCTCTGGCAGGCTGTAGAGTGCTGGGCCCTAAATGGGACATCCACATCACACCTCTCCTCCCAAGGTTCAGAGGTCTTCACAGGAGAGGAGGGAGAACTATTGTAAGAGGTGGTAGTAGCATCAAAGAAAGTGTTCTGCAGACACTACAGTGATTGTGACAGCATACACACAGCCTGCTCAAGCTCTTCCAGACAAAACCTCGGCATTGTGCAGGGAAGGTGGACACAGAATTCCACCACCAGCTGAGGAGCTGTTAGCATTTGATAGCTACTGGGAGAGGAAGGGTGGGTTTTCTTTAATGATGTGACCCCTGGTAGGTTAACTACACACCAGGACAGGCTCCACTCCCACCTCTAGCCGGGCAAGAGAAACGACTCAGTGGAGAAAGAAAAATAAAATCTCAAGTTGGGTGGGAAGGGTTGAGAAAGTAGTAATGGGAGAAGTCTGGAGGTGAAGATGTTCAGATACATTGTATGAAATTCTCTAATAAAAATATTACTGAAAGTTAAATCAAGAGTTGAGAGCTAGCCTCCAATGTGTAGTGAGTTTGAGGTCAGATTGTACTACATGAGATCATGTCTCAAAAAAGCATTTGCAGTCCAAGCAGTGGTGGCGCACNCCTTTAATCCCAGCACTCGGGAGGCAGAGGCAGGTGGATCTCCGTGAGTTCGAGGCCAGCGTGGTCTACAGAGTTCCAGGATAGCCAGGACTGTTAGACAGAGAAACCCTGTCTTGAACCCCCCTCAAAAAAAGCATTTGCATAAGGGTATGCTTTTTTCTTCTCTTTTGAGACAGGGTTTCTCTGTGTATCCCTGGCTGGCCTGGAACTCACTTTGTAGACCAGGCTGGCCTCGAACTCACAGAGATCCTCATGCCTCTGCCTCCTAAATGCTGGGATTAAAGGCGTGCGCCATTACTGCCCTGCCAGATATACTTTTTATTTTCACATAAAGAACTAAATCCTGCTGGGCATGGACATATGCCTTTACTATAAAGTAGAATTTGTTGAATGGTTTTATTTATTTTTTATTTATGTGGGAGCTGGAGGGGATAACTCATGGTTAAGAACACTTGTTCTTACAGAGGACCCAGGGTAGTTCCCAGCACCTACGTGGTGGCTGCCAACCGTCCATAACTCCAGTTCCAGGGGTTCCCTTCTGACCTCCATGGGCACCAGGCACACATATGGTACATATACATACAAGCAGGCAAAANACTCATACTCGTCAAAAAATAAAATAAATAAGCTTAAATTTTTATGTTTCTATACCATATGTGTGTTAGGTATGCGTTTGTCCTCGGAGGCTAGAAGAGGGTGCCATGTACCACACCCCCTGGAACTGACCTCACAGGTCTGTTATGAGCCACCTGCCATGGTGCAGGGAACTGAACTGGAGTCCTGGAAGAACAGCCATGCTCTTAATCACTACACCATCTCCCAGCCACCAAGGTTTCTAAGGCAGACTTCATTGATGTTTCTTAGCATGCTGGTATGCACATGTTCAGAGCCAAGCCCACAGTGAAGTCACAGAACAGTGTCTGGAATATCTCAGATTTGGTACATCTTTAATTTTCAGTTCATTTTTTTATGTGTGTTCAAAGCCATTTACTATTAGCACAATTTTCTTGACACCCCACACTCTCACGTATGTAAGCCCAGGTCACAGTTTCAGAAGCTTTGGTCTGGAACAGTTGTTACATGCCCTGAAGGAGCCTTCAGTCTCTCTTCAGATCATGCCATTCTTTCCTTGTTGAGGGGAGCAGACGTTTTCCTTCCCTTCAGCTTTACCTGTCCCTCTGCACCTCAGCAGGCCCTCCGCCTTATGTGCTCTTGGCTCTGCACAGCAGGCATTAGAGGCACAAAGGCACCCCCAACACAGGAAGTCAGTGACTGAGGACAATTGGAAGGTGCTTTCGTCTCCAGCCTCATGTAGTTTCAGTTCCTCAGCCTCCCAAGCTCTCCAACAGAGGAGGGATTGTGTCAGGGAGGCTTCCCGGCAGCATCTGCAGACCTGTGATTCAGCCNGAAGGCATTTGTAGGGCTCAAAGCACTGAGGCCCTGAACTGGCAGTGGCAGTTAGCTGGCCCACAGGGCTGGAAGCTGAGGCTGGAAGGCTGAGAGAGCCTGGCTCCTAGAAGCCATCATCTGACTGAGGAGTGAGCCCAGTCCTTTGTTGTTGCTCTTGACACAAAGGCAGCCTTGTTGGAGCTCCTTACAAATCACCTCAGGTCAGGGAAGGGTGTCTGGGCTAGAACATGAGGACACTCTGCACCAACCAGGAGGCAGGAAGCCAGATTAGCTATGATGAATATTTGTCATTCAGAAGTATTGGGATAAATCCGAGGAGTCTATTTAATGATAACAAGAATTTATTTGGGGGTTAACTCACAACCATGGGGGATTATCATAGGGTCTGGGAAAGCTGAACTATGTCCCATGCTGAATGGCTTGGTCCAAGATCTCAGCATCCAGAACCACGAGGTAGCCAGGAGGGGCCCAGCGTACATGCATCCCAGGTCTTAAGGGTCCCCAGTGGCCATGCCCCAGAGGCCAGTACCTTAAGGTCATAGGCAGGTGTAACAGCTACAGCTGCCTCACTAGGGGCGGTGCTTGGCTCAGGGAATAGCTCAAACAGCTAGCTACCCACTACATCTCCCCCTTTTGCTAAATAAGAAAGTTCTAACCTAACACAAAACTATATACAATAGGAACGATTATCAAGGNGACATAAAGGGCAACGACATGAACAACAACCACCACCAAGGACAACATCAACAAGACACTAAAATCCAGAGATGTCCAGAACATAGGCAAATGGTATGGTAGATTACTCCAAAAGCTGTCCTATCCTGAAGAACCTGAATCTAGTACTTAGTATATTCTAGCTAAGATACGAGAAGGTTGTAACTGTAACTGTTAGTCTTCAACCCCATCAAAGACCTGAGAAGGAATATAATAATACCTGAGAAAAAGGACATGCACACAAACAATTTTCGGAAATCCCTGAGAAAACAGNAAATGCATGAAAGCAACTTTTGGGAATCTTTCGAGAATAGACAAAGAGAGCTGGCAGCCTGGACAGTCACCCAAAGTTTCTCAGCACTGTTGGGGCATCCAGTTTGGCTACAGGCCTAGAATATCTGACAGACCATTTTCAGAAGCAGGAATTTTGAAAGGCTATCTTATCCTGTCTTGGCAGAGTTCAGTAGTCACTTTTCCTTGTGTCCTGCCCGTCCAGAAAGGACAGCATTTGTACTGTCAGCAGTCAAGGTAAGGGCAGTTCTTTGCCCAGCAGGCCATTATGCGCCAAGAAGAAGACAAACTTCCAAATGGAGTGTCTTAAAAGCCCAACATTCTCTCAAGATCAGCTCAGTGCTGCCAGGAGCAATCATGTCTCANGTCAGCAGAATTCTAAGTTATTTAAATGCATGGCCACCAGGGACCCTTAAGATCTGGGATGTGGGCTGGAGAGATGGCTCAGAGGTTAAGAGCACTGACTGTTCTTCCAAAGGTCCTGAGTTCAATTCCCAGCAACCACATGGTGGCTCACAACCATCTGTAATGAGATCTGGCGCCCTCTTCTGTATACATAATAAATAAATCTTTAAAAAAAAAAAAAGATCTGGGATGTATGTATAATGGCCTCTCTTGGCTACCTCGTGGTTCTGGATGCTGAGATCTTGGACCAAGCCATTCAGCATGAGACATAGTTCAGCTTCCCTGAACTCTATGATAAATCTCCCATGGTTGTGAGTTTATCCCCAAATAAATTNTTGTGATCATTAGACTCCATGGATTTATCCCAATATCTGGTACTCACACTCCAGAGGCTAGTACCTCAAGGTCATAGGCAGGTGTAACAGTTATAGCTGCCTTACTAGGGGTCATGCTTCAGGGCATGGCTCAAACAGCTACCCACTACCAAAGGAGATTTACAAGGATTTCCAGAAATGAACTACCTTAAATCCCAGAGTCTTCTGAGGTTTTGCCATGCATTGGACATCAACCAAGAGTGACTGAAGAAAGAGTTTACAGTTGCCAAACATGGGAGTGTTTTTCAGCTACATGGTTCCTAGGGATAAGGGAAATTAGCTCTGGTAATTTTTTTTCCCTCAGATCCTCAGATAGGGTCTCATGTAGCCCAGACTGGCCTTAACCTCACTGTGTGGTAGAAGATGACCTTGAAGTTCTGACTCTTCTGCCTCCACTGAGTGCTGGTTATAGGCATGCACCACTATGCCCAGGTTATATAGTACTGGGAATCACACCCAGGCCTTTGTACAAATAAAGTGACCACTCTAACAGGTGAGCCTCATCCCTAGCCCTCCAGTGAATTTTTTAAAGGAGCTCTCCCTCCNCCATGCTGGAGGCCAACAGTTGACTCCTGGCTGTGCTTTTCTAGGTGAAGTGGTAAACACCCATGGGCCAGTGGAACCCGACAAGGACAACATTCGACAAGATCCCTACACTCTACCCCAGGGCTTCACTTGGGATGCCTTGGACCTCGGAGACCGTGGTGTGGTGAGTAGGCCTGGCTTGCAGGTGGGACTCTAGCTGCTGAGCCACAGAGGGCTGAACAGACTCCATCTGGTACTTTCTGGACATGCCCCCGACGCCACACAGTAGTACTCAGCATCTCATGCTTGTAAGGCTGAAAGCTGTCCTCTCAAGTTTCCCGTTGTTTAGTCTTTTTTTTTCCTTTTGTTTCTTATTTATTTTCACTCCTTTGCCATTGCTTTTGTTTTCTTTTGTTTGTTTTGTTTTGAGGCAGGGTCTCTATTATGTAGCCCTGTCTGGCCTGGAGCTCATTCTGTAGACCAGGCTGCCCTTGAACTCACAGAGATAACTTGCCTCTTTGCCTCCCAAGTGCTGGGATTAAAGGCATGGGACACCATCTCCCAGCTGAAACTTGTTCTTTTTATCGTGTGTGTGATGTATGTGTATGTATGGGCATATACATGCTTTGTCACACGTGTGCAGGTCAGAAGACAACTCTGTGGAGTCGGTTCTCTTCCACCTTTATGACAAACAGGTCAAGCTTGAATGTCAAGCACTTTTACCCACTGAGCGAGCCATCAGACCAGGCTGGCCTCTAATTTAGAGATCTGCCTGCTTCTGCCTCCCTAGTGCTTAGGATTAAAGGTGTGTGACACCACCACCTGGCTTAAAGATTTATTTTTAATGTGAGTTTGCATGTGGGTATATGAGTGTCTCAGGGTTGTTACTATGATAAAACACCATGAACAAAAGCAACTTGGGGAGGAAAGGGTTTGTTTCAACTTACAACTCTTGGCTCACAACTCCATAACTGACAAGAAGTCAGGGCAGAAACAGGCTACTCTTAGGGAGGTATTTTAATATTAATTAAATTAATATTCCCTCTTCCTGGGTATGTCTAGATTGTGTTAAGTTGACAGAAACTAACCAGCACAGTGCATATGAATTTGGGGGGACCCACAGAGGTCAGAGGTGTTTTATCCCCTGAAGCTACAGTTACAGATGGTTGTGAGCCTCCTGATCTGGGTGTTGAGAAGTGAACCAGGTCCTCTTGAAGAGCAGCAAATGCTCTTAACCACTGAGCCATCTCTCCAGCTCCTTATTATTCTTGATATGTGGGGGGGGGGGTGCATACCTGTGAGTGTGCACGTGCAAGTGTGCATCCATATGTTTGGTTCTTGTTTTGTGTTGTTTTTGAGACAGGGTCTAACTATGTGGCTCTAGCAGGCATGGAACTTGCTATATAGACCAAGGTGATCTTGAACTCCTGGAGCTCCATCTCCCTTCCAAGTGCTGGGATTACAGTCGTGCACCACCATGCCTGGCATTTGTTTTGAGTCTGTTATTTTAGGTAGATGTCTGCTGGTATTGCAGGATGTGTCACCAACGTCTGATTCTGTGGTGCTAGGGACTGAACACAGAGCTGTGTGTATACTGGACTGGTAGACAAGTAACCTACCAACTGTGCTCCCCCCCAGCCACTTTCCCTTTTACCTTTGAAACAGTCTTAGTATGTAATCCTGGCTGGCCTTGCATTTGAGTCAGACCGGCTTCAGGCCCGAGTGCTGAGATTTCAAGCCTGCGCCATCACACTGGTTAGCCTCTTGCTTTAACATCAGGGATTTAGGAATTGGGATTTTTTTTTTTTCTCTGTAAGGAATGATGAAAATGTGAATAGTCCCCTGTCTGCCCTCCCTTAACTTTTAAGCCCCCTCTCCATCTTACCTGGTTTCTGTTTGGAGAGAGCAGGGGTGGGGGGTGGGGGGACAGGAGATAGAGAAGGTAAGCATAGCGTACCTGTGGAGGTCAGAGGACAACTCTGTGAAGTCAGTTCTCTCCTACTATTATGTGAATTTCAGGGATTGAACTCAGGTCATTAGAATTGTACAAGTGCTTTTACCTTCTTGGGCCGGCTGAGGGAGATGGCTACAAAGGCAGAAAAAGGACAGAAGTCTTTTGAGCTAGATGATAAAAAAAACCAAACTTTTTTTTAAAATATAGCAGCGAAGTAGTTTCTTGACCAGCCCCCAAAATCTTTTCTCCAAAGCATGTTCACAGAAAATGAGGAAGCTTCCTCTGATGAGTAGATGATGTTCTAGATGCTGCTGTGTACTGAAGTCTGTGNCTCTGCCCCCTAGTGGTGCCGGTTTTTATTACAACCATGGGTACTTGTTCCAAAAGAATCCTTGCCATGCCTGGGATGACACAGATTTGTGAGACTTGAGGTGGTCTTGGTAGTTAGCCTTGTCCTTCTATGAAGCTTGGAGCCACAGGGCATTGGAGTTGGCTTCCACTTGGCAGAACACCTCAATGAGCTACTTATTTCTCTGCAGCTGAAAGAACTGTACACCCTCCTGAATGAGAACTATGTGGAAGATGATGATAACATGTTCCGATTTGATTATTCCCCAGAGTTTCTTTTGTGGTAAGTTGTAAGGAGTGTCTTTATTATAATTTTATTTAACTTGTAAACAATANAAATTAATTTCTCATGGTTCTGGAGGCTAGGAGATCAAAGGATCCAAAGGCTTAGTGTCTGGTAATGGCCTGGTCTCCAGCTCCCAGATCTCTTCCAGTTTTAAGGGCAAAGCAGAGAAGAGAACCACAAAAGAACATGGAGTTCTCATCCTTCCCGAGAGCCAGCCTTTGAGTGGCAAACTGCTGTGTACTTGAGTTCATGCATCTGGAGACTTGATTTAAGTGGTACTTAGAACAGAAACCTTCCTTAGAATAGATTGGCTGCGGGAGATGTGCAGAATTGGTACCCAGAAGCAAAGATCATCTACCATATGGTGACCTTTTCTAGGAAGAAGGGCAGATGAGACCTACTAAGATTTGAAAGAAAAGTTCTTTACTGTCCAGTTAATGAACACACTCAATTATAGGAAATAGCTTATCCTGGATGAACCATCTACTAGCCTAGGCTACATTTAACATCTAAAGAAGCATGAGGCTGAAGTGGAGCCNAATCACCCCAATGGATAGGGAAAGCAGAAGGAGCAGAGATGCTCTGAGAGGCAGATGGCAAAGCCCAGGGTTTCTGAGTTAGTCCCTAACCAAAAGACCACTGGCCTCCAAATGGAAGTCTTCAGTTCAAGCTCTGAGATGAACATAGAGGGTAGGCATGGTGGCACATGCCTATAAAACCAGCACTTAGGAGGTAGAGACACACAAATCTCTGTGTGCTCAGGCCAACCTGTTCTACGTAGAGGGTTCTAGGCCAGCTGAGGTTACATAGTAAGACCCTGTTTCAACAACAAAAAACACAGAACCAAGCATAGGGGTGTACTTATGGCAGAATCAGGATGGTCACAAGTTTGAGGCCAGCCTAGGGTACATAGATAACCTTGTTTCAAAAAACAATAAAGGCTGGGCTGTAGCTTAGTGCCAAAGAACTTGCTAGAATGTATGTGCAAGACTGGGCACAATGTCCAGCATGACAGAGAAAAAGATGCTTTGGAGAAATGCCTGTGACTTGATTCTGTTGGTGTCTAGGAAGCCTTGGTCCTAAAAGAAAATGTAGTTGTTAACCCACAGGAAAGTGGTATTACCAGGTCAGGACCCAGCATGGCTCTCCAGCCTGCTGTAAGCGGTACCACAACTCCTGTTCTTATCTCTGTTCCAGGGCTCTCCGGCCACCTGGCTGGCTCCCACAGTGGCACTGCGGGGTTCGAGTGGTCTCAAGTCGGAAACTGGTTGGGTTCATTAGTGCCATCCCAGCAAACATCCACATCTATGACACGTAAGCATCAGCACTTGTCCCCACCATCTTGCTGGTCTGGGAGGGAGAAGAAAGCTACATGTTCACCTGTGAAAGGAAGATGGAGGGCCAGTGAAGTAGAGGCATCCATATACTGGGAATAAAACTCATCATGGGAACCATGTGTTTTGACATGCATGGTGGCTCTTTAATTCCAGCACTTGGGTAGCAGAGGTGGGTGGATCCCTGTGAGTTCAAGGCCAGCCTGATACACATAGCAAGTTTCAGGCCAGCTGAGTTGTAGCTGATAGTTTTGTCTGTGACTTAGCTGAGGCCATCCACTTCTGCATTCTTGCCCCAGTCACATGGTGACACACTTGAGCGGCTTCAGGAATGGGCGGGAGCCAATGTGACCCAGATTCAGATGGTCTCACAGTCATCTGCTGCAGTCTGCTGGGTCTACAGGCTGTAGATTCCTGTGGGGATCAAAATCTTAAGAGCATCTGTCAGTAGTGGTACACACCTGTGATCTAAGCTACATCTTGGGAGGTAGAGGAAGAAGAGTCGATGGCTCAAGGCTAGCCTGAGTTACTTAGTGAGTTCAAGATCAAGCTTGTCTCAGATCTAGACTAGACTTGATTTACTGTGGAGTTTCTTAATGCTGCTTCTTTGTCTGCTGCAGGTGGGACTCCCCAGCCCACTCACAGGATTCCACAGAGAGGTGCTAGTGGTGCCTTCAGATAAAGGCATTCGCAGACTTCCCACTTCCCTTTTAAAGTAGAGGATGTGAGACGAGCTAGAAACTGGTGGTGGGTGGGATTCCCAGTAGTGACTGCTGAGTGCAGNTGACAGCAAAATGCACACTTCAGGTGTAGCTCTGCCTACTTGATAGATTCCTATCACATTGAGTGGGAAAAGCCTGTCAGTCAGCATTTTGCCTCCCTCTTAAGAGAGAAGAAGATGGTAGAGATTAACTTCCTGTGCGTCCACAAGAAGCTGCGCTCCAAGAGGGTGGCTCCAGTGTTGATCCGAGAGATAACCCGGCGGGTTCATCTGGAGGGCATTTTCCAAGCTGTTTACACTGCCGGAGTGGTATTGCCAAAGCCTGTTGGCACCTGCAGGTAAAAATTTCTTCCTGTGGGTCTTGGGAATGTCGGTGCCTGGCTCTAGCTGAGAAGTAATATCACTGAGACACAGCATTGCCCTGCTCTATGCCTGCTCAGTGGGGTGTGGGTGGAGGACATTTTGGGAATGTAGGGGAGGGTGTGGTTCAGACCAACCGGAAAGAAATTCTCAAATCAGATTACCACCAGTTAGAGATGAGGGTTTTATTTTCAAGGATGAGGCCAAAGCTGGGTTTTTATAGAAAATGCCTTTAAGTTTTAAGTGTCTGGCTCAGCTTCGTTATGGATATTTTGTGGGTCAAAGGCGGCTTGTCTGNTCCCTGTGTGATCTAAGGACACCCTTCACCTTGGAAAGGTATTTGAAACAATCGAATAATCTCTGCCTAGAGAACTGAAAAAACAATAGCTCCAGGTGAATACAGAAGAGGAGGAAGAGGGGGGTAAGCAGACCTGCCAGTCTTCTGGGCACTCGTGTCAATCTTCCACTGACCTCATTCCAGGAGTGGAGTGTGCTCCCCAGACAACTACTCTGACAAAAGAATGGCTTTTGAAATGGACAAATAGGGAGAAAAAATTCTCAGAAGGCCCATGACCCACTGGAGGAATCCCAGCCTGTGCCTCCAGAAAGGGGCTTGATGAGTCGCTCATGACACCTGCTGGCCATCTGGAGGTCCCCTGCCCTTGTCCTCTTAATGAGTGGGACTGGCCAGAGTCCTCTGAGGCCAGGCATTTGTGTCCCTACAGGTACTGGCATCGGTCCCTAAACCCTCGGAAGCTGATTGAAGTGAAGTTCTCCCACCTGAGCAGAAATATGACCATGCAGCGCACCATGAAGCTCTACCGACTGCCAGAGGCCAGTGGTGCTCTGGGATGGCGGGCAGGAGTGGGGATGTGGGAAGGTTTCCATTTATCAGCCCCTAGCTGCCAGGTTCTCGTGTCTTACTGTCTACAAGGGTGTATTTTTGTTTCATTTCCTTGGTTCTCCTGAATCTATGCCTGGTTTAGCATCCCTGCTGTCCGCTGACAGACTCAGAGAACTAAGTTTCTGTAATTTTAGCCTAGGTGAAGCCTAGATAGAAAATGGATCTCTTTACTGGAACCTTGATCTCATCTCTATCTCAAATAGAGACAGAGACCAGTGTGATCAACTTTCAAGTGCCCACTCCCTTCTGCCAGGACAGCAGGGGGCGGTGCTGATGGAGCTTGTGAGAGACAGAGGCCAGATTTTTTTCTTTTGTTTTTTTTGAGACAGGGTTTCTTTGGTAGCCTTAGCTGTCCTGGAACTCCCTCTGTAGACCAGGCTGGCCTCGAACTCACAGAGATCCGCCTGCCCCTGACTCTTGAGTGCTAGGATTAAAGGTATGCACCACCACCGCCTGGCAAGAAGCCAGATTTCTAATCCTTCCCCTACACTCAGAATGGCACTGAGGGANTGTACAGCCTGGAGTGAGCAGGTCTTCAATTCTAGATCAGTATGCCTACTTTCCCAAAGAAATAAGTGTCTTCTCCAGTCGGGCCTGCTTTCAGGATCTTGAGCTCTGAACTGGCCTCAGAGCACATCAGGTGCCTGTCATCCATATAGAGTGCTTACTGCCCAAAGGTCTGCTGACTGAATCAGTTGATCTGCACATGGGATTCCTCACCTTGGCATGGGTCTAATACTGAGTGTGGGTCATTGTCCTTGAGAGAGTGCTACATCGTAGTTACATACTGCCAAAACAGGTTTGGGAAGCTGAGTGTGGTGTCTTATGCCTGTGATCTCAGCACTCAGTACCAGGAAGATGAGTTTAAGGCCAGTCTTGGCATAGCAAGCTTGAGGCCAGCCTGGGCTACATGAAACCCTGTCTCAAAAGAAAAAAAAAAATGACAAAGGTTGGAAACAAAATTAGGGCCTGTGGGAGCTGTCTTCTTCCCTGTGTCATCCCACCACCTCTCCCTGCATTCTAGGCAGGTAGAGAGCCATATTCAGGTGCTCTGAGATCCCAAAGAATGTATGGAGCTCCCTGATCCCTATATTTGGGTGAGAAACCCAGAATGGGTATATTTTCAGGGTTTGAGAAGTCATTTTGGGGACTGCCGTGATGAATAAAGTCAGTAAGCATTTCTTAGAGAGATGAAGATTATCAAGGAAGTTGGAAGGGTAGGGTCCAGATTGAAGTTTTATGCACATGCATTTGTGTTTGTAAGCAATCTCAGTGTNGTTCTCTGCCTGCAGCCTTGTTTGGAGGTAGGGTCTCCACTGTTTTCCTCCACACACCAGGCTAGCTGGCCCAAGTTAGCCTCATTTCTGCTGTCTCTGCCCCTTCTCCCTGTGGAGTACTGAGAGCACAGATGCTTACACTATTACATTTGGCTTTTACATGGATTGTGGGGATTTGAACTCAGGTCCTTACACTTACACAGTAAGCACTTTTACCCATTGAGCCATCTCCACAGCTCCACACTGAAGTTTTTACAGTGGTCCCTGTCCTGGTTGTGGCAGGCAGTGGCAGGCATATATCATTTGTGACTCTCTGCACTCCTGTGTGTACTGACTCTCTAGTGTGACCAGCACTCCTGTGTGTACTGACCCTCTAGTGTTTGTTCCTAGGGTCCTGTGCTTTCCTTCCACTGAATTCAGTTGGCCCTAGGGTAGCAGATCATACGCTTTGTGGAGAGTGACACGAGGGAGGACAGGGAGGCCTATATTTTCTTAGGATAGACTAGAACCACATGGATATAAATGGATGCCACAGCCTCTGCCCCAACATTAGCCCTGCCAAGGAGGGAAGGACCAGCCAGATCCCCAGAGGCAGACTGAGTCTGGATGCCCCAAGGGTTAGGGGTGATGGTGAGGATGACCTGCATTTCCCTCCTGAGGGCCTGTGTGAGCAGGTCCAGGGTGATAGGCACATCTGATACCATTTTTGCTATCCTCCTTCCAGACTCCCAAGACAGCTGGGTTACGACCAATGGAAAAAAAGGACATTCCAGTAGTGCACCAGCTGCTCACCAGGTACTTGAAGCAGTTCCACCTCACACCAGTCATGAGCCAGGAGGAGGTAGAGCATTGGTTCTACCCCCAAGAGAACATCATTGACACTTTTGTGGTAGAGGTGAGTTGGCCATCAGTTCCCAGAGAAACGGCTAGGTTCCCAGAGAAACGGCTAGGTTCCCAGAGAGCTGGTATTACCATGTTAGGCTTCCTGAAATCTGTTTGGTCCTCAACAAATTGGGGTCATAGTTTGCGTTTGTTGAAAGGGTCCCTTTGATCCCCACCTCTGTTCAATACGGAACAGAGAGCACCACACCCCTTAATCGGGTGAGCCTCTGCCTCTCCTTGAGCTAGTGTGGTCCAGATGCCAAAGCCGAAGTCTGAGGATGCCAGGCACGTGAAGACATCCCTGGCTATGCCCAGCAGGGTTGTTCAGCGCACAGTCCAGCGTGGCTGTCCTCAAGAGCCCTTAGCTGCTGTGTTTCCTCTTGCTGCACATCTTGTTCCAATGTCCATCCTTTCAGCTGCCTGAAAATGGTGTGAGAGTAACATGGTCTCTGGGCTGCCTGTCCTTTGCATGTGTGACAGCACCTGTTTATTTAATCTTCCCTTCAGAATGCAAACGGTGAGGTGACTGATTTCCTGAGCTTTTACACGCTTCCCTCCACCATCATGAACCATCCAACCCACAAGAGTCTAAAAGCTGCTTACTCCTTCTACAACGTCCACACCCAGACCCCTCTTCTAGACCTGATGAGCGACGCCCTTGTTCTAGCCAAAATGGTGAGCAGTAGACCAGCCCGTCTTGGGAGAGTCGGGGAGGGCTTTTTAGTAGTAGTGAGCGCAGCTCAGGAGTTTGCTGCCCGTAGGCTGGGAGGCCTTGAGCTTCCTTAGTCCCCTGCTCTCAGGCCAGGTCCCAGCAATTTTCAGCCAGCCACAAACTCCAGTCTAAAAGAGGATTGGGAGTCACTGAACTCCTTGGTTGGGGAGTTCACCGGGCTCTGCCCTGGTGAATGATTGGAGTGGCTGACTGGAAGGCAGAGGTGGTAGGTCTGTCGTCAGTCAGTCTTCTTGCCCTTCTTTTCAAAGTTTCTGTGCCCACCTGCACCCAGGCCAGCTTCTGTGGGCAGGCCAGTCCTTCCCCAGAACAGATCAACTTAGTGAGATTTTAGAAGTGTCCTTGTCACAGCCTCAAGCAGCCTATAAAGTGTGTTGTACAGCGCACTGAGAACCTGCGAGTTGAGTGGCCATAGAGTTAGGAAGCTGACAGAAGCTAACTTTTCAGGGAAGAACAGGTTCCAGTTTTGATCCACTCAGAGGGACACTGAGGAGAGGCCGGGCTGTGGGCGGCCTGAGGACGGTCTTGGGAAGGACATCTGGAAACCTCAGTGCTAACTGGAGTTTGCTAACTAGGCTGTAGCTGGAGCCTCTGAAGGAAGTACCCTGTGGCTGGCTACCTGTAGGACAGAGGGGGAAGNAGGGGCAGCAGCCTTCCTGTCCTCACCTGTTGTCGTTTTTCCTGCTACCCTGNAGAAAGGGTTCGACGTGTTCAATGCACTGGATCTCATGGAGAACAAAACATTCCTGGAGAAGCTCAAGTTCGGCATCGGGGACGGCAACCTGCAGTATTACCTGTACAATTGGAAGTGCCCTAGCATGGGGGCCGAGAAGGTATGTGTTCCACAGCAGCTGCTGAGCTGCCAGTCAGGGAGCTGACGCTCCAGCCAAAACAGCACACAAGTATTTCATCAGTCTGGGCCTCAGACCCAGTGCTGAATGCTGGTGCTGAGGCCTTGAAAAGTCGGTTCTCTCTGATGGCCAGACCACCAGGTGAGCATGGACAGGCGAGGAGCTCTTCCTGTCTGCAGGGCAGGACATTCTATGCTGTTGTTTTTATTGTTGCTAGTCCTGGAGCTTGAACCCACAGCCTCACATATGCTAGGGAACTGTGTACCTTGAA
>LZPO01115350.1:257998-270676 GCA_001675575.1 Neotoma lepida | reverse complement strand
GAAAAGTCAAAGTCAAACAGAATACAGAGTGAGGGTCCAAAACCAAGCTGGACCAGGGTCTGGGTCCCAGGTGAGTACTCCTAAGCCATGAGCAGAGAGGGAGAGAGGGTCCTGGGGTATCAACAGGGTCAACAAAGGTCAGGGGCCAGGCCAGCAGGAGGCCCAAACCTAGGGCAGTGATTGCTGGCTCTCCACCCAACCACCCGGAAACATACATAAGTCCAACCAGGCCCAACCCCACAGATGTCTCATCCACTACAAGCTCTGAACAGGTGCACAGGCCTCCCACATCCTACTGTGTCTGTGAGTTTTCTACCTGACCCTGGGCTAGGGCCACAGCCTCTCTCAACTGTGTGGGAGGGGCAGCAATCACGAAATAACAGCAGGGAAAAAATGAGGGTGGAGAGGCAGATGTGGAAACGGCCCAAGAGTTTATCAGAGATGAATGAAAGCAAAACATGGAACAGATACAAGGGAAGGCCAAGCTTTCAGGAGGCTGAAGCAGGGTTTACCAAGAGTTCAAGGACTAACCTGGGCTAAAAAGCCAAGACTATCTTTAAAATAATTATAACAACAACA
Organism: Neotoma lepida; assembly: GCA_001675575.1. Classification (NCBI taxonomy): domain Eukaryota; kingdom Metazoa; phylum Chordata; class Mammalia; order Rodentia; family Cricetidae; genus Neotoma; species Neotoma lepida. The sequence continues at coordinate 270,097 of LZPO01115350.1, read as the reverse complement.
ACATAAACAGCAATAAAAGTGACATCTGTTACGCATGACACACACCATACCATGAGCCTTGAAACCTGACAATAAATGAAAGAAGTTGGGTCCCCAAGTGACACAGATCTTATGACTGAACTCATCCGAGACATACAGAATAGGCAGTTTTACAGACAGAAAGCAGATCACAGGAAGGAGAAACAGGGAGTTACTGCCTAATGGTTACACAGTGTCTGTGTGGGGCTAGAGAAAGCCTCAAAGAAGTAATGATGATGGCCCTGGACGGCCTCAAACTCGCAGCAATCCTCCTGTGTCAGCCTTTATGTGTTGTGATTGCAGGTGCGTGTCGCACCTGGCTAGGCTGTATGTTAAGCAGCTGAATTGTACTGAACATGAATTATTATCTCGAAGCTGCCGTGGCTGGGCCACACAGTGGTTAACCAATGGTGGACTTGGACTGAACTGGGAGCTAGGGGGAGTCTAAGCCCAAAAGGGCTGCCGTGGAAGAAAGAGCAAAAAACGTTCAGCACTCTGGCTGTTCAGTAAATGAGGGAACCGAGACACGGCTCTGCGGAAGTGACTGGGAGCCCAGTGGGAAGAGGCGCCAAGGGTTCCAGTGGCTCTACCCTCCTCAGGCCTATGGTGTCCATCTTTGTCCCTCTCCAAGCCAGGACTGAGTTGCCCTCAGGCCCAGTACACCATTGTCATCTGGGACTCAGACACTGTCCCTGAGCCTGCTGCTCAGCTGGGTTCCAAAGGTTCCATCCAGACACAGTGTAAGGAAAGGGTACACATGCACACCTGTATATCCACCTGGACCAGGGCCGTTGGGGGTGGGGGTGGGGGCCTAAGCAATTCTNTCTGGGCAGCCAAGGTGGAAGGCAGGAGACTGCATCCCAGCAGCCAGAGAGGGCTCCCAGATCAAGCTATACATGGTGAAAAGAATGGATGTCCAAGGCAGGGGCTGGGTAGTGGGCAGAGGCTGGTGTAGGCTGGTACAGATGGGCTGTAAGGTTCTGAGCATTTAACAGAGGGGTGTGTGCAGAGTAGGGTGTGAACATAAGGGGGGAGGATGTGTACTTGTGTGTTTGTCTAGACCCGTGGGTGGGGTGGGAGGAAGGTGGGTCAGCCTAGGGAAGAAAGCCGTGTGTGTGTGTGTGTGTGTGTGTGTGTGTGTACTGCACTGCACTGTCAGTCAGGAAATGCACACAGGGCTCTGACAGGAATGTGAGACATGCAAGAACAGGGCAGCCAACTGCTCCTGCCAAAGTGTATNAGAGGGGAGTGGGAGGCAGCCGCATTTCCTAGCGGCTGGGTCCATGAAGTGCTGGAAAAGACACAACACAACAGCCATGTTTCCAATGACCTTCCTACCCTAACCCCTTAGCCAGCCCCATTGTCCCAGGTACCAAGGATGTCCCCTTGTTCCAGCTGACCATCACACAGAGGCCAGTGTTATTCCATAACACTCCTGGGAAAAATCAAGAAAAGCAGGAAGTGTAGGCAGGGCTTCCCCCAGAGGCCTGTGGGCCAGGGAGTTGAGGGTGTGGTACCTTCTGGGCTTGGCTGGGCCAGAACAGGCACGAAAGGGGTCAAGGGATGATGTGATGGGGAAGCTACAAAGCTGTCTTGCCCTCCCGGCCACCCAGTCCCGAGTCCTGCTAGGTCTAAGGTCTCTCGAAGCCCCCCTCCTGCCATCTCCACTTCAGGCCAGCCCAACTCACCCTGCAGGGAACATCCTGGACAGGCCATTGGGAAAGCCCCCTCACCTAGGAGTGCTTGTCAGCNTGAGCAAGCAGGGAGGGTGTGAACGAGATTGTGCCTACTCAGCTCTCTGTCCACTGAGAGGATTAGGGGTCTGGGTGGAGCTTGAGCGCACAGGCGCAGACAGGCTGAGGAGAATGGGATTGCTGGACAAAAATGGAGGCAATCCTTTACATGTGAATATAAGATAAACTACAAATACCTTTTTAGTGTAAGTATGTCCCANGGGCCTGAGGATGCTGTTCAGTGCTTGTCTAGCGTGCCCAAGGCCCTGGGTTCCATCCTCAGCACCAGACCAAAAAAAAAATTATATATAACCATGGGTTTATAATTTACATACACATTCTAGAGGTAGGCAGATACATATGTATGTCCAAAATTATTCTTTGTCCACCCAACATTCAAATTAAGCATCCTGCTGAGCATTGGTGGCACATGTCTTTACTCCCAGCACTCAGGAGACAGAAGCAGGCAGATCTCTGTGAATTCAAGGCCAGCCTGGTCTACAGAGCAAGCTCCAGGACAGCGAAGACTACACAGAGAAACCCTGTCTCAAAAAAACCAAAACAACAACAACAACAACAAGAAACCAAAACAAAAACACTCAAAACCAAACCAAGCCAAACCAATATAGCATTCTATATTTCATTGACAACCCTGGGAGGTCATCTCTGGGGGACAGCAGGCCCTTCCCAGATGAACATTTCTTTCANCTCTGTGTTTAGAGCCTGGACTCTGGACCATACCGCCTGGATTNGAATCTCTCCATCACTTTTAGCTTTTGTTTTTTGAGACAAAGTCTAGATACATAGCCCTTTCTGGTCAGGAATTTAGTATGTACACCANGCTGGTTTCTCTGTCTCTCCAGAGCTGGGATTTCAGGCATGGGTCACCACAGCTGGCTTACTTCTAGCCTTGATCCCTCTCTGACTGAGCCTGTTATCTCATGGTAAAATGAAGCTCAGGGTACTGTCTATCTCACGTGACTGTGAGCGCTAAGTGAGATGATACACAGAGCACATGGCATGATGATCTGAAGGTGTTAGTACTCATTAATTATGGTAATAAAGTGTGTCACTGGAACCTTGACTGTGGGTGGCAGGCAGCCAGGGTCTCTTAATGGCTTCCTGGCAGGGAGGGACTTTACCCTGCCATCTCCTGTCTTTCTGTCACTGAGGAGGACACATGCTCCAGGAATGACTGAGAAACAAGCAGGATGACGTCTGAGGCAAGCTCAGTGGGCAGCAATGTTCAGGCCCAGCCCAGCACTGCAAATGGCTTCCCACTCAGTCTCTCTCCTCCCCTGCCCTTGNCCTGGTTCCCCCTACTGTGGCTCCACAGGCCTTTTCCTCCCTCGGGTCCCTCTAAGACACTCCCTGCTCCAGTTCCTTGACCTGCAATAAGATCTGTTTTCTCTTAGCCTGATCCGGGGTGATGAGGGCCCATCTTGGGGGAGCAGATGGGGATGGAAGCTACCTTGGTGACAGGCCCAGGCGTTAGCCNTTTGGGAACATGGGGCTGGGTCCTAGGCCCACTGAGTTTGTTTNTGCCTTATCCCCAGGTTCCGCATGGAGATCAGCATTGCTCGGGGGAAGTGGNGTTCCCTACACACTGGAATTCCTTTCTCTATGGTCACTCAGCAGTCACTCAGCAGGACAGAACCAGCCAGTGGTAGGAAGGGCACAGATGACATTCTGATATGTACATAGTTCCACGATGAACTACCCAGAGCTCCCGTGCAGCCATGCTCAGCTGACTCGTGCCAAACTGGGCTCTCCTGTAATTATGTGTCTACAAGTTTCTTCCTAGTACACAATGTGCCTCTAGGGCAAGCCTCAGTCACCCTTGTTTGCGGCCTCAGCCCCTGGCCTAGCACTGTAGTCATTGATGGGGCTCAGCAAATGGACACAGGAGGAAAGGACAGCTGGTGTGTGATAGCTTCGTCTCTGTTTCCAGCAACATCCATAACTCCTAGGGGCCAATGGCTCAGGCTGCTTCTCCTGAGAGCTCTGTTCTGCCTCAGTGGCAGGTCACCTCACANGGCCAACCCCTAACCATGAGGTCACAGAATAGTGCCACCTCTAGCCAGAGACTCCTGATTTCATAGTAGGGAGCCATCCCAGTCATGTTGGTGACTCTAGATCCTCCTCCCCACGCCACTGCCGCCTGAGTCCCAATACTTGTCCCAGGCTACTCCTCTGCCTCCTTCCAACTGGTCCTCCTTTCACCCCCGTTTTGACCACCCTACTGTCCATCCACTCCTCTAACTCAGTTACGTTTCCTGCCAGTGGCCTTTCTGGGACCCTACTACCATCTAAACAAAGCTCTTAACTATACAGAGAGGGATGCCTAGGGGTCCTTCTGCCTCTCTTCTATCCACATGAGCATCCTTTAAGTTCTGGGGTTCAATGGTGTCCCCTCTGTTTTCCCAGCGTCACAATCTACTCCCCCTTCCTCAAGGCCCATCTTTTGACCCCTTTACTTTGTCGTTTAGTTCTCTGAGGGCAGGACTGTGTCTACCTTGTTTGTTAACATTGACCTCTTGAATGACTTCATGGAGGGCAGGGCAAAGATCTGCCTTAGGCACAGTGCTCAGAGTGGCAATACATTCAGGTGGGATGAGGAAGAGGAGGCGACAGCTGTGAAGGGAAGCTAAGGCTGGCATGTGGGACCCCTGAATTCTGTCTTGAGGTTGGCAGTTCCAACAAAGTTCTTCAGTTTTCAGCACTGTGCAGATTATAAAGCGCTTCCCGTTATGCCCCTTGTTCAAGCCCTGGGAGTCCCATCTTGCCCTGACTGTGAGAATGTCAGTTATGATGGTACATAGTCTGAGTGACCTAGACAAAATTCTTTGATGTCTGAGTCAGTTTCCTCCTCTGTGAAATGGGGATTAGGCCATCTACCTCAGGAAGGTGAATATGACACACCTGCAAACTACCACAGTATCGAGCTGACTCTGGGACTCCTTGGGGACTAGTGACTTCACTCACTTCTGAAGTAGGAACCTGGACTGTCTCAAACCATTCCTCCAGTCATGCTAGGATTTTGTAGCTGTTCCTGGCAGAGAGGACCTGAGGGTTACAGGGCTGGCTTGGGAGTCTGGAGTCTTCTAGAGGCCATCTGTAAACAGCTCCTCAGGGTCAAGCACAGCAGGTGCTATNTGATGCCCACAGACCTCAGGTAGCACTAGGGAGGGAGATGAGTGCATCCCAAGTTTTTAATGTATGTATTTTTTTGAGACAGGGGTCTCATATCCCAGGCTGGGATATATGTATTAATTACTGTGTAGTGGAGAATGACCTTGAACTTCTGATCCACTTACCCCCACCTCTCCAGTGCCGGGGGATTACCAACAGTAAGTTGATGAGCTGCTAGGAATGTGATGCTGGGGATCGAACCTACAACTAGGCAAGCACCCTACCATTTGAGCTACATCCCCAAGGTAACTCCAAGATTTTATCTCTCACTCCATTCTCCTGCTCCTGCGACCCTATCCACGCCCCTAGCCCAAATTCTCACTCCAGCACGGCCCGGCGGGCACCTCCTGATGAGACTGAAAGGGTAACCAGGCTTTCTGGCACAGCCTGGGAATATGGTGACCCCAGATGTGACCCCCAACTGGAACAGTGCTGATGCTCTAGGTCAGATCCTCCCCAGCGCCACGCACTCTGGGAAGCCAGTTGGCCTGTACACCCGCTCCTTCCAGGTTGTCCCTAGAGACAGTTCGTGCCCACCCGGACCCATCCTTGAGTGTCACTGACCCATCTTCTTCAGTGCCCGCAGCCCAGGCCTCTTGGTGCCGCTGTCCGGTGACGCGGGCGAGGGCGGGAGCGCGAGGGGCGCCGCGACCTGGGCGGACACCGGGGGTTCCTCGGGAGAGCGACGGCTTCTTCTCCAGCTGCCGCACAGCATGGTCCAGGGGGGCCCGGGGCTGGCCTGGGGTCTGTGCGCGAGGATGGTGAAACGGGCACACAGCTCGCGCCTAGCCCGCGCCCAGTGCGCGGTCGCGAGTGAAGAAACTTAGCGGCGCCGTGAGAGTCGGGAGGAGGAGACCTCGGGAGGAGGGACAGAGGGAGGAACGAGGTGGAGATGGGCGGAGCGAGGCTGAGAGTGGGCGGCGCGAGGTGCCTGCGGAACCCCAGGCCCGGAGCTGTTCGTCCCCGTGTCTACGCATTCGCCCCTGCTAGTGAGTCCGTCTTTCCGTTTCCCCAGAGGTCCCCGGATCTCCTCTCCACCAGTGGCCAGAGTCCCTGTTAGAGGGGATTGAATACCCTAGGAGGAGAGACTGTCCTTCGGCACAGACACCTTTTTCTGAGGACTCTGACTCCGTTAAGACTCAGGACCCTACTCCANCCACCTTTGCCGGGTCCCTTCGGGAGCCGGACAGGGGACATGTCTATAGAGGCTCGTCCTGGGCTAAAGGGTCCTTGGGGCGGGGGAAGCCCANAGAACCCCAGGACAGAGCTGCACAGGGATGGGAGCGGGAGGCTGGGACAGTGACGTCATGGATTAACCTTCCGGCTCCAAGCCAGTAGTCACCCCTTAGAGGTGGACGTCTCGAAGCTAACTGAGCTGAAGACTGAGGTGCGACTAAGTTTAGAGTTCAGAAACTGGTTCTGGGGTTCAAAGCTTAAGAGGATTGGTACACCAAGGCAACACTCCATCCTTGGTCAAGGGATCTGCACCGCACTCTGAGAAGGTGTTGGTGACGTCAGCCCATGGAAAACCTCCTTTTATGGCTGCCGGTGTAGTGTTAGATGTACACTTGTGAATGCGNAGGGTGGGACGTCCAGGTGGCTCTCAAGCACAAGCTTTGGGTAGGGGCAGAGAGCTGGCACTTGGCAGCGGCCAACAGCCAGGCGTTCCATGCTAAAAGTTGCGTTTCTCGGGTCCTAGAATCTCTATCTACTTGCCCCTCTGTATTCTGTCCCCATATATCCAAGTCCCAGCAATTCTGTATGCGAGCTTGAATCCCCACCGTCTCTGCTGAGATCTTGAACTTCCTAATTGTCAAACCTTCGCCTCTGCTTTTGATCTTTGATTCCTTCCAGGAATGTTCTTTTTCGTTATTTTTCTGGTTTATTCCTACTTTTTCCAAAACTCAGCTCCAGTGTCCCTTCTGCGGAACGTTGGGCTCCAGGGCTCGCTTCTGTTGCCAGCGTAGACGTGTTCCAAGAGCTGAGTCGCGGTGTCTCGGATAGGCGGGGCCAGCATCAGCCAACCGACTCCGGTGAGTTTCCACCAGGGGGCGCGAGGACTCGGCGACCATCAGTGTGTCCACCGNGAGGCGCTGCAGCTCGCCTCTGGCTGTCGGGCTGCGCAGAGTGCGACCCATAAATTAGCCCCGCCTGAATGGGAGAGGCAGGGTGAAACTATTTGCATAATTTTGAAAGAGCCTTTCTGACTGGTTAGGGTACAGAAGCCGAATGTGAAACGGTGCCTCTCATTGGCTTAATTTTCTTCTCTCTTTGTGTCCCTCCCTATTCCTGCCCCTCTGGACCCAGAGGTCACTCGGAAACCACTGGTTAGTGGTGAGAAGAGGACCCCGGTGTCCCGGCAGTGGGCGCCCAAGGGTGAGTGAGGGGCCGGGGCGCAGGGAGCCAGGGTGTATATGTTCGTCCCACCCTGACTCCTCCTCGCTCGCTGATTCGCCCGTTCAGGAATTGGAAATGGGCAACCTAGAGAGGTGCATCTGGGGACGTAAATGGCTCTGAGACCCTTGCCACCTGCCTTTCTCCCACTCATGGCCACGCTGGTGGTCTGCACCACTCTGGGTCCATTGACGCTGCCTTGAGGTAGGAGAAGGACCCTCCTCGGCTCAACTTCTGGCCTCCCGGGGTAGCGCTCAGGTCTTGGGACTTAGTTTGCCTCTCTGGGAACTGGATCAGTGGCTTACAGTGCCACCGTGGACCGTGGGGCCCGGTCACACTGACAGTCGCTCTTGCAGAGTTGCTCCAAAGTAGGACTCCAGAGCTTGGAGCGGCATGGGCACTGAGAAGGAAGAGCCCGACTGCCAGAAACAGTTCCAGGCAGCCGTCAGCGTCATTCAGAACCTGCCTAAGAATGGTGAGGCTGTAGGGATTGGCATTTTGGGGTTCAGGATGNTTAGTTAGGCTCCGACCCCCAAATGGAACTGGGCCTGAACCCTGCAATGTTTACAGACAAGTTCCTACCTGGGCTTTGGTAGGGTTCCTCTCTGCTTCCTGTTCTAGACACNGTGGGTGGGATCTCTTGGGATGCCATCTCTGCCNTCCCAAGGGACAGCCTTTATCCTCTTGGAACTGGGGCTGATGAGGTGCCCCCTACTTCTCAACCCTCTGCTAAGGCTCTTACCGCCCCTCCTATGAAGAGATGCTGCGATTCTACAGCTACTACAAGCAGGCTACCATGGGGCCCTGCCTGGTTCCCCGGCCTGGGTTCTGGGACCCCATTGGACGTTACAAGTGGTGAGCTCCCCTCCCTCGGGGTAAAAATGCCTGAGCTGTTATCCAGCTTCTCACAGCCCTCTGCCTCCTAGGGATGCCTGGAACAGCCTGGGCAAGATGAGCAGGGGGGAAGCCATGTCCGCCTACATCTCTGAGATGAAGCTGGTGGCACAGAAGGTAGTGAGGGCTGTGGTGCTCGGTCCCTAAGGGCGGCCTGCTCCTCACTCTTCCAGGGGTGTGCTTCCATNTTTTCTATCCATTGATACCCTTGTGGAAATCCTCTTTCTGTGGCCCTTTCTCCCAATCCNGTCTGACCCTGACTGATGCAAGGTGGAGGTAGTAAGGGGAGAGGCTGGGCCCAAAGGGAATTGGGGGTGGGAATGGGAGGGGCCAGCCCGTTCCATTAGAATCCTTTCTGCACAGGTGATTGACACAGTGCCCCTGGGCGAGGTGGCAGAGGATATGTTTGGCTATTTCGAACCCCTATACCAGGTGATCCCTGACATGCCGAGGCCCCCAGACACCTTCCTGAGAAGGGTCACAGGTCAGATCTCCAGGATGGGAGCCCTGCAAATACAGAGTGAACTGTCTCAGGTGTAGGCTGGTGGGTGGCTGCTGTGGCGCAGGAGGAGCAAAGGGCCACAGGTGTGGTATCTGTAAGGACCTCAATCAGTGCCCCTGTTGGGCTAGTTATCAGCTAGTATGCATGACTAATGGGGACAAGGGACTTGATCTCACTAGAAGATGCCAGCCTCTTCCCTGCCCCCTCTGAGGACTGTGTCTTGACAGGTTGGAAAGAGCCAGTGCTGCATAGAGACGATCAGACTGCTCCAGAGCCTTCTTGCCTCCCCAAGGAGCCAGTACCTCCATGTCCAGGTCAGTGGTTGGGCAGAAGAGATACAGAGCCACACCTAGACTGGGAAGAAACACTTTCAAGAGAGGAGAAGCTCGATGCCACACTGTCCCCTTTATATCATATGTCCAGGGACACTGAGACTTCCTGTGCTCTCAGAGGCCAAGAGGAGGCTCTGAGACTGTTTTCAGGGTCTCATGTCTTGGACCCATCGTACCTGCTATGGCAAGAACTCTAGGTCCCCTAAGGAAGGGCTTGGTACTCAGCTGCCCACTCTCCCCTCCCTCTGGAGCAGGAACCCCCAACCCCCCGTGCAGCTGCCCTCCGCAAGAGCCTTTCCTTTCCCCTCCCCTAGAGTCCCAGGCACCCAGGGACTTGGAGCTGGAGGTTTTCTGTGACTCCCTGGAGCAGCTAGAGCCAGAGTTGGTGAGACCGTGGGTGTCCCCTGTTCCTGCTGCGTCAGAGCTGCCTGAGGGGGGGCACCTCCACCCTGAGACCTGGGACTCATCTCAGCAGGTTTGGGCAGAGCAGAGGGGAGCAGCTGGCAGAGAGCTGGACACCAGAAACAACCCCGAGTCTGCCAGGGAGAAAGGTGAACTCTCTACCCTGCCCATAGTCCTGGTACCCCAAGCCTTCCCTGGGTTGCTTTCTTAGGACAAAGGTGAAAGTCCAGTGGGCCCACTGGGAGCAGCCTGAGAGAGCTACCCAAAGCCAAATGCTTGCCTAGGAGAGCAAAATCCCTGTCCGGGCTCTTCCTGAGGTTCGTGGCCTCTGTACCCTCAGCAAAGGCAACTTACAGACCCAGGTGCATGGCATTGGGAAGTTGTCCTCTCTCTCTGCCTCCCATTTGGAATTCTCAGAGGAAGACAGTGAGTTCTGTCTGCCTTATCCCTGTCTAGAACTTCCTGTTTGCTAAATTGCCAAAGGGATACTTTCATGAATTGTTTATTTCCCTGAGCAGACCAGGCGCCTGAGGAAGAGGACATCTTACCCTAATTTTCAGAAGCTAAAACGAGGCTCGGAGAAGTGACTGATTTGCCCAGAGTCACATAGCTAATCAATGGCAGTGCTAGGATTCAGCACCATGCCAGCAGCCCATTACTCAGNCCTCTGAATGGATGGACCTTGTAAAGACCTCATTGGGGACAGGGGTAGCACTCTTACACTTCTCTGGACCTGCCCCCGCTTGTGCAGATTGTCTCCTGAGTCCCCTTCCCTGTGTCTCTATGCTCCACAGAGGGGTTGGAAGGCAGCCTGATGGGGCCCCAGGAATTGGACAGATGGCTGGTGGGGACAGTCCGGGCCATGCAGNAAAGCATGAGGAATGTCCAGAGAAGACTGCAGAGCCTGGAGAGCAAGCCCCCGCCACGTGAGCAGGTGAGTGCCTCCCTCCTTCACTAAAAGGTCGGGCAAGAGCGCCTCAGAACCTCCTCTGGATTCCTCATTCAGCTGTTTGGGGTTTTCGCCCCACAACTCCACCTGTCCGCTGCTCTATGACAGGAATGGTGCAGCCGATATTCTGGTCAGGGAAGCCATTGGGTGGGAGTGTTTTCCACCCTAGGGGGAGTGTGGGAAGACCTACTAGGAAACGGGGACCCTTCACTGATCCCTCGGCTCTGTCCAAGAAAAACCAAACAGGGAGTCACTCCCCAGGGTTGGAAGGGCCACCAAGTGTCTGCTTTTTGTACTGGGGATGGGGTTACTGTGGGCCCTCAACTAGCACCCCTGTTCCTAGATTTAGGGTTTGCCCCCAACAGTTCAACTTTGCATCTTTCATCTCCCTGCACCCCATCTCATGCAGAACAGTTCAGAGCACAGTTACACCCCTAATCTAAGTATCCTTTTGTTGTGTTTTCATTTATCCTGTTTGAGACAGGGACTCAAGCCTATAACCTAGGCTGGTTAGGGACTCTGTAGCCTGGGCTGCTCTTCTGGTAATCTGCCCCACTCAGCCGTGGGCATGCTGAGATCACAGACATGAGCCACTCTGCCTGGCCACCTAAGTGGGTTTTTATTTATTTATTTATTTATTTATCTATCTATTTATTTATTTATTTTTGCTTTTCAAGACAGGGTTTCTCTGTGTAGCCTTGGCTGTCCTGGAACTAGCCCTGTAGACCAGGCCTGCCTCTACCTCCTGAGTGCTGGGATTAAAGGCCTGCGCCACCCCCCAGCCCGTCTAAATGTTTTTAATCCAGACTAGTTCTTTGCCTTGCTGCTACTAATTTACTGATAGTCTCTCCCTCCGTCCTCTTCCTTCTCTCTGTCTGTCTGTCTGTCTCACATATATATATATATATATATCTTTTGTCTATTTGTGGCATGATCTTGCTATGTAGCCCAAAGGCTTAGAATTTACAACCCTCCTGCCTCAGCCTCCCAAAATTGAGATTACAGGCCTTCCCCACCACACCTGGCTTTATTTCCCTTTTGCCTAGAGGAAATTGAGGCCTGAGAATTTAGCTTACCTGAGGGCACACTACATGGGAGACCTTCACTGAACTGCTTTNGCAGTACCCAGTACCTAGCANTCTCCTCCAATGGGCTCTTTTGTTATTGTTGTGATNGTTAATAGCGAGTGAGGAAGCAGGGGGTGGCCCCAAGTCTCCTGGTACCTGCCCTAGTGAGAAGCCTAGTTAAAGGGTGTCTAAAACAGGCGTGGGCCTAGTTGCTCTATTTGGAGATCTCTGGTGTGACCCCTAACCTACTGAGTACGGTGGATCTGAGCCCCAGTGACAAGGATTTCAACACTGCCTCCCCTCCCCCACAGCATTCTTTTTTCCTGTTTTACCTTTTACCCACTTGAAATGCAAAGGATCCCCCAAGCCGCCCCCCATCTTGTACTAGGGATTTGTAAGCAAGGGCCCTACCACTGAGCCACGTCATCAGCTCTTTTTTTTTTTTATTTGCGAGGAGGTCTTACTAAGTTACCCATTTGAAATTAGAATCTGTTTTATAAAGTGGCTGGGGAGACAGCTCAGCAACAGGGCAATTCCCTAGGAGCCAGGGGGCTCTAGGCGCAATCTAGCACCACCAAAACAGGGGAAAAAGAAGTTTACACCTAGCATTTGCTAC